>OX336424.1:44517656-44838289 GCA_946903255.1 Schistosoma spindalis
ACGTTACGTTGCGTTACGTTGCGTTGCGTTGAGTTCCATTGCATCACATCCAATCAGTTTGCGTTCTGCTGCACCATCTCCTGGTCTCATAATCCACTCACACACGTGATAGTCACAACTTGACAACTTGACGTCAGCAGCACATCTAAACACTTTTCACTAGTTGCATTACAGAGCAACAACACCAGATATTTGTGCAGGCTGTTTGCAACTTCACTGAGACTAATTCTTGGTTTCTATTGATGAGAGGACCGGTGAATGACTACAATACTGCTACTGTCACTCCTACCCCTACTCCTACTATGACCATGACTGACTACGACTACCAATACCACTATCACTACTACTTGTGTTTCGTTTAGTAACTTCACGTTGTCAGCTCATTCGATAAAACGACGTTTTAATGGCAGTATTGAGCGATCAATGAGTTATAATCAAGGGCCAATTCACACAGTATTAACTACAATTACTACTACTAACTATAGCACACAGTCATTCTTTACACTGACTGAAGTTATTGCAAAATGTGCTTCCTGTCCCGATTATCAGCGATTCACAGCATTTACAAAATTTGTGTGTGCGTGTGTGTTCATGTGTGAATGTGAGGCAATTGCGTATAGTCACTGATTATTCTGGGAAACATGCCAACTTCAGTAAAGTTTGGAAGAATGTTTGCAAGAATCCCACACCCGTGTTAATTTGACATTTCTTCATTGTATTTCCCCCGATTTCACTCAACATTGATCCATTTTGTACGAAAGTTGGCAGCTGGGCACTGGGTAAGTAAGTAAGTAAGTAAGTAAGTAAGTAAGTAAGTAAGTAAGTAAGTAAGTAAGTAAGTAATTAAGGCCGAGCGAGCTTCGGAGACATCTCGGCTGAGAGCAGATAATTTAGTGTGGACTAATTAAGAGTGAGTTCGACTGAGAAGTAGTGAAGATTCCACAGATATTTGGAGTTTGACAACGCTTTAACCAGTAACATCTTCTAGTATGAATCGTATCCACCAAGTGAAATCAAAAGACAGAAGCGAAGGGGTTTGAAGATATATTTGATAGGCTGTCAATATATGGAGGATCGAGTGATCTAGACTGGCTAGCGATTGCAGGGGATGATGAGCACGGCGTTCCTACTGGTGATCTGGTGCGAGTGCATGAACGCTACAGTAGACTATTTGGTGTAAATCAGTGTATGAATCTGGCGAAATGTTCCCTCCGTGAAGAGAGACATTTAGGTGAGAATTCTCACTATTCAACCAAGACAGGTGTGTGTGTGTGTGTGTGTGTGTGACAAAGGCGACAATTGATTGTACAATCAACACGTGTTACGGGAAAATTCACATGAAATTTCAGTGGTAGAATGATGTGATTATTTGCCGTATTTGTTTGCTTGGGCAATGCTGTGTGAAATGTGAATTCGGTATATGTAAGCGGTTTGAGTGGTTGAAAGTGTTGGTTAGAGTGGTAGTATCTGGTGATGTGGTAGTTTACAACCTACATGGGTGATGTGATGGTATGTCAGTTGTGAATGATTAGTGATGTTGTGTGTGCGTTGGATCGAAAGATTTGATGAGTGAGTGAGTGTGTGTGGTTTTGTGGCTGATGCGTTTTTTTGCGAATTGCAGTGATGAACGTGTAGTTGTATATGGATGGAGAGGGAGTGTGTGTAGTTTGTGCCCGATGGTCAACAGACCATCAGTGGGAGTGAAGTGAAGTGAGTGATCGGTGAGGTGAGGTGAGTGAAATGTGATATGTATAAATAATAGTTTGGAAAAAGGCCATCCGAAAGTAGCGGATGTTTCATGCCTCAGGAGAGTGGGCATCAGATGCCCTGTCCGACCTTGTGCAGGGGACTGCCAACCATCTCTCCTTTTCTGATGCACGATTCATTGACACAACCATAATACACCTCACCACAACACACCTCACACTCACATCTCCAACAGCTTTGCACGTCTCAACGCAATCTTCTCAACACATCACAAAACACACTACACACCATTCTGCACAACATTTACACCAACGTCCACACTCCTCAATCTCATCGCTCTTCAACATTACTGCATAAACACCACAATTCACCATCACCTCATCAGTAGTCTATTCAGTTTACACAACGAATTCCCCATCATGCACTCCAATAAACTACAAACTACTGTCAAGCATTTCAGTAGCACAGTGAAGTCAACTAAATATCGTCGGTTGGTGTTGTGTCGCATTGCATTTCGTTGCGTTAGGTTACGTTACGTTACGTTACGTTACGTTACGTTACGTTACGTTACGTTACGTTACGTTACGTTACGTTACGTTACGTTACGTTACACTGCATCACATCCAATCGGGTTGCTTTCCACTGCACCATCTCCTGGTCTCATACTCCACTCGCATCAGTGATAGTCACAACTTGACAACCTGACGGCAGCAGCACATCTAAACACTTTTCACTAGTTTCATTACAGAACAACAACACCAGATATTTGTGAAGGCTGTTTGCAACTTCACTGAGAATAATTCTTGGTTTCTATTGATGAGAGGACCGGTGAATGACTACAATACTGCTACTGTCACTCCTACCCCTACTCCTACTATGACCATGACTACGACTACGACTACGACTACGACTACCAATACCACTACCACTACCACTATCACTATCACTATCACTATCACTACTACTTGTGTTTCGTTTAGTAACTTCACGTTGTCAGCTCATTCGATAAAACGATGTTTTAACGGCAGTATTGAGCGATCAATGAGTTATAATCAAGGGCCAATTCACACAGTATTAACTACAATTACTACTACTAACTATAGCACACAGTCATTCTTTACACTGACTGAAGTTATTGCAAAATGTGCTTCCTGTCCCGATTATCAGCGATTCACAGCATTTACAAAATTTGTGTGTGCGTGTGTGTTCATGTGTGAATGTGAGGCAATTGCGTATAGTCACTGATTATTCTGGGAAACATGCCAACTTCAGTAAAGTTTGGAAGAATGTTTGCAAGAATCCCACACCCGTGTTAATTTGACATTTCTTCATTGTATTTCCCCCGATTTCACTCAACATTGATCCATTTTGTACGAAAGTTGGCAGCTGGGCACTGGGTAAGTAAGTAAGTAAGTAAGTAAGTAAGTAAGTAAGTAAGTAAGTAAGTAAGTAATTAAGGCCGAGCGAGCTTCGGAGACATCTCGGCTGAGAGCAGATAATTTAGTGTGGACTAATTAAGAGTGAGTTCGACTGAGAAGTAGTGAAGATTCCACAGATATTTGGAGTTTGACAACGCTTTAACCAGTAACATCTTCTAGTATGAATCGTATCCACCAAGTGAAATCAAAAGACAGAAGCGAAGGGGTTTGAAGATATATTTGATAGGCTGTCAATATATGGAGGATCGAGTGATCTAGACTGGCTAGCGATTGCAGGGGATGATGAGCACGGCGTTCCTACTGGTGATCTGGTGCGAGTGCATGAACGCTACAGTAGACTATTTGGTGTAAATCAGTGTATGAATCTGGCGAAATGTTCCCTCCGTGAAGAGAGACATTTAGGTGAGAATTCTCACTATTCAACCAAGACAGGTGTGTGTGTGTGTGTGTGTGTGTGTGACAAAGGCGACAATTGATTGTACAATCAACACGTGTTACGGGAAAATTCACATGAAATTTCAGTGGTAGAATGATGTGATTATTTGCCGTATTTGTTTGCTTGGGCAATGCTGTGTGAAATGTGAATTCGGTATATGTAAGCGGTTTGAGTGGTTGAAAGTGTTGGTTAGAGTGGTAGTATCTGGTGATGTGGTAGTTTACAACCTACATGGGTGATGTGATGGTATGTCAGTTGTGAATGATTAGTGATGTTGTGTGTGCGTTGGATCGAAAGAGTTAATGAGTGAGTGAGTGAGTGTGTGTGTGTGGTTTTGTGGCTGATGCGTTTTTTGCGAATTGCAGTGATGAATGTGTAGTTGGATATGGATGGAGAGGGAATGTGTGTAATTTGTGCCCGATGGTCAACAGACCATCAGTGGGAGTGAAGTGAAGTGAGTGAAATGTGATATGTATAATAGTTTGGAAAAAGGCCATCCGAAAGTAGCGGATGTTTCATGCCTCAGGAGAGTGGGCATCAGATGCCCTGTCCGACCTTGTGCAGGGGACTGCCAACCATCTCTCCTTTTCTGATGCACGATTCATTGACACAACCATAATACACCTCACCACAACACACCTCACACTCACATCTCCAACAGCTTTGCACGTCTCAACGCAATCTTCCCAACACATCACAAAACACACTACACACCATTCTGCATAACATTTACACCAACGTCCACACTCCTCAATCTCATCGCTCTTCAACATTACTGCATAAACACCACAATTCACCATCACCTCATCAGTAGTCTATTCAGTTTACACAACGAATTCCCCATCATGCACTCCAATAAACTACAAACTACTTTCAAGCATTTCAGTAGCACAGTGAAGTCAACTAAATATCGTCGGTTGGTGTTGTGTCGCATTGCATTTCGTTGCGTCACGTTACGTTACGTTACGTTACGTTACGTTACGTTACGTTACGTTACGTTACGTTACGTTACGTTACGTTACGTTACACTGCATCACATCCAATCGGGTTGCTTTCCACTGCACCATCTCCTGGTCTCATACTCCACTCGCATCAGTGATAGTCACAACTTGACAACCTGACGGCAGCAGCACATCTAAACACTTTTCACTAGTTTCATTACAGAATAACAACACCAGATATTTGTGCAGGCTGTTTGCAACTTCACTGAGAATAATTCTTGGTTTCTATTGATGAGAGGACCGGTGAATGACTACAATACTGCTACTGTCACTCCTACCCCTACTCCTACTATGACCATGACTGACTACGACTACCAATACCACTATCACTACTACTTGTGTTTCGTTTAGTAACTTCACGTTGTCAGCTCATTCGATAAAACGACGTTTTAACGGCAGTATTGAGCGATCAATGAGTTATAATCAAGGGCCAATTCACACAGTATTAACTACAATTACTACTACTAACTATAGCACACAGTCATTCTTTACACTGACTGAAGTTATTGCAAAATGTGCTTCCTGTCCCGATTATCAGCGATTCACAGCATTTACAAAATTTGTGTGTGCGTGTGTGTTCATGTGTGAATGTGAGGCAATTGCGTATAGTCACTGATTATTCTGGGAAACATGCCAACTTCAGTAAAGTTTGGAAGAATGTTTGCAAGAATCCCACACCCGTGATAATTTGACATTTCTTCATTGTATTTCCCCCGATTTCACTCAACATTGATCCATTTTGTACGAAAGTTGGCAGCTGTGCACTGGGTAAGTAAGTAAGTAAGTAAGTAAGTAAGTAAGTAAGTTAGTAAGTAAGTAATTAAGGCCGAGCGAGCTTCGGAGACATCTCGGCTGAGAGCAGATAATTTAGTGTGGACTAATTAAGAGTGAGTTCGACTGAGAAGTAGTGAAGATTCCACAGATATTTGGAGTTTGACAACGCTTTAACCAGTAACATCTTCTAGTATGAATCGTATCCACCAAGTGAAATCAAAAGACAGAAGCGAAGGGGTTTGAAGATATATTTGATAGGCTGTCAATATATGGAGGATCGAGTGATCTAGACTGGCTAGCGATTGCAGGGGATGATGAGCACGGCGTTCCTACTGGTGATCTGGTGCGAGTGCATGAACGCTACAGTAGACTATTTGGTGTAAATCAGTGTATGAATCTGGCGAAATGTTCCCTCCGTGAAGAGAGACATTTAGGTGAGAATTCTCACTATTCAACCAAGACAGGTGTGTGTGTGTGTGTGTGTGTGTGTGACAAAGGCGACAATTGATTGTACAATCAACACGTGTTACGGGAAAATTCACATGAAATTTCAGTGGTAGAATGATGTGATTATTTGCCGTATTTGTTTGCTTGGGCAATGCTGTGTGAAATGTGAATTCGGTATATGTAAGCGGTTTGAGTGGTTGAAAGTGTTGGTTAGAGTGGTAGTATCTGGTGATGTGGTAGTTTACAACCTACATGGGTGATGTGATGGTATGTCAGTTGTGAATGATTAGTGATGTTGTGTGTGCGTTGGATCGAAAGAGTTAATGAGTGAGTGAGTGAGTGTGTGTGTGTGGTTTTGTGGCTGATGCGTTTTTTGCGAATTGCAGTGATGAATGTGTAGTTGGATATGGATGGAGAGGGAATGTGTGTAATTTGTGCCCGATGGTCAACAGACCATCAGTGGGAGTGAAGTGAAGTGAGTGAAATGTGATATGTATAATAGTTTGGAAAAAGGCCATCCGAAAGTAGCGGATGTTTCATGCCTCAGGAGAGTGGGCATCAGATGCCCTGTCCGACCTTGTGCAGGGGACTGCCAACCATCTCTCCTTTTCTGATGCACGATTCATTGACACAACCATAATACACCTCACCACAACACACCTCACACTCACATCTCCAACAGCTTTGCACGTCTCAACGCAATCTTCCCAACACATCACAAAACACACTACACACCATTCTGCATAACATTTACACCAACGTCCACACTCCTCAATCTCATCGCTCTTCAACATTACTGCATAAACACCACAATTCACCATCACCTCATCAGTAGTCTATTCAGTTTACACAACGAATTCCCCATCATGCACTCCAATAAACTACAAACTACTTTCAAGCATTTCAGTAGCACAGTGAAGTCAACTAAATATCGTCGGTTGGTGTTGTGTCGCATTGCATTTCGTTGCGTCACGTTACGTTACGTTACGTTACGTTACGTTACGTTACATTACGTTACGTTACGTTACGTTACGTTACGTTACACTGCATCACATCCAATCGGGTTGCTTTCCACTGCACCATCTCCTGGTCTCATACTCCACTCGCATCAGTGATAGTCACAACTTGACAACCTGACGGCAGCAGCACATCTAAACACTTTTCACTAGTTTCATTACAGAATAACAACACCAGATATTTGTGCAGGCTGTTTGCAACTTCACTGAGAATAATTCTTGGTTTCTATTGATGAGAGGACCGGTGAATGACTACAATACTGCTACTGTCACTCCTACCCCTACTCCTACTATGACCATGACTGACTACGACTACCAATACCACTATCACTACTACTTGTGTTTCGTTTAGTAACTTCACGTTGTCAGCTCATTCGATAAAACGACGTTTTAACGGCAGTATTGAGCGATCAATGAGTTATAATCAAGGGCCAATTCACACAGTATTAACTACAATTACTACTACTAACTATAGCACACAGTCATTCTTTACACTGACTGAAGTTATTGCAAAATGTGCTTCCTGTCCCGATTATCAGCGATTCACAGCATTTACAAAATTTGTGTGTGCGTGTGTGTTCATGTGTGAATGTGAGGCAATTGCGTATAGTCACTGATTATTCTGGGAAACATGCCAACTTCAGTAAAGTTTGGAAGAATGTTTGCAAGAATCCCACACCCGTGTTAATTTGACATTTCTTCATTGTATTTCCCCCGATTTCACTCAACATTGATCCATTTTGTACGAAAGTTGGCAGCTGGGCACTGGGTAAGTAAGTAAGTAAGTAAGTAAGTAAGTAAGTAAGTAAGTAAGTAAGTAAGTAAGTAAGTAAGTAAGTAAGTAATTAAGGCCGAGCGAGCTTCGGAGACATCTCGGCTGAGAGCAGATAATTTAGTGTGGACTAATTAAGAGTGAGTTCGACTGAGAAGTAGTGAAGATTCCACAGATATTTGGAGTTTGACAACGCTTTAACCAGTAACATCTTCTAGTATGAATCGTATCCACCAAGTGAAATCAAAAGACAGAAGCGAAGGGGTTTGAAGATATATTTGATAGGCTGTCAATATATGGAGGATCGAGTGATCTAGACTGGCTAGCGATTGCAGGGGATGATGAGCACGGCGTTCCTACTGGTGATCTGGTGCGAGTGCATGAACGCTACAGTAGACTATTTGGTGTAAATCAGTGTATGAATCTGGCGAAATGTTCCCTCCGTGAAGAGAGACATTTAGGTGAGAATTCTCACTATTCAACCAAGACAGGTGTGTGTGTGTGTGTGTGTGTGTGTGACAAAGGCGACAATTGATTGTACAATCAACACGTGTTACGGGAAAATTCACATGAAATTTCAGTGGTAGAATGATGTGATTATTTGCCGTATTTGTTTGCTTGGGCAATGCTGTGTGAAATGTGAATTCGGTATATGTAAGCGGTTTGAGTGGTTGAAAGTGTTGGTTAGAGTGGTAGTATCTGGTGATGTGGTAGTTTACAACCTACATGGGTGATGTGATGGTATGTCAGTTGTGAATGATTAGTGATGTTGTGTGTGCGTTGGATCGAAAGAGTTAATGAGTGAGTGAGTGAGTGTGTGTGTGTGGTTTTGTGGCTGATGCGTTTTTTGCGAATTGCAGTGATGAATGTGTAGTTGGATATGGATGGAGAGGGAATGTGTGTAATTTGTGCCCGATGGTCAACAGACCATCAGTGGGAGTGAAGTGAAGTGAGTGAAATGTGATATGTATAATAGTTTGGAAAAAGGCCATCCGAAAGTAGCGGATGTTTCATGCCTCAGGAGAGTGGGCATCAGATGCCCTGTCCGACCTTGTGCAGGGGACTGCCAACCATCTCTCCTTTTCTGATGCACGATTCATTGACACAACCATAATACACCTCACCACAACACACCTCACACTCACATCTCCAACAGCTTTGCACGTCTCAACGCAATCTTCCCAACACATCACAAAACACACTACACACCATTCTGCATAACATTTACACCAACGTCCACACTCCTCAATCTCATCGCTCTTCAACATTACTGCATAAACACCACAATTCACCATCACCTCATCAGTAGTCTATTCAGTTTACACAACGAATTCCCCATCATGCACTCCAATAAACTACAAACTACTTTCAAGCATTTCAGTAGCACAGTGAAGTCAACTAAATATCGTCGGTTGGTGTTGTGTCGCATTGCATTTCGTTGCGTCACGTTACGTTACGTTACGTTACGTTACGTTACGTTACGTTACATTACGTTACGTTACGTTACGTTACGTTACGTTACGTTACACTGCATCACATCCAATCGGGTTGCTTTCCACTGCACCATCTCCTGGTCTCATACTCCACTCGCATCAGTGATAGTCACAACTTGACAACCTGACGGCAGCAGCACATCTAAACACTTTTCACTAGTTTCATTACAGAATAACAACACCAGATATTTGTGCAGGCTGTTTGCAACTTCACTGAGAATAATTCTTGGTTTCTATTGATGAGAGGACCGGTGAATGACTACAATACTGCTACTGTCACTCCTACCCCTACTCCTACTATGACCATGACTGACTACGACTACCAATACCACTATCACTACTACTTGTGTTTCGTTTAGTAACTTCACGTTGTCAGCTCATTCGATAAAACGACGTTTTAACGGCAGTATTGAGCGATCAATGAGTTATAATCAAGGGCCAATTCACACAGTATTAACTACAATTACTACTACTAACTATAGCACACAGTCATTCTTTACACTGACTGAAGTTATTGCAAAATGTGCTTCCTGTCCCGATTATCAGCGATTCACAGCATTTACAAAATTTGTGTGTGCGTGTGTGTTCATGTGTGAATGTGAGGCAATTGCGTATAGTCACTGATTATTCTGGGAAACATGCCAACTTCAGTAAAGTTTGGAAGAATGTTTGCAAGAATCCCACACCCGTGATAATTTGACATTTCTTCATTGTATTTCCCCCGATTTCACTCAACATTGATCCATTTTGTACGAAAGTTGGCAGCTGGGCACTGGGTAAGTAAGTAAGTAAGTAAGTAAGTAAGTAAGTAAGTAAGTAAGTAAGTAAGTAAGTAAGTAAGTAAGTTAGTAAGTAAGTAATTAAGGCCGAGCGAGCTTCGGAGACATCTCGGCTGAGAGCAGATAATTTAGTGTGGACTAATTAAGAGTGAGTTCGACTGAGAAGTAGTGAAGATTCCACAGATATTTGGAGTTTGACAACGCTTTAACCAGTAACATCTTCTAGTATGAATCGTATCCACCAAGTGAAATCAAAAGACAGAAGCGAAGGGGTTTGAAGATATATTTGATAGGCTGTCAATATATGGAGGATCGAGTGATCTAGACTGGCTAGCGATTGCAGGGGATGATGAGCACGGCGTTCCTACTGGTGATCTGGTGCGAGTGCATGAACGCTACAGTAGACTATTTGGTGTAAATCAGTGTATGAATCTGGCGAAATGTTCCCTCCGTGAAGAGAGACATTTAGGTGAGAATTCTCACTATTCAACCAAGACAGGTGTGTGTGTGTGTGTGTGTGTGTGTGACAAAGGCGACAATTGATTGTACAATCAACACGTGTTACGGGAAAATTCACATGAAATTTCAGTGGTAGAATGATGTGATTATTTGCCGTATTTGTTTGCTTGGGCAATGCTGTGTGAAATGTGAATTCGGTATATGTAAGCGGTTTGAGTGGTTGAAAGTGTTGGTTAGAGTGGTAGTATCTGGTGATGTGGTAGTTTACAACCTACATGGGTGATGTGATGGTATGTCAGTTGTGAATGATTAGTGATGTTGTGTGTGCGTTGGATCGAAAGAGTTAATGAGTGAGTGAGTGAGTGTGTGTGTGTGGTTTTGTGGCTGATGCGTTTTTTGCGAATTGCAGTGATGAATGTGTAGTTGGATATGGATGGAGAGGGAATGTGTGTAATTTGTGCCCGATGGTCAACAGACCATCAGTGGGAGTGAAGTGAAGTGAGTGAAATGTGATATGTATAATAGTTTGGAAAAAGGCCATCCGAAAGTAGCGGATGTTTCATGCCTCAGGAGAGTGGGCATCAGATGCCCTGTCCGACCTTGTGCAGGGGACTGCCAACCATCTCTCCTTTTCTGATGCACGATTCATTGACACAACCATAATACACCTCACCACAACACACCTCACACTCACATCTCCAACAGCTTTGCACGTCTCAACGCAATCTTCCCAACACATCACAAAACACACTACACACCATTCTGCATAACATTTACACCAACGTCCACACTCCTCAATCTCATCGCTCTTCAACATTACTGCATAAACACCACAATTCACCATCACCTCATCAGTAGTCTATTCAGTTTACACAACGAATTCCCCATCATGCACTCCAATAAACTACAAACTACTTTCAAGCATTTCAGTAGCACAGTGAAGTCAACTAAATATCGTCGGTTGGTGTTGTGTCGCATTGCATTTCGTTGCGTGACGTTACGTTACGTTACGTTACGTTACGTTACATTACGTTACATTACGTTACGTTACGTTACGTTACGTTACGTTACGTTACACTGCATCACATCCAATCGGGTTGCTTTCCACTGCACCATCTCCTGGTCTCATACTCCACTCGCATCAGTGATAGTCACAACTTGACAACCTGACGGCAGCAGCACATCTAAACACTTTTCACTAGTTTCATTACAGAATAACAACACCAGATATTTGTGCAGGCTGTTTGCAACTTCACTGAGAATAATTCTTGGTTTCTATTGATGAGAGGACCGGTGAATGACTACAATACTGCTACTGTCACTCCTACCCCTACTCCTACTATGACCATGACTGACTACGACTACCAATACCACTATCACTACTACTTGTGTTTCGTTTAGTAACTTCATGTTGTCAGCTCATTCGATAAAACGACGTTTTAACGGCAGTATTGAGCGATCAATGAGTTATAATCAAGGGCCAATTCACACAGTATTAACTACAATTACTACTACTAACTATAGCACACAGTCATTCTTTACACTGACTGAAGTTATTGCAAAATGTGCTTCCTGTCCCGATTATCAGCGATTCACAGCATTTACAAAATTTGTGTGTGCGTGTGTGTTCATGTGTGAATGTGAGGCAATTGCGTATAGTCACTGATTATTCTGGGAAACATGCCAACTTCAGTAAAGTTTGGAAGAATGTTTGCAAGAATCCCACACCCGTGATAATTTGACATTTCTTCATTGTATTTCCCCCGATTTCACTCAACATTGATCCATTTTGTACGAAAGTTGGCAGCTGGGCACTGGGTAAGTAAGTAAGTAAGTAAGTAAGTAAGTAAGTAAGTAAGTAAGTAAGTAAGTAAGTAAGTAAGTAAGTAAGTAAGTAAGTAAGTAAGTAAGTAAGTAATTAAGGCCGAGCGAGCTTCGGAGACATCTCGGCTGAGAGCAGATAATTTAGTGTGGACTAATTAAGAGTGAGTTCGACTGAGAAGTAGTGAAGATTCCACAGATATTTGGAGTTTGACAACGCTTTAACCAGTAACATCTTCTAGTATGAATCGTATCCACCAAGTGAAATCAAAAGACAGAAGCGAAGGGGTTTGAAGATATATTTGATAGGCTGTCAATATATGGAGGATCGAGTGATCTAGACTGGCTAGCGATTGCAGGGGATGATGAGCACGGCGTTCCTACTGGTGATCTGGTGCGAGTGCATGAACGCTACAGTAGACTATTTGGTGTAAATCAGTGTATGAATCTGGCGAAATGTTCCCTCCGTGAAGAGAGACATTTAGGTGAGAATTCTCACTATTCAACCAAGACAGGTGTGTGTGTGTGTGTGTGTGTGTGTGTGTGACAAAGGCGACAATTGATTGTACAATCAACACGTGTTACGGGAAAATTCACATGAAATTTCAGTGGTAGAATGATGTGATTATTTGCCGTATTTGTTTGCTTGGGCAATGCTGTGTGAAATGTGAATTCGGTATATGTAAGCGGTTTGAGTGGTTGAAAGTGTTGGTTAGAGTGGTAGTATCTGGTGATGTGGTAGTTTACAACCTACATGGGTGATGTGATGGTATGTCAGTTGTGAATGATTAGTGATGTTGTGTGTGCGTTGGATCGAAAGAGTTAATGAGTGAGTGTGTGTGTGTGTGTGGTTTTGTGGCTGATGCGTTTTTTGCGAATTACAGTGATGAATGTGTAGTTGGATATGGATGGAGAGGGAATGTGTGTAATTTGTGCCCGATGGTCAACAGACCATCAGTGGGAGTGAAGTGAAGTGAGTGAAATGTGATATGTATAATAGTTTGGAAAAAGGCCATCCGAAAGTAGCGGATGTTTCATGCCTCAGGAGAGTGGGCATCAGATGCCCTGTCCGACCTTGTGCAGGGGACTGCCAACCATCTCTCCTTTTCTGATGCACGATTCATTGACACAACCATAATACACCTCACCACAACACACCTCACACTCACATCTCCAACAGCTTTGCACGTCTCAACGCAATCTTCCCAACACATCACAAAACACACTACACACCATTCTGCATAACATTTACACCAACGTCCACACTACTCAATCTCATCGCTCTTCAACATTACTGCATAAACAAAACAATTCACCATAACCTCATCAGTAGTCTATTTAGTTGACACGACGAATTACCCATCATGCACTCCAATAAACTACAAACTACTTTCAAGCATTTCAGTAGCACAGTGAAGTAAACTAAATATCGTCGGTTGGTGTTGTGTCGCATTGCATTTCGTTGCGTCAGCGTTACGTTACGTTACGTTACGTTACGTTACGTTACGTACGTTACGTTACGTTACGTTACGTTACACTGCATCACATCCAATCGGGTTGCTTTCCACTGCACCATCTCCTGGTCTCCTACTCCACTCGCATCAGTGATAGTCACAACTTGACAACCTGACGGCAGCAGCACATCTAAACACTTTTCACTAGTTTCATTACAGAATAACAACACCAGATATTTGTGCAGGCTGTTTGCAACTTCACTGAGAATAATTCTTGGTTTCTATTGATGAGAGGACCGGTGAATGACTACAATACTGCTACTGTCACGCCTACCCCTACTCCTACTATGACCATGACTGACTACGACTACCAATACCACTATCACTACTACTTGTGTTTCGTTTAGTAACTTCACGTTGTCAGCTCATTCGATAAAACGACGTTTTACCGGCAGTATTGAGCGATCAATGAGTTATAATCAAGGGCCAATTCACACAGTATTAACTACAATTACTACTACTAACTATAGCACACAGTCATTCTTTACACTGACTGAAGTTATTGCAAAATGTGCTTCCTGTCCCGATTATCAGCGATTCACAGCATTACAAAAATTTGTGTGTGCGTGTGTGTTCATGTGTGAATGTGAGGCAATTGCGTATAGTCACTGATTATTCTGGGAAACATGCCAACTTCAGTAAAGTTTGGAAGAATGTTTGCAAGAATCCCACACCCGTGTTAATTTGACATTTCTTCATTGTATTTCCCCCGATTTCACTCAACATTGATCCATTTTGTACGAAAGTTGGCAGCTGTGCACTGGGTAAGTAAGTAAGTAAGTAAGTAAGTAAGTAAGTAAGTAAGTAAGTAATAAGTAAGTAAGTAATTAAGGCCGAGCGAGCTTCGGAGACATCTCGGCTGAGAGCAGATAATTTAGTGTGGACTAATTAAGAGTGAGTTCGACTGAGAAGTAGTGAAGATTCCACAGATATTTGGAGTTTGACAACGCTTTAACCATTAACATCTTCTAGTATGAATCGTATCCACCAAGTGAAATCAAAAGACAGAAGCGAAGGGGTTTGAAGATATATTTGATAGGCTGTCAATATATGGAGGATCGAGTGATCTAGACTGGCTAGCGATTGCAGGGGATGATGAGCACGGCGTTCCTACTGGTGATCTGGTGCGAGTGCATGAACGCTACAGTAGACTATTTGGTGTAAATCAGTGTATGAATCTGGCGAAATGTTCCCTCCGTGAAGAGAGACATTTAGGTGAGAATTCTCACTATTCAACCAAGACAGGTGTGTGTGTGTGTGTGTTGTGTGTGTGTCAAAGGCGACAATTGATTGTACAATCAACACGTGTTACGGGAAAATTCACATGAAATTTCAGTGGTAGAATGATGTGATTATTTGCCGTATTTGTTTGCTTGGGCAATGCTGTGTGAAATGTGAATTCGGTATATGTAAGCGGTTTGAGTGGTTGAAAGTGTTGGTTAGAGTGGTAGTATCTGGTGATGTGGTAGTTTACAACCTACATGGGTGATGTGATGGTATGTCAGTTGTGAATGATTAGTGATGTTGTGTGTGCGTTGGATCGAAAGAGTTAATGAGTGAGTGTGTGTGTGTGTGTGTGGTTTTGTGGCTGATGCGTTTTTTGCGAATTACAGTGATGAATGTGTAGTTGGATATGGATGGAGAGGGAATGTGTGTAATTTGTGCCCGATGGTCAACAGACCATCAGTGGGAGTGAAGTGAAGTGAGTGAAATGTGATATGTATAATAGTTTGGAAAAAGGCCATCCGAAAGTAGCGGATGTTTCATGCCTCAGGAGAGTGGGCATCAGATGCCCTGTCCGACCTTGTGCAGGGGACTGCCAACCATCTCTCCTTTTCTGATGCACGATTCATTGACACAACCATAATACACCTCACCACAACACACCTCACACTCACATCTCCAACAGCTTTGCACGTCTCAACGCAATCTTCCCAACACATCACAAAACACACTACACACCATTCTGCATAACATTTACACCAACGTCCACACTCCTCAATCTCATCGCTCTTCAACATTACTGCATAAACACCACAATTCACCATCACCTCATCAGTAGTCTATTCAGTTTACACAACGAATTCCCCATCATGCACTCCAATAAACTACAAACTACTTTCAAGCATTTCAGTAGCACAGTGAAGTCAACTAAATATCGTCGGTTGGTGTTGTGTCGCATTGCATTTCGTTGCGTCACGTTACGTTACGGTTACGTTACGTTACGTTACGTACTTACGTTACACTGCATCACATCCAATCGGGTTGCTTTCCACTGCACCATCTCCTGGTCTCATACTCCACTCGCATCAGTGATAGTCACAACTTGACAACCTGACGGCAGCAGCACATCTAAACACTTTTCACTAGTTTCATTACAGAATAACAACACCAGATATTTGTGCAGGCTGTTTGCAACTTCACTGAGAATAATTCTTGGTTTCTATTGATGAGAGGACCGGTGAATGACTACAATACTGCTACTGTCACTCCTACCCCTACTCCTACTATGACCATGACTGACTACGACTACCAATACCACTATCACTACTACTTGTGTTTCGTTTAGTAACTTCACGTTGTCAGCTCATTCGATAAAACGACGTTTTAACGGCAGTATTGAGCGATCAATGAGTTATAATCAAGGGCCAATTCACACAGTATTAACTACAATTACTACTACTAACTATAGCACACAGTCATTCTTTACACTGACTGAAGTTATTGCAAAATGTGCTTCCTGTCCCGATTATCAGCGATTCACAGCATTTACAAAATTTGTGTGTGCGTGTGTGTTCATGTGTGAATGTGAGGCAATTGCGTATAGTCACTGATTATCCTGGGAAACATGCCAACTTCAGTAAAGTTTGGAAGAATGTTTGCAAGAATCCCACACCCGTGTTAATTTGACATTTCTTCATTGTATTTCCCCCGATTTCACTCAACATTGATCCATTTTGTACGAAAGTTGGCAGCTGGGCACTGGGTAAGTAAGTAAGTAAGTAAGTAAGTAAGTAAGTAAGTAAGTAATTAAGGCCGAGCGAGCTTCGGAGACATCTCGGCTGAGAGCAGATAATTTAGTGTGGACTAATTAAGAGTGAGTTCGACTGAGAAGTAGTGAAGATTCCACAGATATTTGGAGTTTGACAACGCTTTAACCAGTAACATCTTCTAGTATGAATCGTATCCACCAAGTGAAATCAAAAGACAGAAGCGAAGGGGTTTGAAGATATATTTGATAGGCTGTCAATATATGGAGGATCGAGTGATCTAGACTGGCTAGCGATTGCAGGGGATGATGAGCACGGCGTTCCTACTGGTGATCTGGTGCGAGTGCATGAACGCTACAGTAGACTATTTGGTGTAAATCAGTGTATGAATCTGGCGAAATGTTCCCTCCGTGAAGAGAGACATTTAGGTGAGAATTCTCACTATTCAACCAAGACAGGTGTGTGTGTGTGTGTGTGTGTGTGTGTGACAAAGGCGACAATTGATTGTACAATCAACACGTGTTACGGGAAAATTCACATGAAATTTCAGTGGTAGAATGATGTGATTATTTGCCGTATTTGTTTGCTTGGGCAATGCTGTGTGAAATGTGAATTCGGTATATGTAAGCGGTTTGAGTGGTTGAAAGTGTTGGTTAGAGTGGTAGTATCTGGTGATGTGGTAGTTTACAACCTACATGGGTGATGTGATGGTATGTCAGTTGTGAATGATTAGTGATGTTGTGTGTGCGTTGGATCGAAAGAGTTAATGAGTGAGTGAGTGTGTGTGTGTGGTTTTGTGGCTGATGCGTTTTTTGCGAATTGCAGTGATGAATGTGTAGTTGGATATGGATGGAGAGGGAATGTGTGTAATTTGTGCCCGATGGTCAACAGACCATCAGTGGGAGTGAAGTGAAGTGAGTGAAATGTGATATGTATAATAGTTTGGAAAAAGGCCATCCGAAAGTAGCGGATGTTTCATGCCTCAGGAGAGTGGGCATCAGATGCCCTGTCCGACCTTGTGCAGGGAACTGCCAACCATCTCTCCTTTTCTGATGCACGATTCATTGACACAACCATAATACACCTCACCACAACACACCTCACACTCACATCTCCAACAGCTTTGCACGTCTCAACGCAATCTTCCCAACACATCACAAAACACACTACACACCATTCTGCATAACATTTACACCAACGTCCACACTCCTCAATCTCATCGCTCTTCAACATTACTGCATAAACACCACAATTCACCATCACCTCATCAGTAGTCTATTCAGTTTACACAACGAATTCCCCATCATGCACTCCAATAAACTACAAACTACTGTCAAGCATTTCAGTAGCACAGTGAAGTCAACTAAATATCGTCGGTTGGTGTTGTGTCGCATTGCATTTCGTTGCGTCACGTTACGTTACGTTACGTTACGTTACGTTACGTTACGTTACGTTACACTGCATCACATCCAATCGGGTTGCTTTCCACTGCACCATCTCCTGGTCTCATACTCCACTCGCATCAGTGATAGTCACAACTTGACAACCTGACGGCAGCAGCACATCTAAACACTTTTCACTAGTTTCATTACAGAATAACAACACCAGATATTTGTGCAGGCTGTTTGCAACTTCACTGAGAATAATTCTTGGTTTCTATTGATGAGAGGACCGGTGAATGACTACAATACTGCTACTGTCACTCCTACCCCTACTCCTACTATGACCATGACTACGACTACGAGTACGACTACGACTACGACTACCAATACCACTATCACTATCACTACTACTTGTGTTTCGTTTAGTAACTTCACGTTGTCAGCTCATTCGATAAAACGACGTTTTAACGGCAGTATTGAGCGATCAATGAGTTATAATCAAGGGCCAATTCACACAGTATTAACTACAATTACTACTACTAACTATAGCACACAGTCATTCTTTACACTGACTGAAGTTATTGCAAAATGTGCTTCCTGTCCCGATTATCAGCGATTCACAGCATTTACAAAATTTGTGTGTGCGTGTGTGTTCATGTGTGAATGTGAGGCAATTGCGTATAGTCACTGATTATTCTGGGAAACATGCCAACTTCAGTAAAGTTTGGAAGAATGTTTGCAAGAATCCCACACCCGTGTTAATTTGACATTTCTTCATTGTATTTCCCCGAATTTCACTCAACATTGATCCATTTTGTACGAAAGTTGGCAGCTGGGCACTGGGTAAGTAAGTAAGTAAGTAAGTAAGTAAGTAAGTAAGTAATTAAGTAAGTAAGTAAGGCCGAGCGAGCTTCGGAGACATCTCGGCTGAAAGCAGATAATTTAGTGTGGACTAATTAAGAGTGAGTTCGACTGAGAAGTAGTGAAGATTCCACAGATATTTGGAGTTTGACAACGCTTTAACCAGTAACATCTTCTAGTATGAATCGTATCCACCAAGTGAAATCAAAAGACAGAAGCGAAGGGGTTTGAAGATATATTTGATAGGCTGTCAATATATGGAGGATCGAGTGATCTAGACTGGCTAGCGATTGCAGGGGATGATGAGCACGGCGTTCCTACTGGTGATCTGGTGCGAGTGCATGAACGCTACAGTAGACTATTTGGTGTAAATCAGTGTATGAATCTGGCGAAATGTTCCCTCCGTGAAGAGAGACATTTAGGTGAGAATTCTCACTATTCAACCAAGACAGGTGTGTGTGTGTGTGTGTGTGTGTGTGACAAAGGCGACAATTGATTGTACAATCAACACGTGTTACGGGAAAATTCACATGAAATTTCAGTGGTAGAATGATGTGATTATTTGCCGTATTTGTTTGCTTGGGCAATGCTGTGTGAAATGTGAATTCGGTATATGTAAGCGGTTTGAGTGGTTGAAAGTGTTGGTTAGAGTGGTAGTATCTGGTGATGTGGTAGTTTACAACCTACATGGGTGATGTGATGGTATGTCAGTTGTGAATGATTAGTGGTGTTGTGTGTGCGTTGGATCGAAAGATTTGATGAGTGAGTGAGTGTGTGTGGTTTTGTGGCTGATGCGTTTTTTGCGAATTGCAGTGATGAATGTGTAGTTGGATATGGATGGAGAGGGAATGTGTGTAGTTTGTGCCCGATGGTCAACAGACCATCAGTGGGAGTGAAGTGAAGTGAGTGATCGGTGAGGTGAGTGAAATGTGATATGTATAAATAATAGTTTGGAAAAAGGCCATCCGAAAGTAGCGGATGTTTCATGCCTCAGGAGAGTGGGCATCACATGCCCTGTCCGACCTTGTGCAGGGGACTGCCAACCATCTCTCCTTTTCTGATGCACGATTTGTGGTCGACAACATTAACACACCTCACAACAACACGCTCCACACTCACATCTGCAACAGCTTTGCACGCCTCAACGCAATCTTCTTCACACATCAACAAACACACCACACACTCTTCTACACATAATCTACACTACGCTCCACACTCCACAATCTCATCACTCACCAACACTACTGCATAAACTCAACAATTCACCATCACCTCATCAGTAGTATATTCAGTTTACACAACGAATTCCCGATCATGCATTCCACTAAACAACAAACTACTGTCGAGTATTTCAGTAGCACAGTGAAGTCAACTAAATATCGTCGGTTGGTGTTGTGTCGCATTGCATTTCGTTGCGTTAGGTTACGTTACGTTCCGTTCCGTTACGTTACGTTACGTTACGTTACACTGCATCACATCCAATCGGGTTGCTTTCCACTGCACCATCTCCTGGTCTCATACTCCACTCGCATCAGTGATAGTCACAACTTGACAACCTGACGGCAGCAGCACATCTAAACACTTTTCACTAGTTTCATTACAGAACAACAACACCAGATATTTGTGAAGGCTGTTTGCAACTTCACTGAGAATAATTCTTGGTTTCTATTGATGAGAGGACCGGTGAATGACTACAATACTGCTACTGTCACTCCTACCCCTACTCCTACTATGACCATGACTACGACTACGAGTACGACTACGACTACGACTACCAATACCACTATCACTATCACTACTACTTGTGTTTCGTTTAGTAACTTCACGTTGTCAGCTCATTCGATAAAACGACGTTTTAACGGCAGTATTGAGCGATCAATGAGTTATAATCAAGGGCCAATTCACACAGTATTAACTACAATTACTACTACCAACTATAGCACACAGTCATTCTTTACACTGACTGAAGTTATTGCAAAATGTGCTTCCTGTCCCGATTATCAGCGATTCACAGCATTTACAAAATTTGTGTGTGCGTGTGTGTTCATGTGTGAATGTGAGGCAATTGCGTATAGTCACTGATTATTCTGGGAAACATGCCAACTTCAGTAAAGTTTGGAAGAATGTTTGCAAGAATCCCACACCCGTGTTAATTTGACATTTCTTCATTGTATTTCCCCCGATTTCACTCAACATTGATCCATTTTGTACGAAAGTTGGCAGCTGGGCACTGGGTAAGTAAGTAAGTAAGTAAGTAAGTAAGTAAGGCCGAGCGAGCTTCGGAGACATCTCGGCTGAAAGCAGATAATTTAGTGTGGACTAATTAAGAGTGAGTTCGACTGAGAAGTAGTGAAGATTCCACAGATATTTGGAGTTTGACAACGCTTTAACCAGTAACATCTTCTAGTATGAATCGTATCCACCAAGTGAAATCAAAAGACAGAAGCGAAGGGGTTTGAAGATATATTTGATAGGCTGTCAATATATGGAGGATCGGGTGATCTAGACTGGCTAGCGATTGCAGGGGATGATGAGCACGGCGTTCCTACTGGTGATCTGGTGCGAGTGCATGAACGCTACAGTAGACTATTTGGTGTAAATCAGTGTATGAATCTGGCGAAATGTTCCCTCCGTGAAGAGAGACATTTAGGTGAGAATTCTCACTATTCAACCAAGACAGGTGTGTGTGTGTGTGTGTGTGACAAAGGCGACAATCGATTGTACAATCAACACGTGTTACGGGAAAATTCACATGAAATTTCAGTGGTAGAATGATGTGATTATTTGCCGTATTTGTTTGCTTGGGCAATGCTGTGTGAAATGTGAATTCGGTATATGTAAGCGGTTTGAGTGGTTGAAAGTGTTGGTTAGAGTGGTAGTATCTGGTGATGTGGTAGTTTACAACCCACATGGGTGATGTGATGGTATGTCAGTTGTGAATGATTAGTGATGTTGTGTGTGCGTTGGATCGAAAGATTTGATGAGTGAGTGAGTGTGTGTGGTTTTGTGGCTGATGCGTTTTTTGCGAATTGCAGTGATGAATGTGTAGTAGTTTATGGATGGAGAGGGAATGTGTGTAGTTTGTGCCCGATGGTCAACAGACCATCAGTGGGAGTGAAGTGAAGTGAGTGATCGGTGAGGTGAGGTGAGTGAAATGTGATATGTATAAATAATAGTTTGGAAAAAGGCCATCCGAAAGTAGCGGATGTTTCATGCCTCAGGAGAGTGGGCATCAGATGCCCTGTCCGACCTTGTGCAGGGGACTGCCAACCATCTCTCCTTTTCTGATGCACGATTCATTGACACAACCATAATACACCTCACCACAACACACCTCACACTCACATCTCCAACAGCTTTGCACGTCTCAACGCAATCTTCTCAACACATCACAAAACACACTACACACCATTCTGCACAACATTTACACCAACGTCCACACTCCTCAATCTCATCGCTCTTCAACATTACTGCATAAACACCACAATTCACCATCACCTCATCAGTAGTCTATTCAGTTTACACAACGAATTCCCCATCATGCACTCCAATAAACTACAAACTACTGTCAAGCATTTCAGTAGCACAGTGAAGTCAACTAAATATCGTCGGTTGGTGTTGTGTCGCATTGCATTTCGTTGCGTTAGGTTACGTTACGTTACGTTACGTTACGTTACGTTACACTGCATCACATCCAATCGGGTTGCTTTCCACTGCACCATCTCCTGGTCTCATACTCCACTCGCATCAGTGATAGTCACAACTTGACAACCTGACGGCAGCAGCACATCTAAACACTTTTCACTAGTTTCATTACAGAATAACAACACCAGATATTTGTGCAGGCTGTTTGCAACTTCACTGAGAATAATTCTTGGTTTCTATTGATGAGAGGACCGGTGAATGACTACAATACTGCTACTGTCACTCCTACCCCTACTCCTACTATGACCATGACTACGACTACGAGTACGACTACGACTACGACTACCAATACCACTATCACTATCACTACTACTTGTGTTTCGTTTAGTAACTTCACGTTGTCAGCTCATTCGATAAAACGACGTTTTAACGGCAGTATTGAGCGATCAATGAGTTATAATCAAGGGCCAATTCACACAGTATTAACTACAATTACTACTACTAACTATAGCACACAGTCATTCTTTACACTGACTGAAGTTATTGCAAAATGTGCTTCCTGTCCCGATTATCAGCGATTCACAGCATTTACAAAATTTGTGTGTGCGTGTGTGTTCATGTGTGAATGTGAGGCAATTGCGTTTAGTCACTGATTATTCTGGGAAACATGCAACATGTACTCATACTCCACTTGCATCAGTGATAGTCACAACTTGACAAAATGACGTCAGCAGACATACTAATAAACATGCATGTCTCTGCCCATTGACCTATGCTTGTTAGTTGTGATTCGAATAAACACTCAATCTATTAGCGAGTACGACAACATGTGTTGAAGTGTTTATTTGTTGTTGTTTTGATACCACGTGATTTGCAAGTGATATTGATCAATTTGTGAGTGACCTGACTCATTTTATGCCGAATACTATCGTGATTGGTAATGTAGTAGCAACTAGTTATATTCCACTGATCCTGTATATCTGTTTGTGTAACTAATTGATAGACACAAATCTTCTCACATTTTCCACCGCTCTTCTTTCCTCCTCATTCTCATGTCGACTGTGTCGAGCGTTAGCGTCGTACTTACGCACACGTTTCTCCACTCTCCCACCTTCTTAACATTAAAGCACTCGGGGGCTAGACGCGAGCAAACATCTCAAGTGTTGGAGGTCACAACACCGGTTTCTCTCAACAATGTCAAGCTCGTACGTTATACACTATAGTTTGAAAATGCACTGATGATGGATGTGAAAGAGTCGAGTTATGCCTGTTCATTAACTATAGGGTGAGCACATGGAACAGTGAAGGATAAAACATGTATGAAACTGAACAATCAGAGGATATGGATGGCATTGTTGCTAACGAAGGTATTGGGTGAAGCGCATAACTAATCAGCTGTTTGCAACTGCACAGAAGATAATTCCTGTGCACCCGTGCAGTATCACAGACCACACACATTTCTATTCAGTGCTTCCTTGCACCAATGTTTATAGATCCCAAATCCTATTGCCCCAAAACACCTTGTACAAACACTGACTTATCCAGCTCACAGAAAGACGACGTCTTATTTAATGCTCATGAAATTATTTTAGAACCCGCCCACAAAGAGACAGAAAATGAATCAAGCAGCATTATGAAGACAGTTGCATCAAATGAAGCTCATCATTCCAGAACAAAAGTTCCTGATGAATCTACTTATTGAAGTTCTCTAGTTGTTTTTATCAGATATGAGTTATCATAATGACTGACATGCTTCTGATCGAAATTCTTATAAAAATGAGAAAAATAGGTCAAATGCATCAAACAATGATCAAGAGGCTAATAAAATTTTGATAGTTACTGATTATTCTAATGATCGATTATCTACTAATAAAAATGATTCAGAAGAATCAAAACTTATCGATCTCATATCAGGTATCGCCGATTCTTACCATCTAATCAGTTCTAGTGGTCTCTCTACTCAATGCAGGAAATATGTTTTAAATAGAATCACACTAACTATAACCCAACATTATTTCGTGGGGGGGGGCGGGAGGATAAAGTCAAGATCTAAACTTTGAGACTTTAAAAAAAAAAAGAAGGGAAGGTGAGATGATGGGAAGAAAAGTCAAGATTTAACTGATTTACTCATTATGAGGTTTATTCAACATCACTTTCATTCTGATTCAATGTGATAGTCATTCAGTATAGTATTTGTGATATTTTATTATGTATAGTATACGATATTCTTGTATTCAATTGACATGAACTATGCTCCATATGTGAAGTCATCCTAATTATTATTCAAAATGGGTGTAAGAATCAATATATATAAATGAGTGTATTTTCAACTAAGGTCGTCGTCGTCGTGTTTTTGAGGTTAATAGACATTCCACTTATACCAGTCTTTGTGTTCTTACTTTCGCATTGTAGAAATTGTGAAGGTCCCTTTGTTCCGAGTATAAGTGATCAGTGTTTTTTCGACACAGTAATCAGCGATGACCAGATATAACAAGTAAGCATTCAATTCACAAGTTACAACACAATCATCATTTACATTTCAGATTAAGACAATGAATGGTAAATGAGATTTTATGTAGTTAAAATGTAATAATAATTGTAATAATAAATCTCATATAACACAAATATACAAAATTATAGAGATACGGATATATATATATATATATATATATATATATATATCATTGATTCTTATAAGTAGTTTATAAGTAGTATAAATTCATAGGAATGATAATACTGTTTATTTTGTTTTTCTCTTTTTTTTTTCGTTTTTTGTTTCTTGTTTTTCTTTTCTTTTTGTTTGTTTTAATAAATAAATTAGAAAATTAATGAACAAGTAAATTGTTATTTTTAGATAATTTTAAAAAATCTTTTGTTAATGATAAAGAATCTGTAAGTAGTATTTGTGATTCATGAGAAGATTGTGTTGAATTATTTATCATTGTCATCGTTGATGAACTTGACGATGACGATGATGATGAATATGTGGGTAAAGAATGACTGACTAAACCAAAAATAAATTTATAACAACCAAATTGTATTATTGAACCATGTCTTAAAATAGCAGGACCTTCCCAACCAGTAATAAGATCTAATGAATCAGTTTTATCTATTAGATCAGTATTGTTATTGAATAAATTTTGAAATTTGTCATTATGATTAAAATATAAACTTGTACAATCACATATAGATGTAATATGTGATAAATCCTGGTAAAGTATACAAAAGAGAAATGGTAAAATAAGGAACGAAATGATGAAACCAAGGTGTAAGTTATACGTTCAGTAATAATAATGGCTGAGAATAGGAAGAGTCAATTCTCCTTTTTGAAATGACCATATGAATACAACTGAAAAATCCTACTTTTACTACATTGTCGCTAAGAGGTTGTTGTTAATAAGCCCACAAATGCCCTGGTACGGCCGAGAGTGGAAGAGTCCGCTCTCCCTCTCGAAATGCTCTCACATGGCCATGCGTATATAGCCTCTGCCAGGGAAGTCCTACTCACTGCCTTCTCGTGGCGGGGGTGTTGTTTACGAAAATGAGAGGACGAAAAGCGAATGTCTGGCGCTTTAACCGGACCCCAAACCAATGGTGCACATGGGCTGGCTCCAGTATCCTGAGAGAACAAATGGCGTATGAACCAATCGTTGTTCACCAGCTACCATGGGATTGCATCTCCTCACGATGCTCCACTGCCTTGTGGGTCAGACGTTCAGGTCGGAGGCTCAGGGTGTGGCCCCCTAAGAAAATCACCTGCTTCGGTTTGGGCACCCGGGCAGTATCACAGCCCTCACACAAATCAATTGAGATTCGTGTGGCGCATATGTACTTGGTGCCTCCCTGTACCTATACTTATGTGTTAAAATAAATAAATAAATAAATAATGTTGTTAATAGGACGAAAAGCGAATGTTCGACGCTTTAACTGAGTTGGTGGATATGAAGAATCTACCTAGGATAGTTGAAGATATACTCATTTCAAACTAACGGTGCACATAAGCTCCAGTATCCTGAGGGGTGTATGAACTTATTGTTGATCACTGGCTACCATGGGACTGTATCTCTTGACGTTGTTCCACTAACTTGTGAATAAGACCTGTGTGTGTGGCAGTGTTCTAGCCCTCACATAAATTGGATGATTTATGTGGAGCATATCTGTTTGATAACTCCTTGTATCAAGATTCACGTATTTAAATGAAATAAAGAAATTGTAATAAATGAGTGAGTTTATCTTACAACCGATTAAGATCTCAGTGAACGGGTTTCCATGATGATATCTTTAACCAAATTCTATTGAATAACATTCATTTAAATTCATAGAGGAGCATGCAAGCATTCCAAAGTGTTAATATGATTTTTTGTTGAATGTTAAGTCTAGAGGTCAATGACTTCTTGTCAATTTACTGGAAGACATTTAATTAGACAACTACAATGCCTTACTTTTTCAGTCTGTATATATATATATATATATATACTATGGAAAACGTGGAATCACTGGATGGCCGTTTTGTCCTATTGAGATAGTAACTTACTGAAGACAATGGTGGATGTGTCGCTGTATTTCGTGATTAGTTGAAGTTAGACATTAACACCGTTGAATGCCGGCCGGCTCAGTGGTCCAGTGGTTAAGCGTTCGCGTGCGAAACCAATAGGTCCTGGGTACGATGGGATCGTGGATGCAAACTGCTGAAGAGCCCCAAAATAGGACGAAATGGCCTTCTAGTGTTTCCAGGTTTTCCATGGTGGTCTAGCTTCATATAACTCATGATCTCAACGACTGAAATATATTTCACTTAAGTGGAAAAGGTAATTATGGTAGAAAACAACTTACTTCATGTCGTTTACTTAACATTTTCATTAGTCGTTTAGGCGGCGAAGCACACAGTTCCGAAATAACCGATGATGTTTGATAATTTGGTGATAATTCTTTAGGAGCAGTTTTTATGAGATTACGAACTTGATGAACTAGATCGGAAGACTAAAAATATGTTTGTATATGAAGAGAGAGAGAGAGAAAGATGGGGAGTAGTAATTGTACATCAGAGATCTAGAACATAATGAATAAAGCAGAAAACAAATTACATTAATTGATTAACCAATAGTACCAACGTGTCCTATCGCCAGTTGTAGACAAACCAAGATATGGAATCAGTCCACGGATCTATTTACTATTGGACTGGGTTATGTTGATAGGTAGGTGCAAACTACATGATTGAGGTTCATATAATAACTAAGATCAGTGGCTAGAAACGTTTCGTGACACGGCTCAAAATTGTTTCTAATAGTCAAACTGTATTCGCTGAGGTCCTGAAAAGTGAAATCACTCTCGAATTGTATTCTTTATGTCTGCTTTTTATTGCCACTGATATTACTACTACCACGACTACTACTACTCCGATCTCCTGTTTGACAATTTCAGCTAGCTGTTTTGATTCTTTTTTAAGAATTGTCCTGATATATACATGTACCAGGTTCTACATCATCTTTGACTACCTAATTGAATGAGTATTTCTTATTGCCTGGAGATCTTATTTCGTCTAACGTCAAAAACAATAACAACTACAAACTATTGTTGTTAAATAATTGATTTCAGGAAAATAGATTCATCATAAGACAGCAACAGATGAAAGACTAAAGTACTATAACTTCCAACCGGTAGTAAATCGAACATTCAAGCTTTATTCCATCTACTTTAGTGGATATTTTAGAAACATATGGAGCATTTTAAAACTATTCTATAACTACTTATTAATAGTTGAGATCATGAGTCTATTGAAGCTAGACCAGAATGGAAAACATGGGAGCACTGGAGGGATGTTTCGTCCTATTGTGGGACTCCTCAATCATGCGCATCCATGATCCCACCTCGTGAGATTCGAAACCGTGACCTGTCAGTCTCGCACGCGAGCGCTTAATCTCTAGACCACTGAGGCAAGACGAAACGGAAGTGCAGTGCTTCCAGGTTTTTCATGGTGGTCTAGCTTCAATCGACTCATGATCACAACTAATAAAATTACTATATTGTCCACAAAACTCCTTCTGATATTTAAATAATTGCATTTTCACTTCTACCTGAAGTTTGTATTGATGATTTTATTCAGAAGAATAATAAAAGCTTCACGATCAAAGTATTCAGATTAGAGAACAAAATTCCACCTAAATCATCCACCTGAGCTACAAATCTGTTCCATCATCTTATGTTCACATTGTCCTAACTACAAGATTTCTATCAGAAAGGGTTTTTGTGGATATGATAGTAATTTTAATAGTTGAGATCATGAGTCAATTAAAGCTGGACCACCATGGAGAACCTGGAAGCACTGGATGGTCTTTTCGTTCTACTGTGGGACTCTTCAGCAGTTCGCATCCATGACAAGTGCTTCTTGGTTTACTATGGTGGTCTAGCTTCAAATGACTCACGATCTCAACTACTAAAATTACAAGATTTCCATTTAATTTATTAATTGTTAGTGCTTTATTGTACCAGAATTATTGTTAATTAATTATTCACTTACTACTGGACTGTTTTGTATTAATAATGGCTTAACCTGGGTTCGAATCCCACGAGGGGGTCATGGATGCGCACTGCTGGGGAGTCCCACAAGGACCTAATTTTGTAATTTTATTCAGAAAATTTGAATTTCTTTGTTTTCGAGCAAAAGGCGCTCTTTTCACCTTCATGTTGTATTTCCAACACTTGCAAAAGTGCATTAATTTTTTAACACATAACATTGTCAAATTTCATTAATACATGCCTTATTTTTGGCCTTTGTAAAATATCACAATAATTATGGACTTATAACTGTAGAGCCTGATGATGAAGTTATTGAAAACAATTGTTCGCTCAAATATTCTTAACTTGGGAGAATCTTAAATGCTATTGAACCATTGTGTTTTTTAGTATGGTATTTTGTAACTCTCTCCAAGGACGGTTCTGTGCTGTATATATATACGTTTTGATTTGTGTTTGTTGTTATCGCTTGTTTCTGGCTGTTTGGGGAATATACCTCCTCATTCCAAACTTGGACTTCTTCCTCTAGTTAGCGGGGCTGAGACGCATCAAATAGCTAGCATGTTGGTTTTTGGTCATAAGTCTTTGTTTCCGTTCGTAGTCTAAGTGAACTCGTAATCGCTTCAAACCTGGCAATTTTCTGTGGTGATCTAGCTTTAACTGATTCATGATCTCAACCGACAAATTACTACAACTTCCACAAAACCTCCTTCTGATATAAAGTGAAATGCTAATAAGTCGATTTCATCATCACATGAACAAATCATTCTTGACAATGAAAAGAATTTTCGGTGAGACCATAAATTATGGACGACCTTTGACCAACATTAAAGTGACCTTGAGAATGTTCACCTACTAACTAGAACTAAATGAGAGTTATACACTAATGTGAAGAATTATATTTAAGGTTTACATTAAGAAACGATATAAGTTATCATGCCAAAACTCTATTTAATCAAACTGAATGAATGAATTTGGCGCCGAAAATCCAAGACCTGATTGGCTCATTCATAAATTATAGTTAGATCATTATTATAATAGTTTGCTAAACTTCACGGATTAGTTGAAGTTAGACATTAACACCGTTGGATGCCGGCCAGCTCAGTGGTCCAATAGTTAAGTGCTCGCGCATGAGATTGATAGATCCTGAGTTCGAATCTCACGTGGCGAGATCATGGATGTGTACTATTGAGGAGTCAAACAATAGGACAAAATGGCTATTTCAGTACTTTCAAGTCTTCCAATGGTGATCTAGCATCAAATAACTCATGATCTTAAACATTGAAAGTTCTATTTAAATAAAAGAAAACATTAAACTTACTTCTGGAATATAAATTGATTTTCTATCTATATCATTTCCATATATAATACCATCTACACGTGTACCATATTCACTATAATTAATTAATTCATAATGTTGTGTCCAATCATCATAGAAGATTGTAGCATGATGTGGTGATATAAATGAACATTTTTGATTATGTAATGAAGATAAATCATAATTAGCTAAACACAAATGACAATCTGGTGCTATAGAGAAAGTTCAGTAGAAGAAAAAGAATGTAAATGTATAAACTTTAAATGTGATATAAAAATCATTAGTGAAATGTATGATATAATATATTAGGGAATAGTTCCTAATCAGTTGATGATCAATGTTAACAAGTATAAGGTCTCTGAATGCCCTGATATGGTCGAAGGTTGGGAGAGTCAGCTACCCTTCTTAAAATGCTACCACAACTACTGTCAGGGAAGTCCTACTCACTACCTTCTCATGGCACTACTGTTGTTTATGAAATTGAGAGGATAAAAAGAGAATATCAGGTGATTGAACTGGGTTGGCGGATATGGAAGATTCACCTAGGGGAGTTGGAAAACCCTCACTACAAAACAAATGGTGTACATTGGTTCCAGGAACCAGTGGCGTATGAACCAATTATTGATCACCGATTACCCTGTGACTGTATCTCCTGACATTGCTCCACTAACTTGTGGATTAGACCTTTAGGTCGAAAATCACCTGCTTCGGTTTGGGTACTCAGGCAATATTCCAGCCCTCACACAAATCCAATCGTTTATGTGGCGCATATCTGTCTGATACCTCGTTGTATAAATGTTTCTGTTTGAATAAATAAATAACAAGTATGAGATGTGCTCTGAACTATTAGCCGGAAGAAATCTGTGCCTCAAGTCATTAATTGCAATAAGACCTAAGAAATGGTTACGGGGATTATATATCTAGTTAATAATGTAAGAGCTGATGATACATATGAGATGATATGAATTTGGCTGTAAACAGTCGAGTATACAACGTTTTCATGAGGTTATTTCTGACTCTATGTTTACAAGACTTAGTACCCCTCCTTCTCTGAAATGAAGATATTCGGAGACCTCTCTGTATTGTGCTTCAAGATACTGATGATAATTGTACAGGTGTTAACCTTCATGAAACACTGTCTTTGATGTAACCATCACCGATTAATAAAAAAATTGTCAATAGATGTGTCAGTTCATAATGAAAATTACTCTCACATACAAAACGAACTCCACAAACCTTTAAATATGATTAAAAAGCCACTAAGCTGACGCATGTTCACTAAAATCACGCCTGACTGAAGGGTGCTCAGACAGAACCAGGTGGTTTGCTTAGGCAGCCACCACATACGGAGTCTTAACACTAAAGGTCTGGTCCACAAGGCAGTGGAGCAACGCTAAGAGATGCAGTCCCACGATAGCCAGTGACCAACAATTGGTTCACACGCCATTTGTTCCTTGAGGATACTGGAGCCCATGTGCACCACTGGTTTGGAACCAAAGTTTTCCAACCTCCCTAGGTGGATCCTCCATATCCACCAACCCGAGTTTTAGAACATTATAGATAGTTAGTTGTGCTGATTAATCACTGAGTTGTGATTCATGTTGTGTTTTCCTGGATCATTTATTTGCTGATTGAACTCTATCAATCAAGTTTCAATGTAGCCACCACTTGTTTTAGTAACTTAACATAGTGTGTACCATATTTTGATGTTAGATGGTTTACAGGTAATCAACAGGAAACTAAGCATCTACATTTCATGTTATTTGTAACTTAATCAACATAGCATAATCAGTTTGAGGGATTAAAAAAATATGACATTACTTACTATTGCTAAGTCATCAACGAATGTAAATATCTCATTCTCACAAGAAGTTAGTGGGACTCGAAAAGACGCTGAAAGTGGATAAGACACACTACAGAAATCATCAAACTGCATTACGCGGCAAGCGTTAACCTGGAATCCTCAAGGGAAACGGAAAAGAGGAAAGCCGAAGAACACAATGCGTCAGGAATTGGAAACAGATATTAAAAGGATGAATAGCAATAGGAAACAACTGGATAGGATTGCTCAGAACAAATTCGGATCGAGAGTGATGGTGGGCGGCCTATACTCCTTCACGACGGTCGATGACGAGAGTAAGTAAAGAAGTATATTAAAAATTGATGTAACTGATTTTTTAGAATACATTTTGTAATAAGTAAACTTGTTAATTATAAACAGTTAAGATATGAAACTAAAAACAAAACTTACATGTACCAACAGTCAGTTGCCTATAATGCATTCGAGTTTCATATCCACTAGTACCATCACAAGGTGTTAATACAGCTCTTGCACGGATACAACTTTCAGGTATATTTAATGTTTTAGAAGAGTCTTTCTTTCGTTTACAAATATTCCGTTCAATATTATCGTCATTAGGAAAAATAGAATTTTGATTGTTAACACCCAAAAGATCATAAATACGTTGTGCTGCTAATGTATACAATAATTGAGGGTCTAAACGAGCCAATTTAGAAGGAACTAAATATGAAAATAGAATTTGAACATAGAAAGATATTTTATTTTATATAACTGATTCATAAACAAATATGAATAGTGGTTAACAGATGGAATCCAGTTTAACGCGCATTTCGTCCTATTTAGGACTCGTCAGCCTGGATGTATTTGCATCTTAGAGTTGATGTTCACTCTGTGATTCGAATGCTTGTAAAAGTCCATATAATGTCAAAATGGAATGTTTCTGAATAATGTTAAACATGTGCCTAAGTAGATTTAATAAAGAATTAGCGTCAAGTACCATGATGAAAATAATGAGTAGAAAAAAAACATACACCTCGACAACGAAACACATGACTAAAATATGTCGTACAATTGACCTAAAAAACAGCTTTTAAAGGTTGTATAAGCATTGTCAAGCCTGTTTTATGATTACAAAAACATTGAATCTTCCCCCTTGATAATTTCTTTTATTTATTATATTTATTTCAACACATAGGTATTGGTACAAGGAGGCACCAAATACATATGCGCCACACGAATCTCAATTGATTTGTGTGAGGGCTGTGATACTGCCCGGGTGCCCGAACCGAAGCAGGTGGTTTTCGTAGATGACCACTACCCAAACCTTGGACCTACAGTTCTAATCTACAAGACAGGGGAGCAACATTAGGAGACACAGTCGCATGTTAGCCAGTGACCAACAATAGATTCGTACGCCATTTGGTTCCTTAGGATCCTGTAGCCCATGCGCACCATTGGTTTGGGATGGTGGTTTTCCAACTCCACTAGGTGAACTCTCCGTGTCCACCAAACCCGTTAAAGCGTCGGACATTCGCCTTTCGTGCTCTCAATTTCGTAAACAACAGTAATGCCACGAGAAGACAGTGAGTAGGACTTTCCTGACAGTGGTTGTATGCACGTAGCCATGTGAGAGCATTTCGAGTCATAACCTTCACATGTGTGTGTGCATGTGTAACTGGATTATTCGAAATATAATTCACAGAAAACATTGTTGAAAAAACAATTTAATAAAATATTTTCCCTTTTAACTTACTACTATTATTATCAGTAACATTATTGAATTTCTTCATAATTACTGTATTCAATTGTTCTAAGGAGTTACACAAATGTTCGTTATCATCTTGAATAAAGGAAGGACCTTTAGATATTTGTTTTATATTGTATGACAATGTCGATAAATTGTTGCTAATGTCCATTCCAATTGAATCTGTAGTCAGCTTCAATCTATCAGTTGTCTTGTCATCTATTATGAAGGAACTAGATGTATTATTATCATTGAGGTGGTTGTCAATAGCTGTTGTTGTTGTTGTCGTTGTTACAGTGATAGGAGTTGTTTCGAATGATGATGATGACGATATTGACAGTTGTGATGTATTAGTAGTGACAATAGTATCACTAGTATCAGTAATCATTGTACTACTACTATCTGGTTGTATTGGATTTGACGATTGTGTAGGTAATTGTAATGTATTTTGTAAATAAAATTGTAAAAGTCCACGAACAAACTTTAGTTTACAATGAAATAGAAAACGAACAAGAAATGTAAATCAAAGCAAAGGATTGTAATCAATTCAAGATTATTAGAATATAATCAATAAACGATTGAATAATTACACATTTACTTACTTACACCTGTTACCCCCAATGGAGCATAGGCAGCCGATCAGCATCCTCCAACCCACTCTGTCCTGATGCTTCCTGTCCAGTTCTATCCAATTTTTGTTCATTCTTCTCATGTCTATCTCCATTTCTTGGAGGAATGTGTTCCTTAGTCTCCCTCTTCTTCTTTGGCCTAGATGATTCCATGTGAGGGCTTGTCTTGTGGCGCAGTTGGGTGCTTTCTTCAGTGTGTCTCCTATCCACTTCCGACGCTTCTTCATGATTCCTACCTCCGCTGGGATCTGGTTTGTTCTCTCACATAGTAGGTTGTTGTTGATAGTGTCTGGCCAACAGATCCGAAGTATTTTGCGTAGACAATTGTTAACAAACACTTGTATCTTCTGGATGATGACTTTCGTAGTTCTCCAGGTTTCTGCCACATACAGTAGAACTGTCTTGACATCTGTAATGAAAATCCTGACCTTAGTGTTGGTTGACAGTTGTTTTGAGTTCCAGATGTAATTAAGTTGTAAATATGCTGCTTTTGCTTTACCGATCCGCGCCGATTGAATAATTAATAAGAATAGACAAATTTTATTCATTAGGCGATTGCAGGTAGTTGATAGGAAACTATGAACTCGAAACCAAACGATCTTGACTTGAATCTATTAGAGAGTGAGAGTTATTTCTCTCTAAACTGAAGAAACATCTTATTGACAAGTACCAACTAGCATGAAATCTACGTAGAATGAGATTTCCTGTTGACTACCTTCAACTACTTGGCATCAACTTAATGTCTATATCATGTTCAATCACTCAGATTAGTGTTCATATTGGAACATGATCGACAGAATTCAATCAGTACTAAAGATTAAACAAACATGACATTGGTCACTATTCAGTAATTAATCAATCTCAACTTACTCTATATGGAAGAATTGAATAAACACCAATGAGTTTATTAATTCACACTAAAAATTGTTCTAAAAACACTTAAAATTTACGGCTACGTGTTACGTATGTCTAGTATTAGCCATGTTGGTAGATGCAAACTAATTGGTTGGGGTTCGAGCGACTAGCGTAACCAGTAGTGGTTGGAGACACTGGATGAAGTAACTCAGAGTCGATCACAATGACGTCGGTGTATACACTCTTTGTCTTCCTTTAAACTGTGAGATCCAAACTATTTTATGCCTGTATTATATCCTTATAAACAATCTTTCTTTTCTATATCACTACCGCTGAAGTAACTACTTTTATGAATTTGGTGTTCATGTTGATGTGCTAATGAGTAAGGTGTGGCAACTTGGAACGATGCATATATGTGCCTGATCCTATGTTGTAACTAAATGATTGACTGGAAATTTATGGCGTTTATTCCTCTCTATCAAATTCACTACTTAGCATTCATTACGTGTATTATTCATTGAAAACTTGTTAATTCGAAAGAAGTTTTGTTAAAGTTCGTTAAGTGGTAGCATAACTGTAGTGAACGAGAACACATTTGGGGACAATCATATGTATTTCAACACACAACTACAGAGTATCTTAGTAAAATCTGAGAACCATACAGTAAATACTTCATTTGTAAAATGTCAATCAATCGTCTCAAACTTCATTGTTCTTTCGTTTCCACATCAATCATTCTCTGTTCTCGTTCTATTTCCTTCGATCTTCTTACTTTTCTGTCATCAGGCATTTCACTTTCGATTGATGATACTTAATACATGTATCTGTCAACATCAGTATCATACACCACAGTACTAATCTGACACAGGTTCGTTATGTTAAACTGAATCCTAATGCAATCGCTCAAAGAACGTATCTTCTTATTGACTATATCTCGAAAAGTTACTAACACCTTTGATATCTTATGATTCAATGTTTGTAAACAAAATTGTTTTCTTTCACTTGGTGTTGTTTTACTTGTATCTTTCTATTGTTATTTAGGACTGCAATTGATCAGTCTCATGTTCGCACATGGGCATTCTGTGCGGATTGCCTCGATATAGTCTTAAGTCAGAAGCTTTTTAAGCAAAGATGGGTATTGGCTTGCAGTGAAATCCAGGACGCGCATTTCGTCCTATTTGTGACTCGTCAGCTGGATGTACCTGCATCCCAGAGTTGATGTTCACTCCGGGACTCGAACCCAGTACCGTTCGGTTCAAAAGCCACTTACTTACTGAGTCCTTATTAATACCAATTTTTTAGTCGAATCTAATGCCTTGAATTAAAGATTTCACGTGTCGTTCAACTGTCAGATCAGAATCTTATAAGGAACTCAATGCGAAAAAATGGGGTATTTTAAAATTAAGTACTTTTACTTTACAGTTAAATATTTATTTTATTATTTGTCTAAACATTTAAAAATTGGTACAAGAAGGCACCGAATACATGTGCGCCACATAAGTCAATTGATTTGTGTGTAGGCTATTATACTGCCCACCTGCCAAAACCGAAACAGATGGTTTTCGTAGAGGGTCACTCCCCGAACCTTTGACCTACAGGTCTAATCTACAAGACAGTGGGGAAACGTTATGAGATGCAGTTACATGGTAACCGGTGACCAACAATAGATTCATACGGCTTTTGTTCCGTCAGGATCCTGTAACCCATGTGCACCAGTTATTTGAAATCAGAGTTTTCCAACTGCCCTAGGTAGGTTCTCCATCTCCACCAACCCGGTTGAAGCGCCGGACATTCGCTTATCGTCCTCTCAATTTCGTAAACAATACGTCCTTGGCGAGGAAATGAGTAGAATTTCCGTGACAGTGGTTCTATAGCTGTGACCATATTAGAGCATTTCATGTGGCAGAGCTAACTTTCCCCAATCTTTGTATAAAATAACATTTCCTCTTTCCAATAAATTACTATTGATTTTCAGTAAATTTGTAATGTAATTAGCAATGAAATTTAAGAACAGGCATTTCGTCGTATTTGTAATTTTATCCCAGTATTTATGTTCACATTAAAATTCTAACACAGTAATCGTTTGCCTCAAACTCCCAACGTATGGTATGATGGATTATTAAGTCTCGAAACGTTTATCCTAGATTGTACTTATAAAAACGTATAACTAAAATCTGTGGAATAACACTATGTAAAAGTAATAAGCTCATGAGACAAAACATGACAATAGAGATTGATCAGTTAGTCTTGAAAGTGTAAATCCTAACAAATCATTACTGATATTAATCAATTTGTTCTGTTATGGATTCTGTGCAAAAGTGTTGTCATTTAGTCAGCTACAACGTAAGACCAGGCACATATATGCATCGATCCAAGTTGCCACACCTCACTCATTCGCACAACAACATGAACACCAAATCCATAGAAGTAACTACATCAATGGTAGTAATATATCAAAGAAAGATTGTGTATGAATGTATAATACAAGAAGAATGAATTAGTTCACAGAAGGAAAGATATAAAGCAATTTTAATCTCACAGTTTAAGGGAAGACAAAGAAAAGAGTGTATATACCTACGCCATTATGATCGATTCTGTGAACCGTGTCATCTACAGTCTCCAACCACTAGTTATGATAGTCATGCAAACCTGAACCAAGTAGTCTGCATCTACTAACATGGCTCAGATTACAAGTTAATGACGTTATGGACCAATGCCACGTTTTGGTTTGGTTGCCACTAACTTTCGTCCATCCGTCTTCAACACTAGTTAGCATTGCGCGTTGTGGTAATCGGTGTTCAGGCATACGTAACACATGGCCCAACCATCTCAGTCGATCAAGATTTACAACCCCATAAACTAATTCGCTATCATTCTCTGATAACCTGCGCGTCTAACCTCACTATTATTCACCCGGTGAAATAAAATATACTCATCCATTGGAAGTAACAATGGATCAAAACAGAAAGATAATCTAGAAATAAAGAAATAACAAACAAATCAAACATAAACTCAAAACCATAACAATAATAGAAGGAATTAAAAAGAAAAAGACAAGCTTACTATATTCTTTTCATCTGTACTAGAACTATCGAGTAAATTTGTTAATTGACATACATTTGATGATTCATTAATACGTGGAATTCGTTTCACTGGATTATTGTATAAATGTTTAACTGCTTTTGGTACCTTGATAGATAAGGGATAAAAAGTGTAGATATACCTTATAAAGGATATAAATACTAAAATTGAATTAGTAACATTATTCAAACTCAACCGTTGTTGCTACCTTGACGTGGTGGTCGGGCTTGCCTGTCGTGATCAAGCAACCGAACTGTACTGGTTGGAACAACCGCTCCTCATGGTCCTACCATGTCAGACAGGTCGGTTGAAGAGCGGTAAGACTACAAGCAACGAACCCAAGGTTTGAAGGCGAACTCGTACTGCTGACTGTACAGAGGTGTGATAGCAATAAGGTGTTTCCTTCAGACAACTAGCATAACAGCGATGCTGCCTTTCCACAGGGGACGGTGGGGTTAGAAAAGGTCGAACGTAAAAATATACACCTCGCCTTATTCCACGGATATCCGTCTCCGGCGGTAAGGTCTCAACAAGTACGGAGCTAACACAAAAACTACTCATAAAAAGGTCGTGTGTGACCGACGTCAAGCAGTTGTCCCTTGGGCACTGCGGTCACGCTCTCGGGTCACTAAGACCACCTCTAATCAAATTTCCTTTTCAGGTACCTCCAGACGAACCCTTCCATGATGTGGGCAACCCGGAAGTGATAACCGCCCTCATACCTCTAACAGCACTCAAAACCACTGTATTCATAATCAACCTTCCTCTTCAATTCCTATTATTCCTCCTAACATTATTCAAAACATTAAAATTAATTTACTTTAGATGAATATCTACACTGGATCCCCTCTCCCAGTATCTATTCTACAGGACTTCAACACCATTCAGATCAAGAACACGTAATTAGCCTGATTAGAATGTAAATATATTTCCACATTAAAAACCGACAACAAGCCGACACAATCCAACAGCAATCAATCAATCACTTTATTATTCGCACCCATACATCAATGTTTGTTATTCTACTATGCTTCAGTGATATCAGAAAACAGTACTTTGGTTTTTGAATATAAGAAACTATTAAAATTTTACACTGATTGGTCCGACAATAGAATAAGAGGTAGATCGGTATTTCAAAGTTATTTATTTAAACACATAAGTATTAGTACAAAAAGGGGAAACGAGTACATGTGCGCCACACAAGTTACTTGATTTGTGTGTGGGTTGTGATACTGCTCGGGTTCCCAGACCGACACAGGTGGTTTTCTTAGGAAGCCATAACCCTAACCATCGGCTTACAGGTCTAGTCCATAATGCAGAGGAGCAACGTCACATGGTAGCTGATAGCTAACAATAGGTTCATATATCATTTGTACCTTAAACATTTTCTAACTTTCACGGATCGATCCTCCATATCAACACGGTTTAAGCATTGGATTAATAGTAGATTCCTGATTTTATGACATCTATGTCCGTTTTCTCAGCTTATCAGTATCATTAGATGCTACAGTAAACACAAGTGTGTGTTTTGATAAATCACTTATCTTCTTTTTTAATAAGCTGTAGAACATTCAACAAACATATACATAGGTCCTGGATTCGAATCTCGCGGGGGACGGAATCTTGGATGCGCACTACTGAGAAGTTCCATACTAGGACGAAACGGTCATCCAATGCTTTCAGGTTTTTCATAGTGGTCTAGTTTCAATTAACTAATGATTTCAACTATTAAAACATATACACATAAAACGATAGAATACTTACCACAATTCTTATCTGTTTACCATAATAATTTTGATTATTTCTAGACTTTGCTGCTAATTCACGATTTAAACGCCATAAATGACGATTGGACAATATATGTTGTTTATCTTTAATACTAGTATTATTATTAGTAGTAGTATATAGTATAGAATCGAAAATACTTGACATTGCTGTATTGGATAAATTCGATGATAATAACTGATACTGTTGTAGTTGTTGTTGCTGCTGTTGTTGTTGTTCATTTCTACTACGTTGAATAGTACGCATTAAATCAGAAAGTATGGAACTTTCTTCATCTGGTGTATATGTTAATTCATATGGTGGTATATGTTCAAGTATTTTTGTTATTTCATTAGTTTTATCAATATATTGTTCATCATTATTATATTTATTATTTAATGATGAATATAATTTAGTCCAAATTTGCATACGTTCAGTTAATCGTATTGAACGAATTAAATAACGTTCAGTTATATGTTCTATATGATTTGGACACATCCATCGATCAGAACGTGGTGGAAAATGTGATAATGGTGGATTTAAACATTCTAAATGAAAGCATGATGAACAATAATCACATGGTAACAATGGAGCATAGAAACATGTTCTGAAAAACAAATGTAAGAAAAAAAAAGGGAGAAAAATCTTTATTTTGTTGTTGTTGTTGTTGTTTAGAAACAAATTGATTGAACGAATAGTTGGATACATAGATTATAATTTTAAAGTTTAAATCCTAGTTCTAGCATTTGTTATGAATCCCTAATTTATACTTTTTCTGTTTTCTGATTGTTAGAATAGGCTTAAATATAGGATTGACTCAGACCTATCATAGGTTAATTCATTCGACTACCATTAAAAAGATGATAGTTTTTGAGCTTAGCCCTAACGATAAATTTTGAGGGTATAACTATGAATATTAAGAAGATTGTGATTAGTTTAAGTGTTATCGAGGTGTGTATTTAGTGTTTTTTTTTAAGCGAGTTAGTTTGCTACAGCAACAATCTACTGTGGGAGAGAACAAACCAGATTCCAGTAGAGGAAGAAATCAGGAAGAAGAAGCGTTTGAAGTGGACAAGACACATATTGAGGAAAGTACCGAACTGCATCACAAGGCTAGTCCTCACATAGAATCCTCAAGGCCAAAGGAGGACAGGAAGACTAAACAACACATTACGCTGATAAATGGAGATAGACATGAGAAGAATGAATAATAGTTGGATAGAACTAAAGAGGAAGGCCCATGACACAGTGGGTTGGAGAATGCTGATCGGAGGCCTATGCTCCACTGGGGGTAAGAGGCGTAAGTAAGTATTTAGTGTTTCGATGTACACACATTTTTTTCCCTCAAATATAAATAAAGATATAGCAAACTGAAAAACAAATCATCTTAGTATGTAACTACGTACGATTTTGAATCTGAACTTGCGATAAAATGATTATCAGAGCTTATTGTCATTAAAAGTGGTAATCACCGAACAAATTATTGGTTTCGATATCCATGCTAAAACAATAAACGATTATATCATCTTTAAAAATATTATTATTTGGAAAGCTGAAGGAGTGCAGAGGGAAGAAGGTGTGAATAATGAATTAAGACCTTGATTGCTTTAATGTTATTCATGATCTAGTGATATACGATGATAGTAGCATATAATCGCATGGTTATTTGATCAGTATTTTCCAGTTACTTTACGGCTGCGAAACGTGGACATTAAGAGTAGAAGATAATCGTAGGTTACTATTATTTGATCACAGATGTCTGAGAAATATTGCTCTCATCTTCTGGAATCACCGTGTAATTAATAGTGAGGTTAGACGCGCAGGTTATCAGAGAATGATAGCGAATTAGTTTATGGGGTTGTAAATCTTGATCGACTGAGATGGTTGGGCCATGTGTTACGTATGCCTGAACACCGATTACCACAACGCGCAATGCTAACTAGTGTTGAAGACGGATGGACGAAAGTTAGTGGCAACCAAACCAAAACGTGGCATTGGTCCATAACGTCATTAACTTGTAATCTGAGCCATGTTAGTAGATGCAGACTACTTGGTTCAGGCTTGCATGACTATCATAACTAGTGGTTGGAGACTGTAGATGACACGGTTCACAGAATCGATCATAATGGTATAGGTATATACACTCTTTTCTTTGTCTTCCCTTAAACTGTGAGATTAAAATTGCTTTATATCTTTCTTTCTGTGAACTAATTCATTCTTCTTGTACTATACATTCATACACAATCTTTCTTCTATATATTACTACCATTGATGTAGTTACTTCTATGGATTTGGTGTTCATGTTGTTGTGCGAATGAGTGAGGTGTGGCAACTTGGATCGATGCATATATGTGCCTGGTCTTACGTTGTAGCTGACTGACTGAGTAAACACTTTGAACAAACTATAGCCTTAAATATATTAACGACAGGAAATCGTAAAAATAGAAAAGTTAGTGGCAAATTGTTTAACTCAATTAATGACCACTTCAATAATAGTTTTCTTTACACAATATTATGATGGATTGTTTCTTTCTCGTTTGTAGTGATAGATATTGCGTTCAGTTTTAAAAGCAAAATATATCAGTGACATATATTAGTGATCAATTCGTTTATTAGGTACAGATATTCATATACTTGGCTTCGAGTTAATTATAATCATCCATTGACCAAACCGAAGTATGTAGAATGAGGTGTGGACCTGAAACTTAGTGGCTCACCACTCCAAATGTGTTAGAAAATGGTTTATCTCTAAAAATCACCATCCAAATCTATGCAACAAAGATACTGTTTTAATCGCTATTAGATCTTTTAATGACATGCATAAACTTAAATTCTAGGACCTATAATTCGTATTTTCGGAGAGCGATCTTTAAAAGCATTAAAAATTACCTATTAGCCCCCAAATGCCCTGGTGCGGCCGAGAGTGGGGAGGGCCCTGCCTCCCTCTCGAAAAGTTCTCACACGGCCACGCGTATACAGCCACTGCCAGGGATGTACTACCCACTGCCTTCTCGTGGCGGGTGTTGTTTACGAAAATGAGAGAACGAAAAACGAATATCTGAAGCTTTAGCGGGATTCCGAACCAATGGTGCACATAGGCTGTCTCCAGTATCCTGAGAGAATAAATGGCGTATGAACTAATCGTTGGTCACCAGCTACCATAGGACTGCATCTCCTTACGATGCTCCACTGCCTTGTGGATCAGACCTTTAGGTCAAAGGCTCGGGGTGTGGCGCCCTAAGAAGACCACCTTCTTCGGTCTCAGCACCCGGGCAGTATCACAGAAAGCAGTAAGAAATGAATTTGTCAGTGTTTTTATTCATTTTTACTAACAAATAACAAGGAACATTCTTGAGTTTCTAGATTAAAAACACATTGATTGTTGGTTAGTGTTTAACTTAGATTGAGCTATATCAACTCCAGCAAATTTGAAATAAGAGAATCAGAAATGTAAACAAAAACAACTTGTGATTACTTTTAGTAATTGAATAATGTGAGTAATATGTCATGTATACATGTATATAATCATAAAAATGATTTTAAGCTTACCGAACACATACGTAACAACGTCTTACAGGTTGTGGAATAAGACCATTCTCTAACTCGATGATTCCTTTATTTTTCCGTTCTGTTGGTGTTTTGTATGAACCTTAACAGGTAATCGGAAAAAAACCCAGATGAACAAGATAAGGGGTGTATTAATCTCTTCCTTAATTTTGAAACAAAATAGAGAACCAATTTAGGTAGAATAGGCGGATTTGTATTTAGCAAGGAAGCATATAATCGGCATTTTATTGCATTTGGGACTATTTAGTTGGATATACTCGAATACCGGTTTTTTTGTCCGCATCAGAACTCTGGACCAGTACATTTCACTTCAAAAACCCAATGCATTATTTACTGAGCTACTAAGTCCAGATAGCCACTTACCTGTAATATGGATGTGACATATATCATTATTAGAAGAAACTTGAATTAGCTTGTTGTTTGCATCTCAGTGTGAACATCAGCATTGGGACGCACGTATATCCATGTGATGAGTTCTATATAGAACACGCGTTCTGGGACGTACTACTAGCTATGAATGCATCTATTCTATAAAGACTCGTGAAAAACAGTCATATTGAAGCAATTTACGTAGGACGCACACGTTTCAACGAAGACTGATTAAAATTGAATCAAGATTATCAATAACGGAACAATCAAAATCCTAACTAACAATGACATAAAGCAAGTTAAGTTATTCAGTAACTTTATTCTTTTTTGTAAAGGAAGCCACTAGTAAACAAATGTCTAATAGACAATTATTTGGTGACAAACAGATTACTCTAAACTACTGTACACTAAAACATATCTAATGTTTCAAAATGGAGGATGCCTATGTTATAACGGATAGAGCTTTGGATTGTTCATGTAACTAGTAGTAGATATTAGACCTAAATGCATGATTACGTGAAATATACGACTCAATTATTTAACTATTCGATCAAAAGCTATGTTAGTTCAGGACTACAATGAATTATCCCACAATACATAGCAGTCAGCAAGTGAGATCAAAAAGGAACATACTTAATATATCAAGCCTTTTATATTTCTTGTAGTTGGATATGTCTATCTTCAGGCTACAGAAGATAATATAAAACAAGCACGATGATTTTTTGAGGTGAGCCACCAATATAGTGGTGATATACTTTATTTAATTCAATAAATAAATGGATTTGAACAAGATTAATATACAGTTACACAATTTAATTGTTAAGTTATAAACCGTGATGCTATTGTTTGAACGATTGTTTCGTTCCTGTTTGAATAATCAATCAGCTGTAGATATACAAGACTGAACACGAAATTAAACCTAAAATACTTGAGATTTGTCCATAAATGTGTCAACTAAACTATTGAGGTTTAGGGTGACACCTGGGAGAAACTTCTGGAAAATTCATGAAATGTTGGAGGATATTTAAATCAATTTATTTTGGTGGGGACATTGAAGTTTCCAAGAATGGTACAAAGCCAGGGTTACTGTTAATCTCCTGTGCTGGTGTATTTGATCTTATTTGCCACTCGACAAACCAATTCTCTACCTTAATGATGATTGATGAACTGAAATTGGGAAAATTGTTTATGCATACAATTCTAGCAGTGTTAAACGAAAAAATAGGTAAAAATTCTAGCTTCCGAGAACTTTTAGAAATATTTTAAATAAAGCATATGGAGATTAAATAAATATGTTGTTAGATATAGGAATCCAGTTAAAATAACATAAGTTAGGCTTCAGATAAACTTCTTCAAATGGTATCATTATGAATTTAGTGTGTTTATTTTTATTGAAAAGACCTATCTACGTTTATACTTACCAGGAAGCTTAACACCAGGTAATAAGTCTTTCGGTAAATCATATTCTTTTGGATTTTGATATTTCGCATATTCAATTACTTTCCATAATGCTCTTAGCTCAGATTCTTCAATATCAGCAACATACGCTGAATCACCCCAAGTACTGGAACGACTACTCGATAATTTGTTCATATCTAAACAATATTGTTCGTTATATGTCGAACGGAATGTATAATGACGTTTGCTAGTTTGTGATTGGATAAATTGTTGTAGTGGATTTTGTTGGTGAGAATGACTATTATTATTGTTATTACTGATGGAAGATATAGAAGTGGAAGTTGATGGTCCAACTGTTGCTGCTGTTGTAGTTCCAACTGATGATGATGATGAAGATGCTTGATCTTGGCGTTTTTGTCCACTTTTACCAGAACGAGAAGAACCTGTATCTGTAGCTATAGTGGTTTGACTACTTGATGTTGAAGTTTTATCTTCTTCATCCTGTTATATATTGAAAAGGGAATGAATATATAAATTTGGAAATGAAGGAAAATATCAGCTGGTAAATATATGTGATGTTTCGAATATGCATATTTGCAAAACAAAAATGCTAATAGGATGAACTTAATTAACAAATCTTTCTGTTAAATCAGACTATTTAAACAGATCAGTTTATATTTTACAGACATTCAGGTACAACTAATGTAAGATCTGGAACGAACATGATACATGAAAAGCTGCCAAAATTTAGATTTCAACACACAGAGAAAGAAAATTATTGAGTAAGAACTCCAAAGGACTCCAACTGACTTTTGTTTAATTACATAGGTACGTAAGGAAATGACATTTGAGAATGGTTATCATCATAGCCAGATACTAACCGAAAAACCACTGAAGATTAGAGATTACTAAACAGTTGATAAATCACATTAGATTTCGACGACAGTTTCTACACCTAAAGTTATGCTCATTTCTGGCAACAAATATGTCACCATGCAGTTTCGGTATAGAAACAAATTACTTACACTTGTGATTTATATGGTTTTAAAGGGTTAACAATATTCTGTATACATAAACTTAAAACTACAGTTACTTACAAATAATCTAATAAAATAAATAGTCAAGTTAAAAAACATAAGCTTGACGTAAAATCAGACGTTTTATGTTAAACGAATGAAGGTTATCAACTTAGTATCATCGTTTAACTGTCAATGAACAAAGTAAATATTTGACTGATAAATATGAAGTCTGGGTTGACGTACTTTCAACACCATTGAACATCGATGACAAAACCAGACACCAACAGGTGCTTCATCCGGATCTAATGGTGGATCAAGACATTCAAGGTGAAAGCTGGCTGGACATCGATCGCAGACAAGTCTTTCGCCTTCAATACAACCACAACTATCACAATATTCATGACAATTAGCACGAGGTTTCCTCCAAAATGGATCATTTTTTGCAGATGTATTTGGTAATTGAAAGTGCTCTAAACTGGAATTATTTGTTTCCGAACTGTTCGTCGTTGATTCATTATTTTTTCTTGCGCGACGAAAAGAAGGCTGATAACAATTAAATATTTATATGTAGGTAAGAAGAATGAGAAGAAACTTACAATACCGAGTGAACCCTTTTTACCGTATGATTCATTTGTTGGTGGAGCAAACAATGCATTGATCTCATGCATTAAACTCTCTTTATGTTGTGAATTGTTGTCTCCAGACGACATATCTAAAACATATCGACCAAAAGTAGAATTTCGTTTAGGGAAACTATAAGTGTATGTAAAACTTTATGAGACATCTTTATAGATGTTTTAAGTCACCAAATGAGAAAGTAAGGTATTTTAAAATACCCATAGGCTCAATCAAATGTTGAAGAATAACATTAATGTCTCCTGTAACCTATGGATGGATTAAAGAGAAATGGATGATTGCTAAAACTACAATTAAACGTTTTGTCATCATACTCCATAACTTGAAGTGCTTACGAATAATGAGTGATTAGTTTGTCTCTTAACAATGGTTTAGGTAACTAGTTTTTAAAGTAAGCCCATCTGAGAACCAAGAATGCATAATCACTTGGATTATATCATCTTTTGGTTTTTGCAATTTCTAAGAGCTATTACCATTTGCCACCATGATGTCAGAACTTTTCGTTCATCGTTGAGTTTGACAAGAAAATGTAAATTGATCTTTTGCATCTCATTTATCTATAATCCGACGGCTGTATATAAACCGCCATTCGACGGAACTCGAGTAAGATTCAAACTTCTTAATTATTTCATTCGTATCAAGAGTTAATTGGTGCCTACAGTCTATTATACCCTAAAATTAATTTGGAGAAGGATCAATTATCAAGTGATAATCCAAGACTATGTTCTGTTAACCATGAGTTAAACTATACTACGTGTTAAACCAGAAAAATTAAATATTGATCAGAAGTTTGAATAGTTTTATGGCACTGCATAAAACGATTCGCTAGTGGTTGGCCAGTAGGAAATTAGATGACGGATATATGTCTGTAAGCGTGGTCAGCCTGGCTAGGGCTCTCGATGTGTTAACGACTGGTTAAAAAGCATTGTATTGCTAGACTAACCAAGCTATGTTTGGACTTAATCGTAAATTGCCGCTAAGTATTACAATTCATTAGCCAGAGATAAAACGATTGTACTATGGAATGCAATAACCACTTAGTATGCATAAAATCCGCTTTTCCTATGGCTAAAAAGTGAATAGAATTTTCAGCTACATTGATAGAACAGAGAAATTCTAATGCATTTAGGTTGATGTATGATTATTTTATGTAATTGGTAGTCATGTTTTTAGAAGTTTGAGCAAGTTTAGTTACAACAATTGAGATCTCATCTTTGTGTTAGAAAATGGAATGAGCGTCGGTGGTAAGTACTAGCAAATGCTCAGTCAATATGAGTGACTGGGAAAAAATGATGAAGATACTATTTCTAAAGCATATTTTGACAATTAAAAATAATGGACGTGTTTTTAGAAATTGGCACTGAACCATATACGTTTATGATTATTGTTATAAATGTTAAATATGCTGCCCAGACTTTTCAGTAAATGCATACTAAAGATGAAATACTGTGAGACCGATACTTTGGAAATGCAGCAAAAACCAGAACCTATGTTGGTTGTGATTATTATATCCACACAGGGAAAGTGAAAGACAACCTGTACAATGGCCAATATATATACACCAACTACGGACACGAATTTTTTAAGAACAGACTATTGTTTATGAGGTAAAAAAGTTAGATACACCCAAATATTCATGTCAGTTCTGAGGTTTTCAACTTAGTAAATAGGTAAAAATAATAGGCATTCATCCTGAAATCTGAAAATCAAGGATAAAATATTAGTATGACCTTCAGATGAAATACCCGTAGAACAGAACTACTCTGTTAAATTATAAGAAGTAACGAAGAATCTCAAAATAAACACCGATCATGACCTCAGTAGACATCGATCCAATATCCAATACCTTATTGAGGAATCAAAAAACTTTTTATTCATGAAAAAGCAATCAGTATGAAGTGAAACTGTATTTCCTGCTGTTCCAAATAAAAAGAAAAACAATAGAGAGGTGGAATAAAACGTGATCAAGAAACAATGTGTCATACATTATTAAGAGAGCACGATGAATACAGAGGTTGTACTTTCCGATATATAATCTATCCGTAGAAAGAATTTTACGAATTTTTCGCATTATTTACGATCAAACTTTCTTTTTATAGGACCAGTTCTTTGTTAACTGACAGACCATGGTATGGAATAAAACTCATTTTGAAGTAGTTAAAGTGCGTTTAGTTGTTTGAACTTTAATAAACAGCATTTTGAAAATAGGTTCTGAATTCACTTTAGCAATTGCCACATAATTTTACTTTTCAATTAGTTTGAAATGCTTATTAACTTTCAAGTTGTCATAAATTTTCTCTTCTATTAAAATTCAGTCCAATATCTAAAGCATGTAGATTTCTTGAAGCAAATCTAAAATCAATTTTTGAGAGACTCTTAGCAAAGGGTTCATTGGGTGTTTTTATTGTCTGATATGCTCTTTACATTACGCTTACTTATTTACACCTGACAATTCCAAAAGTGTGTGAGATACTTCCAGGGAACCTAAACCGATGATTCCATGTGAGGGCTTGTCTTGTGACGCAGTTGGGTACTTTCCTAAATGTGTCATATCTACTTCCAGTGCTTCGTCATGATTCCTTCCTCCGCTGGGATCTGGTATGTTCTCTCACATAGTAGGTTGTTGTTGATAGTGTCTAGTCAACACATCCAAACTATTTTGTGTAGACAAGTGTTAACAAACACTTGTATCTTCTGGATGATGACTTTCGTAGTTCTCCAGGTTTCTGCCACATACAGTAGAACTGTCTTGTCATTGAATTGTATTGAAAATTCTGACTTTGGTGTTGGTTGACAGTTGTTTTGAGTTCCAGATGTTGTTCAGTTGTAAATATCCTTCTCTTGCTTTGCCGATCCACGCCTTCACATTTGCGTCAGATCCACCATATTCGTCGATTATCCTGCCCAGATATGTGAAGGCTTTTACATTCTCCTAAGCTTCGCCGCCAAGTGTGATTCGATCGGTGCACAATGTGCAGAGCGTATTAATATTTGTTCAACTTATGAGTGAAACAATGTAGGTCGCCATATCAATTTTTTGGGTCATCGAATACTAACAACCTTTCCTCCGCTTCGTTGTGGAGAGCAACAGTTTTATCGGTTCACTGAAGTGAAACGATGTTGTAGAGTTATTAAGGTATAAGTGAATCAAATGTTCGAAAATCGGTCACACTTGTGGGCAAAGCCATATACTTTGTACGTTGTATCCCTTATTTTAAGCACAATGCTTAACATGATTAAAGTTTGCATAAGAAGATACAGAGTAAACAGAATCGTTTGGCTACCAGGTTCAACTGGGACACTTCAAAGAGTTATCAGATACTATATTCCTAACGTAGTGCTTCTATGGTGTTACCTAAATCCCAAAAATAACTAGTCCTGTAGTTATAAATAAATAGATATACTTGTAATATCCCAATGAGTAGAAATTGTAGATTTTCTGACGTTTCGCGACTTAGTGTAAGTCACTTTTTCAGAGAATATATGACCAAATTAAAACTTATCCAAGTTTATATAGTACAACGGAACAATAAGAACAATATGTGATCGATCGAAAACAGGTCTGAACTTGTTCTTCAACGTCGATGCTCACCTCACTTGGTTTATTGACTTAACCTAGTTAAAGGCGACTGTTCACGCACCGGCAACAGATCAATACAGGTTAAGTCAATCCGCCCATCCCTTGCAACAAATTTCTAACTAAGATCCAACACTCCCCGGCATATCGAACGTACTCCTATCATACCATTGACATTCTTAATGCCTGGCTTCTGGACTGATTGTATCTGATATCCCCCATCATAAGGTATTGCACAAAAGATCGTGACATCACTCCCCCTTTTGCATTTGGGTCCATGTTCAGCTTCGGAACACTTATATTTTTTAACACAAAAGAAGACCTAATCTAGTATTGTGTTGTAGTGACCTACTTTTGTCTACAGAACGCGATTGGTTCAATGAAAACAATTATTATTATAACCAATTGTACCAGTGACTGTTTTACTGTACTCGTTTGTTTAACTGTGCTAATGACAGCCACTATACTTACTCTCCCGTTGACTTTGAACTTGTACGAATCCGGTTACGCTCAGCAACCACACTTGTACTCCTTTGGCACGATCTCGGTATTCTTTCGACACCACGAGATCGCCAACAAATACATCTCGACTACAGCAAACATCTGCCTCCTGATTTTTGGCCTACCGGAATCTTATTGGTCTATTGGCACGTAGTCTTGTAGCGGTGTTCATAGTCAAGCTCAACTCGACACCACGCTACATTTGGTGAGCCAACTATTGGAACACGCCTCAACCTCGGTCAAATCTTTCAAAGAAGGCAATTCGGTGAGTCTATTGTTTTATCTATCCACGTCTGTCATATATTTTCATATTAATTTTTAATATATAATATATTTGACATGACGGATAACGATAAGAATAGTATTAATATAATAGACTCTGATGTACGTGTACCGAACCCTCGGCACTTTTTATTCGCGTGACGATAAATTCCACGCTTTATTCGAGAAATTCCCCAGAATAACTAAACCACTCGAGGAGATTTCATCGGTGACCAATCGTGTGGTACACCACGTAGTCACCCGCGGACCACCAGTCACGGCAAAACCACGCCGAGTGGCACCGGACAAATTAGCCTTCGCTAAACGTGAGTTTGACGATTTACTATCTTCTGGTATTACTCGTCCTTCTCACAGTCCTTGGGCCTCTCCTTTACACATGGTGCGCAAAAAGGATGGGGTTAGTTGGAGACCATGCGGCGACTACCGAGCATTAAACGTAGTTACGCGCTTTGATAGTTACCCCGTCCCCCACATACACGATATCACGGCATCGCTCAAGGGCACGACTATATTTTCTAAAATCGATCTGGTACGAGCATATCACCAGATCCCAGTCGCTCTTGAAGACATCGAGAAAACTGCTATCACGACTCCGTTCGGTCTGTTTGAGTTCCTACGAATGCCATTTGGATTACGGAATCCTGCTCAAAATTTCCAAAGTTTTATCGATAGCATAGTACGAGACTTGGATTTTGTTCACGTCTATATTGATGACCTGCTGATCGCATCATCAAACGTAGATGAACATTATCAACACCTTACGCTATTATTCCAACGTCTTTCGGATAATGGAATAGTAGTCAACCCAGAGAAATGTGAATTGGGTAAATCAGAAATAATATTTCTGGGTCACATCATCAAACAAGAGGGTATTCTGCCTTGCGAGGACAAAGTTCGAGCAATCAAGGAGTACAACGTGCCGTCCTCACTCAAGGAACTGAAGGCTTTTCTCGGTTTGGTTAATTTCTACCGACGTTTTATCCCTCACGCGGCAGAACGGTTACGACCATTAACCGATTTACTACACGGTAATCCACGCAAATTGAACGATACCGCACGTACTGCATTCTCAGAGATCAAAACGGTTCTCGCTCAAGTTACACTTCTCGCTCATCCTGACCCATCAGCCACGCTTAGAATAGCGGTTGATGCATCAGATTTCGCTATAGGAGCTGCTATGCAACAGAATATCTCCGGTAGTTGGCAACCCCTTGAATTTTTCTCACGACGCCTTACTCCCACGGAGACGAGATATAGCGCTTTTGGTCGCGAACTGCTTGCAGCCTACTGCGCCATCAAACATTTCCGGCACGCAGTAGAAGGACGTCAATTCATTTTATTCACTGACCATAAGCCCTTAACGTATGCCCTGCATACCAAGTCTGACCGCTACTCACCGCAAGAGTGCAGACATTTGGACTATATCTTCCAGTTCACGACAGACCTTCGTCACATTAAAGGCGAGTCGAACTATGTTGCCGATGCTTATTCACGTATCCAGACGAATACAGTTACCTTACCGGTGCTCGATCTTCCTGCTATGGCGGCCGCGCAAGCAAACGATCCTGTCTGTACAGAAGCACCACAATCTTCGTCCCTTCAGTGTCAGGAAGTACCCCTAGCTACTAGCTCAGGTACTATCCTATGTGATATTTCTACCGGTCATCCTCGACCATTGTACCCTCTACTTATCGCCGTCTCGTCTTCGATGCCCTTCATGGATTGTCTCATCCAGGTATCGCAGCCACCTTACGTCTCATTGCTGCACGATACGTCTGGCCGTCCATGAATAAAGATGTTCGTATGTGGGTAAAGCAATGCTTACTGTGTCAACGATCAAAAGTGCACAGGCACGTAGCTGCCCCCATTGGCACGTTCGCTACGCCTGATGCTCGCTTTGATCACGTTCATATAGACATTGTAGGACCATTGCCACCATCGCATGGGTATGATCACATACTCACGTGCATTGACCGTTTTACAAGATAGCCCGAAGCTATTCCCATCACGTCTATCACGGCGGAGACAGTTGCTCACCGCTTCGTAGAACGACGGATAGCATTGTACGGTTGTCCCTCGACTGTCACGACTGACCGAGGACAACAATTTGAGTCCGCATTATTCTCCTCACTGACCCGGCTGCTTGGTACGGAACGCATACGCACTACCGCCTACCATCCAGCATCGAATGGTTTAGTCGAACGGTTTCATCGCCAACTTAAAAGTGCTCTCCGAGCACACGAAAACGACAATTGGTACGAAACATTACCGCTCGTTCTCTTAGGCATCAGAACGAGTTTGAAGGCAGATATTCAATGTTCCGCCGCTGAACTTGTATACGGCACGACATTGCGTCTGCCTGTGGAATTCTTCACACCAAGCTGTCTCCGGTGTCAACTCGAATACAACATCGACAGGTCGCTCTCCCTCGAGAGTTATCTACCTGTTCACATGTTTTCATACGAGTAGATTCGGTACGCAAACCTCTACAACAGCCTTACGAAGGCCCTTTTCACGTGATCTCTCGTCACGAAAAGACCTTCAAAGTTGATCGACACGGCCGCGTCGAGATCGTCAGCATTGATCGTCTCAAACCGGCACACGTCGATGACAGTGCCCTACCTGATAACTTGAGACTCAATGCTAGACCTACCAAACCTTCTAGCGGGATCTTTACGTCTATCTTGGATCCCACGCTAGATACATCAGAGACCTCGTTCTCACGTCCCGGTCAACAGCACGCGTCATCTGCACCATCTACGGACGAGACTTCCGTCTCACGTCCAGATCGGCAGACCACGCCGCCCTTGACCTCGGATGAGATCGCAGGCTCACGAAGTACGAACGAGACTACCGTCTCACGTTCCGGTCGCCGAGTGCGATTACCCGTACGCTTTCGCGACTAACCACACAGTCAATAACGGATACGGTGTAGGATTATTCCTATACTACACGCATGCTACACTTTTCTTTTTTTTTGATTTTTTTTGTATCCTGAGCCCACGCCTCCGACCATCGCCCGTTTGATAAAGTCGACTTCAGTCAACTTTGGCAAAAGCTGGTTTGGCCACCCATGCTCTAGTCAACGCACCCAGTCGATTATCTGGTCTCGAATTCGCCTGGCATACGCTTGGTCGTTATGGTCGCGTCCGGTTTCTTGGCTCAACGTGGTTTCGTCCTACGTCTGCAGCGTTTTCTGGTTCGCATCCCTACGAACGCAAACATCAGATCCTGGATACAAACCACTCTGGTGTGGTATGCTAATTCGACCAACAAATACAGCACACTTCTGGTACCGTTCTGCGGAGAAGACTTTCGTTGGCAACTCGAGGATCAACGATCACTTCCTGTTCCGCCAATTTCCTCCGTCCTACAACCGCACTTCTGCCGATCAGTCCCACGAATCAAACCGCTAACTATCGAAAGTGTAAACCCTTTCTAGCGAGGGGCTCCTGTAGTGACCTACTTTTGTCTACAGAACGCGATTGGTTCAATGAAAACAATTATTATTATAACCAATTGTACCAGTGACTGTTTTACTGTACTCGTTTGTTTAACTGTGCTAATGACAGCCACTATACTTACTCTCCCGTTGACTTTGAACTTGTACGAATCCGGTTACGCTCAGCAACCACACTTGTACTCCTTTGGCACGATCTCGGTATTCTTTCGACACCACGAGATCGCCAACAAATACATCTCGACTACAGCAAACATCTGCCTCCTGATTTTTGGCCTACCGGAATCTTATTGGTCTATTGGCACGTAGTCTTGTAGCGGTGTTCATAGTCAAGCTCAACTCGACCCCACGCTACAGTGCAATTGCTATGACGTGACTATTTTAATTGAATTTTCCGATGAAAAAAGAACACAGAGACGGATGTAGTCAGAATTCTAGAAGAATTATCCTCAAGGATTTATTGGTGTGGCTCGATAAAAATCTGACTTCCTTTGAAAGCTGCATTGTTTTGAAACATTTTCCTCGTTTCTCATAAAAATATCATTGCATGAAAAATCTGGTATATCCCAAGATATAGGAAGCCAAATATGAGTGCGACCTTCAATGACTTTAGTAACTTTTTTGAAAGGTTCGAAATAAGAGAATACTTTCCAAGTTAATGATATCTCAACAGTTTTCTGTAAATTAACGATGTTTTTCATAAAAATGCCAAAAATGGCTAATAGTTAACTGCAAGTTGTGTGACTAAAAAGCATTGCTGAATGGAGTAATTTAAAGTACTGATAGAATCTCTTGAACAACATCACCACAAATGCGTTTCATTTTTAGACCTATGTTGTCAATGTTTGGCCATGACTGAAGAACGGCTACGTCAGAAATGAAATTATAAGTTTATGAAATTACTAGTCTCCCAACATTATCGAAACATTACCATAATCTGACGTCATCGCAATTTTCAGAGGCATAGAAAAGGGATTGGATGGTTCGGAACTTCAAAATGACCCACAAAAAGCCCTTGTGTGATTTAGAATATGACAGTTCTGAATGTTATTTCAGGTAAATTCAGGTTCGTATTGGTCATACAGGTGTAAAAACATACTGTATATTTGGTATTTAACATTCCGTTGTTCAGAAACACACTGCCCTGAGTGCCGTATATTGGATTCTAGCAGAAGAGCTTATTCAAAATTTAGCAGTATGCAAAGTTACCAATGATGTCCCGAAAAAAATTAAATCTACAGACTGGAGTTTCTGCCTATGAGGAAAGCGAGACGTCAAGAAATTACTGTTACAGTGTTAACCGCATATAAAATAACAAATTTATTACAGTTGTTATGAAATGAATCTTGTTTGTAAGCTCCTTCTGAAGTAATAATGACAAATGAGTTCACTTGGTTAACGGAGGCTCCTCTACACGTGGTGGCACAAACAGCATGATGAGAAGGAATAAATCCAGTAGTTTTTCAAAAATAATCCAGGACAAGCCCTAAAAAGATGCTCTAACACTATCATTATCTTCACTCACAGGCCGTGGCCAATAAAGTAGAACAGTCGACAAATAAGGCATTTATTTTAACAATCGCTGTAGTGTATGTGTGTATATATAGCCGAACATTTACATCCGTTTCTTTACTACTGATGCAGAAAACATTAGATATTGCATTTAAATGTGGTCACACATAGGGTGACAGGGAAAATGCGGTCTTTACTTTATCATCAGATAAATCACTGAAGACACTGTTCACAGTCTAACTCCTTCCCTAAGGTATACGTCAGTGGTGTGCCCGACGTAAACTCCAAGTCGTTTGAAGGAAACATATTATTACAATGCAAACAGAGGATTGAAGAATAAATATACGTTGCCAAGAGATAATTATATGTATATATACTTACGATGTAGCTAGAAATGAAGGAAGCTGTGTTGTACAATTGCTGCTGTCTTTAGACGGCTTTCGAATGTCACGTGTTTCAGACTATACAATAGCATTTTTTATCCTGCCAATTGAAACCAACCTCATAAGGTTCATCGTGTGTTGTAAAGAACGTCTTACGGAGCCAAGACGAAAAATACAAATTGACATTTATATAGATGCTTGCTAATATGCTCGTCTAATTAATCTCGTCTGGATACAACAAGCTCAATGTCATTCATATGGCTCACTAGTCTTTCACAAAAGGAAGAGGGGTCTGTACATAGGGATGTGTCCTTATGCATAAATAGTTGACCGGGTAAGATTAGATTAGTTCCATAAACGAGCTGCGCATATGTGCATTAGAGGTCTTCCGTAATTGTATAGCGTATACCCGATAAAATCAGAGGTGAGGATTCATTCCATCTGGTTACATCTGGAAGTTACACCAGGAGCTTTTCAGTTGTCTGTTGAACCGTTCCACCAGTTTGTTTTTTACTGGATGGTATGTTGTTGCAGTGACGTAATGGATTCTCAAAATGCGTGTAAATTCACTGAAGATGTGAGATTCAGACTGTAGACGGCACACCAAAATTAAGAGTCCATCTGCCAAAGGATACGGCAGCAATGTTTTCTTCTGAGATATCTTTCATTGGGTATGCAACTGGCCATCCAGTAAAGCGATCTACTGGATAAAACAGCATTGGCACTGAAATGTGATAAAGTATCTGCTACAAAATTTGATTCACCTTTTGTAAACTGCATATCGGTCGAAAATTTGTAAACGTGATCTACTTTTTTTGAAGGAATAACGATCGCTTTCGGCATTAAAGGGGTATATAAAAGGTTTTTGATCAGTGAATATCACGAAGTCTCTACCTTGCAATGAGTGCTTAAAATGTTTTAACGCTAATTAATAGCTAATAATTCTCTACCAAAAGTGCTATATCGCATTTAAGTTGGTTCTAGTCTAATTGAAAAGAAAGCAAGTGGTTTGATTTTATTATTTACTTGCTGTAGTACAACAACGTCTGCTGCCTGGAACACGTCTGTACACAGAATTAGTGATGCTTCCGGGTCAGGACTTTTGTCTGCAGAAAAAGCATCTTTCACTTCAGGGGATAATATAAACTTTTTGACTTTGCTTTTTAACGCCTGCGTTAAAGGTTGCAGAATGACTGAGCAGCGTGAAATAACTTGACGATAAAAGTTAATCATCCCCATGAAACGTCGAAGTTTATTCAATGAATGTGGTTCTGTAAACATTTTGATGACTGCAATTTTTGTGTCTAATGGTTTGATTACAAGTTTGTCAATCGAGTGACCTAAAAATTATGCTCTCGACTCCAAAATGCATCTAAATGGAATAACTGTATTAAATCTCTGAAATCATTCGAACAATTGATGTAGGTGGTCAATATGTTCGTGGAGCAAACTGCTAGCTATTATTACATCGTCAGTATACACGAAGACGAAATTCAGGCTTTCAGCGACTTCATCCACAAATCGTTGACATGTCTGTACAGTGTCTTTTAATCTAAATGGCATTCCCGAAAATTCAAACAAAACAAATGGAGTAATAATGGTTTTTTTGCTATATCCTTGTATGCTACTGGAATCTGATGGCACGCTCACACAAGAGCGATCTAAAAAGTTTTTTCCGTATACCTCAAGCGAAAAATCGTGTGAATGGGGAATGGGGTAACGATCGGGTAGCGGTAAGTCATTCAATGACGGATAATCACCATAGAGTCGCCAATCCTGGAGACTTGTGATACAAAAAGAGCTAACATGTATCTTGATCATGGTGTTCAAATCACTCATGTGGATCACCAACGTAGGTGATCTGTGTCTATGTTTCAGGGTCTGCTCAAGTCAAACGGAAATGGCTTGCTTTCCTGGCTGATGTCGAAGTTATGCCTCGCGCTAATACTCAAACAGGATTACGCCATTGCGATTATAAGGTAACTGGCCGTAATAAATGCTCTCACTAAGTAAAACCATATATCAACACTAGAAGTTGACAGAAATGCAGGGAGGAACGACTCCCACATACGTCTATCTTTGACATGCATAAAGTTAGTCTACGTTGGTTCTCCTCAGCCCAGACGAAGTCTTGCCGACTGTCCAAGGTTTCAAAACGTGCCTGTCGGATGATTAGGCTAGAAGCTATTGACAATTCATCAGCCCTACATTTGTGATAATTTTGTATACGACACGCCCACTGTTTTTTGTTTCACAGAAAACTGAACTTATTTGGTAACCACAAGAAATTATACTTATTCACAACTTCTTACATGTCACCTGACCATTGACTTTCCTATCCAATTATCAAACAACAAGACTCCTTACCCCAACAGCTGGTTTGAACAATATCTGTCAACTCATTCAGATGAAAGTCGAACCAACTGAGTAAAACTATTCGCTTGGACCAACACAGATTATCCAGGAAATTATTTTCCACCTAATGAAGTTGAGATATGTTTTTAGTGGAGGTTTACCATGACAATGACCAAAAGAGTATAGCAACAGAAAATACATACGAACTTGAAAGTAACCTTGAGAATAAAATGTCTTATTTGGAACACTCTTTCATAACTTGAACTTAGTCAGAAGATTCAAATTAGGATCAAACTGAAATGATGTCAATCCTTTTGTTATAACTCAGTGTCACTAAATGTGTATATTAGTCGTTGTCGTTCTTATACTGGACCACAGCTTTTGTTGTACTTTGCGGTGGCCTGTTGATTTTTGCTCCACAGCGCGTATTACGTTCTACTACAGGTGATTATACTGAAAGGTTCGTTATGGGTGTTTTCGGAATAGTATCATCTGGATGATTATCAATCATATGGTGACAAATAAATAATTGAATCCATCCGCTTGTTATTTTAATATTTCCTGAATTATGCTATCCACGAAAAAATTGTCAATGCGCAAATTGTTTTTCTTGGGATTGTATTTTGTGTTCCTTGTAACAAAAATTGGTTCACGTTATTTCCACTCAGCTAGTTCAAGCTCCCCGAATTATGACAAGCATTTATTATATTCAACTTTTGATCCTTCGGTTGACCGAAATGAACAAGGAGGATCTTGGATGAACAGGAAGTTGATGGGAATACAAGTTGTGCGTCCACACCCATCGTTAAACTGTACGCCTTTAGCAATAGAAAATTTTCCACGGGACATTTTTACACAGTCCCAAAGGCAATATGGAGCCGTTATAATCCATCTGGTTGTCTCAATTTATATGTTCATTGGTCTTGCACTACTTTGTGATGACTACTTTATTCCTTGTCTGGAGAGGATTTGTGAAGGTTTGTTTAATTTTTCACGTTCCGTGTACTTTATAGTTTTACACCTTCAGCCTGATGTTGCTGGAGCAACGTTTATGGCTGCTGGAAGTTCAGCTCCCGAGTTGGCAACTACCTTAGTTGGAGTATTTATTGCAAAAGTGAGTTATTGGAATGTTTGTGGTGATAATCATGAAACATACCTTATGATCTTCATCCTACTGTTTCTGCAAAACTGATTTTGGAATAATCACCTCACGACGGACTAGGCAAGTGGTCTCAGTACTTGTTATTGGTGTACGTTCTCTGTAGCCGTATTTACAAACGTGATGATGTTTAAAAACTGAAAGTGCATTCAAACTAGAACTCTCTTCACTTTTTTCTGTAGCTACAGTTTTCATGTCAGTTTCCATAAATATGTTATTCAGAAAAAGATTCTGGTTGGTTGATTACATGAGTTCGGTGCTTACGAATCACCTGGATACTCGCTTAATTGGATGACACCATATTTCAGAGTTTTATGCATATTAATTACAATTTTTATCTCACTGTACACCAGCGATTGCGTGAGTAGTTATTTGTAAGTCGTGATATAGTCTGTGGTTTCATAGTGTATTCTTGGCATAGTTCTTGAGATTAAGGTGTTTTAGAAGTCTTGGTAATGCATTAAAACCTCAATTTGTATAATGACAGTTCATCCCACACTTTCAACTAGTCGGTGGTGATTGTAGATTAGCAATTCATCACTTGACATAAATTTCGTAATAGCTGTGGTCAAATCGTGCATGTAACCGCTAATAATCTGTAATCGATAGGTGCATATGTCCACTCTATTATTTTATGTTACTCTAGTTATATTAAAATTCTCATTGTTATTCTTGTCGTTTTGGGTAGATCTCGTAATTTTTATTCCTATAACTAATCAACACACCATTTACTATTTGTCTAAAGCATTGTTTGACCGACAATAAATCCTTTTTCATATCTTGTGTAAATATAGAGATTGGTTTACACAATACTCTTTAATCTTATGTTCTTTTTTTTTTGAATAATTTCGACAGGATGATATCGGTCTTGGAGCTGTTGTGGGTTCGGCTGACTTCAACATAATGTTGGTTGTCAGTGTTAGTGCGCTCTTCGCAAAACAGGTATTGTCTTTTTATATTTAACGTGTACTCATTAATTTTTTTGTGCGTCTGGTTCATTTTAATTGTATTATAAATATGACATGTATGAGATTGATGATAAATTTAGACTGCAAGCTAATACTATTGTGTTACCCCTTAATTCGATTGTGCGTGAATACGTCCCTCATCGAATTTCCACCGTGCGTGAGTGTTTGAATTATTTTTGTTTAAAGTGTATTGAGTAAATATAGAGTCACATTTTACTAGTATTGTGGGAAAATTGAAAAGGATTTTCTATAATCTTTTTAGATTTTTTAAAAGTTAGGTTTCCAATAAATCAGTTCGGTTATTTATATTTTATCAGAACAGGGTTGTGGAGATTGTTGAGTCTTGATTCAGATCACGAATCGATCAATGTTAGACCGTCATTGAAAAATTGGAAGCACTGGACGGCCGTTTCATCTTGGTATGGTACTCATTAGCAGTGCGCATCAGCGATCTAGCACTTGCGATTCGAACCAAGCACCTTCGGTCCGCGCGCAAATGCTTTTCAGTTTTTGATGGTGGTCTAACATTGATCAATTCACGGTCAAAAAGTTTATATTTTGTTGTCATAGTCCAGTCTTTTACAAAGCTTATTGCTTATACCTAGGTTGCACAACCCCTAATAAGTTAACAGATATCACTGTTACCATCATGATCTCTAATGTAGAAAATACAAATTTTCTATTTACAAAGGTTTAGCATACTTTATTTGGTGAAGTGGATGTTGGATGTTCGAAACGAGATAGGAAATCATATTTGGGAAAAAGGGCACAAACTATGTAATTACAATCATAATTAGTACTTATTTGTGTTAAAAATATTTAGTCATCTCAACTATAGGACAGGGTTACAATGAAGGATTGCATAATCGTAATGGAACAACAAATATTTGTCGTAGTGATTATGATTGTAGTAAAATAATTTTTATCTCTTAAATGGTTTTTCAGAATGACTATTTTACAATATACAAATAGTCATCTGTATTGAATATATTTGATATCACGTGTCCTCCTCTTATTAAAATTCTATGCTTCGTTCCAAACATCCATATCATCTTTACTAACTAAAATATGTCAAACCTTCGTTACTCATTTTAATTGTAAGCTGTTTACAGCTGATGAACAGCCTTGAAATTGGACTAATTGATTTTGTCGTTCAAATATTTCTCTTGCCTTGTTTAAATTTATCAAGAGATTACATCGTATGAAATTTTTGATGACCCTAAAAACCTGTCGTTTATGTTAGCATTTCCGGTGTCTTTAAAAGACCGTGTTTCTTTGAGTAATAGACGGTAAAATAATCAGTGTTTGTTCGACGTAGAGACTAACCATACTGCCATGCGAATTAGTGCACCAAACGGCATTAATTTCGTTGTAACTTGAATTTTGTGCGAATCAGTATGTTGGGTTGACTTCTAAGTGATATAAATGCCGGAATCTACTCATTGCGACTATTTATATATAAAACCATAATATCATCAGACTGCTACAGTTATTAAACATTTTCAAGGTGTTATTAATAAAATCCCATTAAGCTTTACATTACAAACTTCGATAAATCCATTATGTTTAAATATTCCTCATTTCCATTTGAGTACTTACATCTGTTCACATCTGTTAACAAAACTGGTTAGTTATCATGACTATTTCTTTTCGGCCTACACTAAGATGCTCTTCTGTGTTAAATTCGTATTATTTCATATATCCATTGCTCTATACTACTGGTAACTTTAAAATTGTATTGTTTTATGTATTTACATATACATAAACTACTTAATGCGATATAAGTGATAGACCTGATCAAACATATATGACATCATGAGGTCAAAAAAAAAAACAGTGGATATAATGCAATCTTTGACATTTAAGTGGAAATCGGTCACAAATAAATCCTGTCATATATGGCCATATGCAGATTGAATTTCACATATTGGACACTAGACTAGCTAGTTTCAAGACCTATAGGGTTCGTAATTTCCTTGATATCGAGACAAATATTTAATCGTCAAGTTTTTTCCATTTTGTTTTCACCATAGTCAATGACTAGCAAATACATAACATTAATGATTTAGATATTTCTGTTAAGTCGTACTTCTGTGGGAGTTTTAATAATTTGATTGGAGCACTGGTCAACTATTTAGTTCTAGTTTAAAACGTTAGTCGTATGCCATATATATCATTTATTTATTTATTTTAACACATAGGTATTGGTACAAGGAGGCACCAAATACATATGCGCCACACGAATCTCGATTGATTTGTGTGAGGGCTGTGATACTGCCCGGGTGCCCAAACCGAAGCAGGTGGTTTTCTTAGGGGGCCACACCCCGTGCCTTCGACCTGGACGTCTGACCCACAAGGCAGTGGAGCATTGTAAGGAGATGCAGTCCCATGGTAGCCGGTGACCAACGATTGGTTCATACGCCATTTGTTCCTTCAGGATACTGGAGCCAGCCCATGTGCACCATTGGTTTGGGATCCGGTTAAAGCGCCGGAAATTCGCTTTTCGTCCTCTCATTTTCGTAAACAACACCCCCGCCACGTGAAGGCAGTGAGTAGGACTTCCCTGGCAGGGGATATGTACGCGTGGCCATGTGAGAGCATTTCGAGAGGGAGAGCGGACTCTCCCCATTCTCGGCCGTACCAGGGCATTTGGGGGCCCTATATATAACTTTACAATGAATGTCACCTTAAAAAATTAAATATTAAATATATATATATATATTCAATAATAGTATGAAGGGTAATCTACCTCTTTCTAACACATTTATTGATACTTTCGGCTTGGTAATTTCGTAACAAAAGGAAAAGTCTTCGAAGGTTTTGATGTTTGAAAATCTTCGTTTTCATCGTCTGGTTTATATTTAGTGTAGTATCAGAAAGCGTTTTGTGGATATTATAGTAATTTTAATAGTTGAGATCATGAGTCAATCGAAGCTAGACCACCATGAAAAACCTAAAAGCACTGAACGACCGTTTTGTTGTATTGTGGGACTCCTCAACAGTGCGCATCCACGATTTTGTCTCGCGAAATTCGAACGCAAGACAAGTGCTTTCAGGTTTTTCATGGTGGTCTAGCTTCAATTGACTCATGATCTCAACCATTAAAAATATGTTTCTTTGTTGAGATACTTCTCACTTGAGCTAGTAATCTGAATAAAAGAATGTTATGATCAAATTTATTCCTTACTGGACTGTTCGTTTTTGATTGACTTATTTCAATCATAATATTCTCGTTTCCATTTATATTTCATAACTAAGTGCTTTCTAACCTGCCATTTATCTCGATATCTCTCGTTTTTACCGAAACAAGCTTGCATTATATTTGTATATATATGTTCGGTTTCGTTGTCCGTGTCTACCTCATAGGTGATTTATCTTAATTGGTGGCCGTTAGTGCGTGATTCTGCTGTTTATCTATTATCTATCATACTCTTGGCATTGGTTATTTATGATGAATTAGTCTATTGGTAAGTCAGAGTTCTTTTCTCTTTTTTTCTTGTTCTAAAACGAATTGATATTCTTTATTGAATTTCTACCATCGTATTTGATTAATTATGTTAACGATTAGTAAATGTTGTAGGATAGAAATGCTGTTTTCTTTCCCTGCAGATTTAAGTATATGTACATATGTGTGTGTGTTTGTGCGGACTCATACATAAATAATTTACCGCTGACTTTTGAAATAAAGCTTTCCACCGACTCTTTTTTCTTCATTTTAAGTTAATTTGTCATTGTCGTTTGATTAGTTTTACTTTCAAAGTTTGGATATAGTCCTGCTCACCGCCTTCTCGTGGCATTACTGTTGTTTACAAAATTGAGAAGACCAAAAGCGAATGCCCGGCGCTTTAACCGGGTTGGTGGATATGGAGAGTCCACTTAGGGAAGTTAGAAAACCCTGATTCCCAAACAATCGTGCACATGGGCTGGCTCCAGTATCCTGAGAGAACAAATGGCGTATGAACCAGTCGTTGTTCACCAGCTACCATGGGACTGCATCTCCTTACGATGCTCCACTGCCTTGTGGATCAGACCTTTAGGTCAAAGGCTCAGGGTGTGGCACCCTAAGAAAACCACTTGCTTCGGTTTGGGCACCCGAGCAGTATCACAGCTCTCACACATATCAAATGAGATTTGTGTGGCGCATATGTATTTAGTGCCTCCTTGTACTAATATATATGTGTTCAAATAATAGTAATAATAAATAAATAATACAGGAACAGGTAGCCCGGATATTGAAGCAGATCGCATTTATTGGATGTCTTAGTTTATTGTTTAATGAAATAAATTGTGCTGGATATAAGTTGATCATATTAATCCTAGAATCAAGATACTTAACAGCTTATTCCCAATAATTATACTTCTAATTAGTTTCAATGAAATATGAATTCTTTGGTTTTCAAAAGGTTAGCTGTTATATATCAGGAGTAAGATTTTCTTCTATTATCTCAATACAGATTGTAGGATCCAAACACACCTTTATATATATATCAGTAAAAAAATCATACTTAAAAACCCTGTTATTATCGTCTATGGGTACTGATACACTTCAATATTACTACTTCAATATTGATACTTCAATATTACTCAAGGTGATCTCGAGTACCGTCAAAGATATAAGAGCGATTGTCTAGTCCTAATGACCCGCCGTGTGAGGATACCTCCTGATGAACGTACAAAAGAAGCTAGGTTAGACATGGTCTTAATAACTCGGAAGCTTAACGGCAGTGTCTAGGGAACAATCACTTGGCGCCATTGGTACACTCTTTTTGTAAATAGGTTTAGATGTGTTAGCTCTGTATTTATAAGATATTACCCTTGGGGAATCGTTTGGTAAGATGAAATGCGTTACTTATAGGGTCTATGTTTTTAACTCGTTTGTTGTGGAAAGACATCATCACTGAGAAGGCTGGACGTCTGAGAGGAACACTTTACTGCTGTTACATCCCTGTATAGTCACCTTTGAAATGAGAGTTTGCTGCTTTCAATGTAAATGCTCTTCAACTGACGTAGCTTGTTTAATAGGATTGAAAAAGTGTTCCAGCCAATATATCTCGATTGTAGTTCAAATTGCCACATCAAGTTTGTCAGTTACTGTTAGGAGGTGCTACCTCCTAATCCTTTTGTAATAGAATGTATAGTATCAGACTACATCGACTGTTAATTAAATGATCCTACAATATGTTTAAGACAAATAATCTGTATTTTCATCGAATAATTAAACAGTCTATTGATAATTTGAGGTATACGATTTTAATAGGTTATTATTATTATTGTTTGAACACATAAATACTGGTACAAGGGGGCACTAGATACATATGCGCCACACAAATCTCAGTTGATTTGTGTGAGGGCTGTGATACTGCTCGGGTGCCCAAACCGAAGCAAGTGGTTTTCTTAGGGGGCCACACCCCGAGCCTTTGACCTAAAGGTCTAATCCACAAGGCGATGGAGCATCATATGGAGATGCAGTCCCATGGTAGCTGGTGAACAACGATTGGTTCATACGCCATTTGTTCTCTCAGGATACTGGAGCCAGCCCATGTGCACCATTGGTTTGGAATCAGGTGCGTTTACAAATTGTCAAAAGTCTTACACAAAAGTGTTTTTATCTCATCTTTGTTGTCGTTTGATATATCTGGTACACCATGAACGCTTTAAACATTCTTAGCCGTTTTAGGAATTACTATATCAGAAAATTGTGAAAAAAGTAAGGTTGGTTTAATGACAGAAAATAAAAAAATCAGTTACAGGTTTGCCGATGTCTTTGATCTTTCGAGAACTTTTGGAATACTTGAAAATGTTAATAATTATTCTGGAACCTGAAAAAGATCAAACTTTTAAAGAATATAATGAGTTGACTTTTGAAAATTTCCGACATTTTTTAAGTAACCCTAATTGGCTAGAAACGATTATCCATTGTTTCTTCTAACTAATATCTCTAACACTGCTGGTAAGACTTTAGGTTATCCTATTGCTAATATTCAAGACTGAATTCCATTCAACGTTTTTTTGACACGTGTACATCATATCTGTCGAATAAGTTAGTGGTTATATGGAATCAACAGCTCAATGAATATGGCGTTGGCTATTGAAGTGAAAGGTTATATATTTGTATCCTTGTGTGGACATCAATACCGCGTCCTAAATTGCACCACAAGCCACAATCTATCTACGAACTCCTAACATATTATTCTTAGGATTATCTTCTTTAAAGCTTCCTATCCGTGGTCTATAGTTTGTCTTCATTATTCCCCTTCTGTATTATTATTATTATTTTGAAACAGGTATGAATCAGGAATACTTATTATTGTCTATGGATTATACGTATTATTAATGTACTACAATCCACGTATTGATGCATTTTGGCGTATTTGGTGTCGTGAACATCCAACATTCTGTCCACGTGCAATACATTCAGATCAAGGAATTCCTGATCAAATTCAACAACATAGTGGTGCATTTGGACATTTTGATATTGACAATAAATCATTACTGCCTAATCCAATTTGTCATGAACCATCAAATATTAAAACAGGCTATAAACGTTTTGAAGGGGATGAAGATAATTTTTCCTTAGAGAAACCAGGTAACTATTTGTTTACTTCTTTATTTTTCTTCATAAAAATTATAGACTCAAAGTTAAATCAAAGAATTTTTCTCTTCAAAAAGTATCTTTAATAGTTTAGAAACTTAGATAATTCACAACTCCAAACAATAAGGGATTGAGTATAACCGAATTGTTGCTATGTAAATCGAAATATCAAACTTAGAATGGACAAACTTGTACAATACCACCAAATGACCTCTAACTAAGGTCCACTCGTAGTATTAAGAAGACAAAATAAAATAAAAATGTTGATTTCGTTCTCTAAAAGACGATTGATACAGCGGAAAAAGTACAGCAATGTATCTGACGAAATCTCTGCACAGATTCGAAAAGCTTGTTTGGCTTTTGTCAACTTACGTCACCTATGGCGAAAGCGATATATTCGCCTATTAATTATGGGACGAGTATAGTGTACAGCAGATTGTTCTGTTCTACTATACGGCTGCGAAACGTGGCTATTGAGAGTAGAAGATAGTCGTAAGTAACTAGTATTTGATCACAGATGTCTTAGAAATATTGGTCGCAAATTCTGGCATTACCAGGTAAGTAACAGCGAGGTTAGATGCGTAGGGTATTAGAGAATGATGGTAAATTAGTCAATGAGGTTGTCAATCTTGATCGACTGATGTTGTTGGGCCATGTGTTACGTATGCCTGAACACCGATTACGACAACGCGCAATGGTGATCAGTGTTGGAGACGGTTAGATGTTAGGGAGACCAAACAAAAATGTGGGATTAGTCCATAACGTCATCAACATATTGTCTGGGCCATGTTAGTAGATACGGACTACTTGATTGAGGTTCGTGTGACTATAGTAACCAATGATTGGAGACTGTGTGTGACACGGTTCACAGAATCGATCATCCTGGCATAGGTGTATACACTGTTTTCTTTGTCTTCCCTTAAACCGTGAGATTGAAATTGCTTTATATCTTTCTTTCTGTGAACTAATTCATTGTTCCTGTATTATATGCTTTTACACAATCTTTCTTTTATATATTACTACTAATGCAGTAGCCACTTCTATGGATTTGATGTTCATGTTGTTGTGCTATTGAGTGAGGTGTGGCAACTTGAACCGATACATATGTGTGCCTGGTTGTACGTTGTAGCTGAGTGACTGGCTAGATAAATATGACAATGAACGTTTCAGTGACCAATCAATCTAAAGCAATTTTTTATATCACAGGGCTACTCAAGAATGATTGTATGTCATTTCAATATAACTCTCTAAACTGATCACTGGTCTGTGAAATTGATTTGTTCAATATTTTCATGTGTATCAGTGAACATGACATCATTCATTTGAGTTGATGAGAAACAGGTGCTTTTGGTGTATTTTGATTTTTCTTTCAATAAGTCTAATAACTGGTATTTACCTTTGATAAAAACTTTGTACATCGATCAATTCTTCGGAAACCTTCTCACTGTTATAACGCTTGGTTTTACGGTTGGGTTTTCACGTTTACACATATGAGACGTTTATTCACCTTAAACAAATATCTACACTAGATTCCATCCTAGTATCTATTCTACAGGACTTCAACACAACTCAGATCAAGAATACGTGATTAGCCTGATCACAACGTAAATATATTTTCACTCCAAAATCCCAACACAATCCAACAACAATGAACAATCAATAATAAGTGAGTTATAATAATTATTATGAGGATAGGGGAATTCATCTGATACCTGTCAGACTATCCACATGTCTGACTAAGCAGATAGCCAATCGCTCACACATCATTCACTGAATACACTTCAGTATAACTTTGATAAACTTCATTTGCTTTGGTTAAAAAAGGGTTTGATATCTCAAAATTTTATAAATGTCAAAAAGCAATCATCTTTTCTCTGTTATTGTTTTTTATTTATTTAGACTATACAACAGAGAAATTTGAAATTATTGGTGGTGGTACGGTTGATCAACAATCACAACGTGATACTAACACCACCAAATTGGATGATGTTGAAACACAAGTTCGTTCAGGTGATTCTATTGAATCATGGTTTGATACTTGTTTTGCTCCGCTTAAATTACCCAGTCGTGAAGGTGTACGCGGTAAAATTCGTTATGCATTTTGTGCATTTTTATGGCCATTACGTTGTGCTTTATGCTTAACTATACCAGATGTACGTAAGACAAGATGGCGTCAAATACCAGCTTCTCATTGGCTATCTTTCTTAATGTGCTGTTTTTGGATTGGTATATTCACTGTGATTATGATGTGGATGATTACGGTAATTGGTAAGTGTTATTATTTTCATTTCGCTGGATTTTTGTTAGTAGATATTGGATGATTCTAGTAAATTATGATTAAAAGCTTTTTCTAAGATTTTGGGGAAAGGGATATGTGAATAAAATTAGACATTAACATTGTTGGATGCCGGCCGGCAAGCTAGACTGATAGGTCGTGGGTTCGAATCTCGCGGGGGGCGAGATCGTGGAATCGCTTTGCTGAGGAGTCCCACAATAGGACGAAACGGCTGTCCAGTGCTTCCAGGTTTTCGATAGTGGTCTAACTTCAACTGACTCATGATCTTAACCATTAAAATTATTTTTCTTGAAGTAGACTTATGAACTGATGCAACTCACTTACCTGGTAAATGTTTATGATCTTAGTTATAAAAGCCACTGATGCTGTCCATACAGTAATGGCTACGGAGAAGGAATGACATGTAAACTATTGGTTGTGAATCACGAGAGGAATAACAACACACTGGTTCGTCACTATAGTTTCTTTTTAATGATGTTGTACAATTGTAGTCAGTCTTGAGGGGTGATAATTGACTCCTTAACAGTGAGTATCAACAAACCGACAACGGTTCGAACCAATAATCCCTAGGTTTAATGGGTGCGTAGTGTTGACGATCCTCATACTAAGACGAAACAACTGTCCAATGCTTATTATTTTCCAATGGTACCTTAACTAATGATCAATCTGTGGGAAATACAACTTACAGATTGAATAAAATTTCATAAAATCCGTTAAATCAAATGAATTACATAACTAAACCACCATCGAAAACCTGGAAGCAATGGACAGCCGTTTCGTCCAATTGTGGGGCTCCTCATCAGTGCGCATCCATGATCTCGCCCCCCGCGAGATTCGAACCCAGGACCTATCAGTCTCGCGCTCGAGCGGTTGACCATTAGACCCTATGCCGGCCGGCATCCATCGGTGTTAATGTCTGACCTCAACTAATCCACAAAATTGAGCGACACATCCACCATTGTCATCAGTGAGTTACTATCTCACTACAGACCTGGTTAAACTTTCCTAGTCCACTACTTCTCACTTGAACTCTTGAAGTCAGTCACTAGTGAGCATATGTTTTGTGGATATTAATTTTTTTATTGGAAAAATTGTTTTGATCATAGCAAGGGAAATAGAGAGAGAGAAAAAAGGTTACCATCTATATAAACTTTTCATATCAATAATGGATATTTATTAAGGGTTACTAATATATAGTGGTTTAGAAGCAAATATTTCCTATGTTTCGTTGACCGTAAATTGGTTTCATTATAAGAGTTTGTATTTTCCTATAGTCGATTCTAATTAGGTTTTGTTGGTAAAGTGTTTTAGAATGTGTATACATGTATATCCCCCTTCTTTAATGCTTAGAATAATCATCGGGTGTGGAAATGATAGAACTCGTTGATTACTTCACTTTTCATGGAAGGATTATTATCTCGGCTAAATCAGTGGCTAACGAAATTTGGTTAGAATAAACTTAGGGCTAACTAAGCCATGTTATGGAATTCACCCATTAATACACTGACTACTCGTCCGACTTTTGTAAAGAGGTATTAAATTCCTGATTGATTTGCATCTAATAAACATAATCATTAGTTCGTAAAATTGGAGGGGTAGTTGCATTCATTCTTTATATCTATGAACCACAGGACGTATACAATTTAACACTTCTTTTTTCATTGTTTTGAAACTATTTTTTTTCTACTCATAAGTTCATTATAAGTAATATGTTGGTTGATAAATAACTGTCCAAGGATAGAGATGGGGTTGCTAAATATTTAATAAGGCCATTAATTAATGAAACCTTGTTATCTATTTCTCTTAAGTATGTAGCTTGTAAATTATGCACTTGATCTGTTTGCCCCTAGTATTGTAATTCAGTCATTTTGTACTCGTTGTAATGGCGAATCATTAGCACTGACAATATATATGAGTCTCTTAAATATTTTAAACCTTATCAAACTATAAATTAATCATTTCTTGGAATTTTTTTCATTTATCAGTGTTAAATTCACCAGTTGGTTGTTTTTAAATAGCAACAAATGTTGGTACGGTCGAGAGTGAGGCGAGTTCGCTCTCCTTCTCCAAATGCTCTCACATGGCCAAATGTATACAACCACTGTCATGGAATTCCTACTCACTGGCTTCTGTTAGCCAGGGTGTTGTTTACGAAATTGAGAGCACGAAAAGCGAATGTCCGACACTTTAACCGGGTTAGTGGATACGGAGAGTTCACCTAGGGGAGTTGGAAAACCTTGATTGTAAACCAGTGATGCAGATGGTCTCCAGGATCCTAATAGAACAAATGGCGTATGAACCAATCGTTGGTCAACGGATACCATGGGACTGCATCTCCTAACGTTGCTCCACCAGCTTGTGGATAAGACCTTTAGGTCAAAGGCTCCGGGTGTGGCCCCCTAAAAAAACCACCTGTTTCGGTTTGGGCACCCGGACAGTATCACAGCCCTCACACAAGTCTAATGATGAAGTTTGATAGGACAGTATTAGGAATGTATTTCGACATGTAAACTATTGTATGCCAGTTCACCGATCGTGAAGTTGATGATCCACCACAAGGTCAGAAAGAATTTGTTCCGATCTCCGGTTGAATTATGCATGTAGACTGATGACGACACTCTAATTTTAAGACGAAACGATTGTCTCTATTACTTCTTGGCTTACAAATATCAACTACTTTTCACTCTTTTACAATACCTAAATTATTAAAAGCAAAATTATAGGACACGAATACAGAGTGAATAGTCTTAATGAAATAGACATAATAACCTGTAACAACACACATTATCATTATATAAATAATCATAGTAATAAAATTAAATCAATAAGTGTTATAAATAGGATCCTTTTTGAGTTTGCCTATACTAACATACATCAATACTTGAATAGATTATAGTCTATCATATTATATAAGTCTATGTCTCAATAAATATATGTATACAAGTGTAGCTATATATATAGAGGTGTGTACATCTAAGTAGTATATGTATATATACATATTCTAAAACTGGGCATACAATAAGGGAATGATACCAATCATAGTATATTTTTACAAGAAGTGGGTGTATTTTTCCCTAAAAAGAAATAGAAGTATATTTTCTATCTGTAATGGTAACAGAAAGGAAACGAGATTATTTTGTCTCATGAATTTGTTTTGTTTTTCTCCCTTAAATTAAAAATGAATCTTACTATTGCTAGGATATTACATTTTGTGTACTGTAGCAAAACTATATATATATATATATATATATATATATATATATATATATATATATATATATATTGCTATGTTGCTATGTAGAGTTGAAGGTTTCATATGAAATTGGAGGTTTACCATTGATATTGTGGATAGTTTGGCATTGCTTTGGCAAATTTTGCTGACTGTTTTATGCGCAAAATTGTTTTGCTGGTTAACTGATTTCATTCATACTGGTTTTATTTATTTATTTGAACACATAAATACTGGTGCAAGGGGGAACTAGATAAATATGCGCCACACAAATCTCAGTTGATTTGTGTGAGGGCTGTAATAATGTCCGGGTGCCCAGACCGAAACAGGTGGTTTTCTTAGGGTGCCACACCCCGAGCTTTCGACCTAAAGGTCTGATCCACAAGGCAGTGGAGCATCGTAAGGAGATGCAGTCCCATGGTAGACAGTGACCAACGATTGGTTCATACGCCATTTGTTCCTTCAGGATACTGGAGCCAGCTCATGTGCTCCATTAGTTTGGAATCATGGTTTTCCAACTCCCCTAGATGGACTCTCCATGTCCACCAACCCGGTTAAAGTTCCGGACATTCTCTTTTGGTCCTCTCAGTTTCGTGAACAACACCGCCACCACGAGAAGACAGTGAGTAGGACTTCCCTGGCAGAGGCTATATACGCGTGGTCATATGAGAGCATTTTGAGTGGGTGAGCGGACTCTCCTCACTCTCGGCCGTACCAGGGGGCGATACAACACGTAGGTGAATACTGTTAATAAACGTGAAATACTATTAACAGATAATATTGTCATTAAAAGAAGTTTTTCTCATAAACAAATGACTTCAAACGGAGTATTGATTGGGTGCTAAGCACTACGAATTTCTTTTCTTTTGGATTTCTATATTTTTAAATCTTCTCTTTTTGTCATGTCTGAATGTTCTATTGTTTCATGATTTAGACAATTGATTTTTCTTCTAAGTAATTTGATTGTCAAAAATAAGCTAGATCTCATACTATATAAAATGACTCAGTATGATCATATTGAAATTGTGAATAGCAATGTAGTCCAAATCTCAATGTTTCTGTTCATAACTCATGACGTGGATATACCTCATACCCTCTAATGTTGATGTTCATACTGAAATTTGAACCCAATAACTCTCATTACAAACAGTAATACATTGTCAGTTTAGGGTTGTGGAGATTGTTAAGTTTTTGATCGAGATCATGAACCGATTGATGTTACACCACCACCATTGAAAACCTGAGTCCCATAATAGGACGAAACGGCCGTCCAGTACTTTCAGGTTTAACATCGATCGTTTTTTGATCTCGATCAAAAATAATACATTGTATTTCGGAGTGATTAAGTTTGTACAAACACTAACTTGTTGATTAATTGTAAATCTATATTATAGAAATCTCAGTACAAAATATTACAACAAGTTTCCATTGCTTATTTCTTAGTCGATCCTGATGATAAATATTGAGTTGATCGCCAGTTAGATGTTAGCAGTTCAGGAATCAACATCTGAGTAATGTATATTCGATTCGATGCATATTGTCAGCCATTACACACCTGAATAGCTTATGAAACTAATAAGCATAATGATATGTTAAAACAAACAAGGAAATAGATTGCAGGAACAAGTAACCCAGATATTCAAGCAAGTCGCCTTGCATCAATAGTTCTACATCCGTTATTGCTATATGGTGGTTATCATAGAAATGAATAAACTACATTGTTGAAAACAACAATCAGCTAATGAACTCTTTCATCATTATGACGATTTCTTCACTTAAAGGCCCCAAACAAACGGTTTTTGGATACGGTGTGCAAAGTATAAAATCTATGAATTGTGCCTAAGTTTGCATAGTAAAATTTCAAGTATACCCTTTCTAAAAGTATAAACACTGTACTTTTTGGAGATTAGCTAGATGTCCATTTACAGGCCGGTTTGTTGAGCCGTTATTTAATGCACAAAAAGTAATACCATGTTGGTTATATATACTTTCCTCACTTAAATTGTAAGTTTGTTTAAATTCTTTCATGAATGTGTTCCAATATCATGGTAACTATTGATCAATAATTTTATCTTTATTAGATTGATTATGTATTCATGGACAGTTTTTTCTAATCGATCGGTAAAAAATACATATATATTTAATCAAATCACACCGTTTTTAATTCATCTGTTGAATTTAGGATTCATAATCATCTCATATTTTATTCTATCATTTCAATTCAATAACTCAATATTCCATAGCAGTGCCCCCAAATGCCCTGGTACGACCAAGAGTGAGGAAAGTAAGCTCTCCCTCTCGAAATGCTCTCACATGACCACGCGTATATAGCCTCTGCCAGGGAAGTCCTACTCACTGCCTTCTCGTGGCGGGGTTGTTGTTTAACCGGGTTGGTGGATATGGAGAGTCCAACTAGGGGAGTTGGAAAACCCTGATTCCAAACCAATAGTGCACATGGGTTGGCTCCAGTATCCTGAGGGAACAAATAACGTATGAACTAATTATTGGTCACTGGTTACCATGAGACTGCATCTCCTTACGATGCTTCACTGTCTTATGGATCAAACCTTTAGGTCAAAGGCTCCGGGTGTGGCCTCCTAAGAAATCCACCTGCTTCGGTTTGGACACCCGGGCAGTAACACAGCCCTCACACAAACCAAACAAGATTTGTGTGGCGCATATGTAATTGGTGCCTCATTGTACCAATATTTATGTGTTCAAATAATAAATAATAATTCCATAGCAGTGCCAATACAAGATCCTGCTCGCGAGGATTCGAACCCTGGATCTATCGGTTTTGCGCATGAACTCTTAACCTATAGACCGCTAAACTGGCTGGCATTCAACGGCGTTAATATCTAACTTCATTGGTGATATAATCATTAAGTTGTACTATACATATGACTCTTCATGTGTGTACCGTGTTCTATGAACTCTGTTAAGGTTGAATCGATTTCCTACTAGTTGACCTAGTTTTTTTTTCCAAATAGACTATATATGAATGGTATAAAAATAATAATGCATGAAGCAGTAGTATTCAGGTGAACATACTGGAATTTTGATCATATTAGGTCACAGGTTTGGAGTTTTAGCTTACTTTTAGTGTTATTTTAATGTTGCAGAGTTGGTATACCAAAGTATATAATCGACATACTACAATTAGTTTTTATAGATGACAAGATTCTCCGAAAGATACAATACTGTCGAATTAAAGGATGGATAATTAAATCTGTATTTGGTCACAGTGTTAGAAAGCATGAGTCTGTTAAATGATTGGAGGTAGTTGGCAGGAAATTTTGGACTAAAGTTTCCTGTTAGTTGCTATTTCTGATCATGATGTGCATGTCATCTTTGGGTGACCAGTGCTCTCTATGGGAGGTCAGTTGCTATTTAATTAGCTCGATGTTAAAATCTCATCTTGGAAAGTTTGTTAGCGAGGGGGCATCTATTTCCTTTTAATTCCAGTAAGTATTTCTAAACAGCACGAAACTTAGACCCAGGTCTTCTTGCTGACTTTCTCCAACATAGTGCACAAGATATCGAATCACATAAACTGTTATGTGCACTAAAGAACTAGACAAATGTATGTATCTGGTTAGTATAAATCATTAGTTAATTTACCACAATAATGCCAAGATTTATTATTATCAAAGCAATATAATGTTCAACTGTGTTTTAGACCATTCTCAAACTGTAATAGATTATTATCTAGAATATTGTTCGTTTGTTGACAGATATTTCTTTGTATATGTGTCAGTCTTGACTAATGGTAGGTAAATGTAATTACCTTCAGTTTTATGTCTCTAACAATACAGTAACTATTAATAATTATGAAGTTGAATTGTTCAATAATTGGACATTGATATCGAACCTGATTACATTCATATTTTTGTTTGGTTGCCTTGGTAACAGTGTTATTAACTTAAAGTCAATGACAACAAACTGTAAATAAGTCATTGTGTGGCGAGACTATAATTTATGAACGAACCAATCACGTATAAGATAACAGGTTTCGGATTTTGGCGCGAAATTCACCCATCCATTTGGCTAAATATAGTTTTGGTATTATAGCTGATATCGGTTCGTGATGAAAACCCTAAATGTTATTCTTAACCCTAACCATCAACTGTAAATCATAGTTGTAGTTCTTCAGTCAGTCAGCTACGGAGCTAACACTAAAATTACCCATGAAAAGGTCGTGTGTGACCGACCCCAAGCAGTTGTCCCTTGAGTACGGCGGTCACACTCTCAGGTCACTAAGAACACCTCTAATCAAATTTCCTTGTCAGGTACCTCCAGAAAAACCCTTCTGTGGTGTGGGCAACCCGGAAGTGATAACCGCCCTCATATCTCTAACAGCACTTATGTCTACTGTAATTCCTCACATTGGTTTATAATCCATATTTGATCTTAGTTATTAGGTGGACACTCTCAAGGTCACTTTAACGTCGCTCAAAGGTCGTCCATAAATTATAACCTCACCATTATGGTTAATATTTATTATGTGTTAAATATCGATATATTTTTTTAATATCCAAACTTACATTCAAGTAACGGTAAATGTTTCTATTCTTATTGTTTAAATGTAAAAAGAAAAGATGAGTTTCAATATGATTCAGGTGTAAGTTGTCGATTTCCGCACAGTTGTACTTTTCACAGTACCTTGAAAGTTAGACGATTTGATCAGATATGTGTTCATCCCCTACATTTTGGATGAGTTATACTTATACATTGTACAGTGTAATTATTAAGCTTAATAATTAAATACTGTAATACAATTTATTATACTGTTACATAACTTGTAATCTATTGTAATTAGGCATTCATCTTTTGCAAATTGTATAGAACTTTGAATGAATCTATAACTCTCTACAGGTGTTTGAAATCCATATCATCAAATCTCACAATTTCAACTGTTGAGATCATGAGTCAATTGAAGCTAAACCACGGAAAACCTGGAAGCACTGAACGACCGTTTCGTCCCATTGTGAGACTCGTCAACAGTGCACATCCACGATCCCGCCTAGCGGGATTCAAACCTAGAACTCATGATCTCAACAGTTGAAATTACTAAAATTTGCATAAAACCCCCTTCTGATAATAATCTCATAATTCTTTAAAGATTGACTATACTAATCACTTATGAAGTACAAATTTGTTATCTAGACTTCATTATTATATAAGAGATAGTGATACCATATACCTTATCTGCTTCAATTCGAAATAAATGAATCCATAGTTTGAACTTTTATCTCATTGATTGAAATTTAAGTTTTCCAACTGCAAAAAACTACCACAATTTGCATCTAAGATTTTGATTTAACTTTATTGAATCTATTTCAAGTCAGTCCTTGTATTATCAATTTGACCTACCTCTCGATATCCTCCCACATCCCACTTTTTTCTTGTTTCTAACCATTAAACAAACTTCCGGTATAATGGATTATAATTACGTATGAATTTATTGATAATTCATTATTAATAATCGATGATAATTTTTTATTAGATGATTTGTTTTCAAAATCTCTAATTATCCTCACTGGTAAATTAATATACTACTGACAACTTCACTTATCTTGAAAGTATGATTAACTCTAATGGGTTAGTGTCTGACAAAATCTTTGCACAGATTCAGAAAGCTCGTATGGCTTTTGTCAACTTACGTCACCTATGGCGAAAGCGATATATTCGCCTATTAATTAAGGGACGAGTATAGTGTGCTGCAGATTGTTCTGTTCTACTATACGACTGCGAAACGTGGCCATTGAGAGTAGAAGATAGTCGTGGTTGTAGCTTTCTATTTGATTCGTTAGCTATCAAGTGTTATGGTCTGTGATCATTCGTTTCTAATTACTGACTCTTCAGTATATAAGCTTACGTGCCCCCAAATGCCCTGGTACGGCCGAGAGTGGGGAGAGTCCGCTCTCCCTCTCGAAATGCTCTCACATGGCCATGCGTATATAGCCTCTGCCAGGGAAGTCCTACTCACTGCCTTCTCGTGGCGGGGGTGTTGTTTACAAAAATGAGAGGACGAAAAGCGAATGTCTGGCGCTTTAACCGGACCCCAAACCAATGGTGCACATGGGCTGGCTCCAGTATCCTGAAGGAACAAATGGCGTATGAACCAATCGTTGGTCACCGGCTACCATGGGACTGCATCTCCACTGCCTTGTGGGTCAGACGTTCAGGTCAAAGGCTCGGGGTGTGGCCCCCTAAGAAAACCACCTGTTTCGGTCTGGGCACCCGGACATTATTACAGCCCTCACACAAATCAATTGAGATTTGTGTGGCGCATATGTATTTGGTGCCTCCCTGTACCTATACTTATGTGTTAAAATAAATAAATAATAAATAAAATATAAGCTTACGTGGAAAGTTGTTTTCCGGAATTTATATAAAAGGAATATTTAGATAGTAATCTTTCATTAAAAAATAATGCAGTTACTTTATATAACTTTCTGACGCTTGCATTTGACTTGCTATGTGATGTATTTATTATTATTATTTTAACACATAGATATTGGTACAAGGAGGCACCAAATACATATGCGCCACACAGACCTAATTTTATATGTGTGAGGGCTTTGATACTGTCCGGGTGCAAAAACCGAAACAGGTGGTGATCTAAGGGGGTCATACTCCTAGTCTTTGTCCTAAAGGTCTGATCCACAAGGCATTGGAGCGTCGTAAGGAAATGCAGTTCCATGGTATCTGGTGACCAACGTTTGGTTCATACGCCATTTGTTCCCTCAGGATACTGGATATCATGTGCACCATTGGTTTGAGATCCGGTTAAAGCGCCGGACGTTTTCTTTTGGTCTTCTCAATTTCGTAAACAACAGTAATGCCACGAGAAGTCTGTGAGTAGGACTTCCCTGGGATAAGCTATATAAGCGTGGCAATGTGAGAGCATTCGGAGAGGGTGGTAGGACTCTTCCTACTGTCTACCGTACCAGGACATTTGGGGGTCATGTGGTGTACGGTATAATAATAATCAAATCATTTGTACAGGTTTTTATTTACAGATACTTCTCAAATAGTAATGCTTGCACTTCATGAATTTTATTAGTAGCCACTGTCCAATTGTCATTGAAGCATTCAATGAGTATACATAATTCCATATAGATTTGAACCAAGAATATGTTGTCACAATTAATACAAATAACATTCTATATTACTTTAATAATTTCACTTACATATTCACTTCAGTGTTTACACGTACCTAGGTTTGGATTTATTCAGTTATTAGGTAAATGTAATATATGTTTCAGTCGATTTAGATTCAAAATTTCCCAAACTACCGATTCTACATCTTTACATGGTATCCTAAATAGAACATCAACATAGTTTACTCAATCATGTACATCTACATTATCAACTTCCATACTGATCTCAACTTTCATATAATGATATATATATATATATATATATATATATATATATATATATATATATATACGGTTTGTGTTTCTATGGCATATTCTCAGTTACTATTATTTCTAGTTTTTTTTTGTGGGGGATGGAGTAGGGGGGTGGTGGCTAAAACCTCTCCGATTTAGTTTATTATTGTCAAATCTGTCATAATCAGATATCTATATACATATATTGATCTAAACATATTATTACTGATTTTTAGAAGTTTTATTCAATTTACAGATTACTTTGTCATTGTCAATAAAGTAATTGATTAATTTTCCTTTGCCAAACGAACAAAAGAAACACACATCATTTTTATTCCCCCTTTGTTTTCCCTAGTTAATTTTAATTAATAAATGATTATAATAATTATTATTATATTTGTCAGTAATAAATTGATTTTGTATAAAAAAGAAATGGAAATTGGTCAAATGTGGAAATACGGTTGATAAAGTTTAGAGGTGTAGAGTATGAGAAAGAAATGAGCAGAAAGAGTATGTGTGTGTGTGTTTGTACGAGGGAGAGTGAGATTGAGTGAGTGAGTGAGTGAGTGAGAGGACAAGTCAAACAATTGACATAAAAAAAAAGAGAAAGAGGATTTATGATAAGTTTCATGACATAATTTAATCAATTTCCTGTCACTATTTCATTTATGCATATCACTAGTTTCTCTTTTCTATTTTCTTTAATTTATATTTCGATTAAGTATATCGATCAAGATATTGTTTCTAATTTCATTGAAATTAAACAATAAGAATGTAATTTTTTTAAGCTAGTAGGGGGATTCTAGGATGCGCATTTCGTCCTATTCGATACTCGTCAGCTGAATGTACCTGCATTCCAGTGTTGATGTTCACTCCGAAACTCGAACCCACTAATGTTCACTCCAATCATCGTCACATCTAATATCCTACTTTTCTATTCGTAAATTCTTAATACTCTCTTTCAATGTTACCCTAAAACTATGAATGAAACGATGAGCTTCAAACGAATATATTGCAGACTTAAATTCGATTTGGACCATTTCATTTTACTTCGGTCGAATAGACTTACACACCATATCAAAAGTTTGAGTATAAATATGTAATGAGAATATCAATATAAACTGAACTCAGGTTACATCATGATCATGACATTATTACACGCTTTAGACTACACTAGAACCGACCACTTTAACATACTCATATAACAATATTATAAACTAACAGAATATTACAATTCCATATATTAAGGCTTTCATCAATCTAATAGACAGGACCATCTATAGGGTTAGAATGTATTTATATAGCTTAATTTATCTATTCACTTTTTATTGTTTACTTAAATCATCCCATTGTTGTTTAGAGCTGAAATTTATCGGTCTCTTATTGGCATATAAGCATATTGTGGGTATTGTCTCGATATAACCTTAATTCACAAGTATTACATGTAAAAATGAATAGTAGCTAGTAATGGAATTTATGATGCGCGTTTCGTCCTATTTTGAACTCGTCACTTCAATGTATGTGCATCCTAGAATTGATGTTCACTCCGGGACTTGAACCCAGTACTATTCGCTTCAAACATTATCACCATAAGAATGTACTACTTACAATAGTTCATTTTATTTATTTACTTAAGTATAATAATAACTACTGCTATTATCGTTGATTAAAAATGGCTAGTCCTTCTTCTAATTTCTTCTCATTTTATGTTATTACTTATAATCGTACTTTTATTTACTTCTATTAATATCTGACTAAATAAGATTAAACTTTATTTTTTAAAAAAAATTGTTTGTTATTGTATTTCTTTTCTCTCTTTTTTCGCTTCTTTTCTCTTTTTTATTATTTTCTCTCTGTCACTCATTTTAAATTACTTTTTAATCATTTCATATTATTATTTAATTTCCTGTTCTGTTTTTGTTTTTTTTTTTTGTATTTTATTTTAATTTCACAACTGACCTAGTTTTTCTCTTTTTCTTTTCTTTAAAAAAAAAGAAAAAAAATGAGAGAAAAACAAAAAAAAATCAAAACGATTTATTTTGTATGTATGTAAAATGATTCGTGTATAAATGTTTCAATTTAATTATTATAAGATGAATATTGATTTTCTGTTAAAATTCATATTATTATGATCAATTACTTTTGGATTGGAATCCTGTGAGTGAGGATCGTGGATGTGCACTGTTAAGGAATTCCATACTAGGATGAAACGGCCATCCAGGGCTTTCAGGTTTTCTTTTTATAGTGATCTAGATTTAATTGACTCATGAATTCATCGATTAAATTACTGTATTATCCACAAAAAACCCTTTTCTGATTATATTATTATTATTATTATTATTATTATTATTATTATTATTATTATCGGTTTAGGAGTTGTGCAGATTTTGATTGAGATCATGAACCGATTGATGTTAGACCACCATTGAAAACCTGGAGGCACTGGACGGCCGTTTTGTCCTACTTTGGGCATCCACGATCATGCTCGTGGGATTCGAACCCAGGGCCTTCAGTCTCGCGCGCGAACGCTTAACCTACTGGACCAATGAGCCGGCACCTAATGATGTTAATGTCTGCCGAGGTGTTCCACAATAGGACGAAATGGCCATCCGGTGCTTCCAGGTTTTCAATGGTGGTCTGACATCAATTGGCTCATGATCTCAATCAATATATTAGTATCAGTAAATAATAGTTGGATCTTTTGTTTTATAGAAAACTATTAAGTAATGCATGAAGTAGGGAATTTATTTATTGATTTATTTTTTGAGCACATAAATATTAGTACAAGGAGGCACCAGATATATGTGCGCACACAAAACAATGAGTATAGGAAGAGAAAAACGAAGGTAAGGTGCGTATAAGAAAAAAACAAGGTCAAAGAGTAGTGTGAGGTAGTGTAATAATAATAATAATAATGGGAAAAAAGGAAAGGTACAACCAGACGAATTCTTTCAGTTAAGGAAGATACAACCACTTTTTATGAAAAAGGTAAAATAAGGCTACAGCAGGATCGCCACTGGCTTCTATTCTGAGCCCTATCTGATAACGTCTCTAGCCACTGTGTTGAACCATCTCTCGGACCCCAGCCAGGGGTTCGTGAATGACCAATAGGAATCGCCAGCCCTTTTCAGATTTCCTTCATATGACGACACCATGTCATACACTGACCACCTCTCCACTTCTCCCAACCAGTCTCAGTGTCAGCAAATAATGCACGACGTGCAATTTTCTGTGACGACATTCGTAGAACGTGTCCCAGCTACCTAAGTCGGTGTTTCAAGATGGTGACACCAATTGGATTATGACATCAATCTACGAAGTCACTCACAATTGAACTGAGTCGTGCTAATAGGTGTAGACTAACCTGGTTAGCGCCTGTGTGATTATCGAAACCAGTGGTCAAATACTTCGAATGAGATGGCTAAAAATTGTTTGAAATGATGCACGTTCATCCATTTTTGGTCTTTACTGAAATTCTAAGCTTCTGAATTCCTTTTAACTTTTCTGTGTTGTTATTTCACTAGTTTATATTTTCTTAAGTCGTATTTTCAGTGATTAACCTTCCCTAAAACTACTCATATTATTCTGAGATTTAGTTTGACAATTTCATCTCTCTGTGCTGATGGGGTATAGGAACCTCGATTAATGTATATACATACTAGGTTCTACCGTGTCACCGACTGACTGAATGATGGTCGGTAGTAGTATATCGTGTGTACTAGCCATCAGTTTCTGCAGGATAATGAATGAATATGACGGCTTCCGAGACCTACAACGGAGCCTCTAGAGGCCTTAAAGCAGCCGAAGAGTTTCCATCCAATCAGAACATGATGGAACATTCTAGGATATCAATGTAGCATGCTACTATTGAACAGTAGCATAACATGTCTCTTTGCGGATTGGCTGAATTATAATATTGATGTAACAAAAGCTAAAATCTACAATTACCCACGATTTTCTGTACATTTTGATTCTTACACAACAAACACTGCTTCTGTCTTCTGATTTGCGACTGTGGGAATTCTATGCGTTCGATTGTCGTAGTTGTATACTGTATTCTGCATTAATCAAGTAGTGAACATAACAGTTTTAATGATGTTTTATTTCCTTCATAGGTGTTACTCTTCATATACCGGATACTGTAATGGGATTAACGTTTATTGCAGCTGGTTCTAGTGTACCAGATGCGATCGCTTCAGTGATTGTTGTTCGTGAAGGTAAGTTAACATCTAGTAATTTTAAATCTTTAATTTCTTTTCTAGATATTATGTGTTTTATTTATTTCTCAAAGCTCATCATTTTTAAATAGAAGTAGCTATATTGTTTTTCTACAGTTCGACAGTCCGAGACATTGCTTAAGATGTGTGTTTAGTGTAGTGGTACATTAATTGGTTATGCAGTCCCTGTTGATGATAGTTTGCTCTCCCTCTTGAAATAATTCCACATGGCCACGTGCATACAACCTTTGACAGGGAAGTCCTATTCATTGCCTTCTCAAGGCGGGGATGTTGTCTACGAAATTGAGATGACGAAAAACGATTATCCGGCGATGTAACCGTGTTGACGAACACTGAATAGGTTGGAAAACCCCGATTCTAAACCAGTAGTGCACATGGGCTCCAGGTTCCCGAAGGAGCGAATGGCGTGTGAACCTATTGTTGGTCACCGGCTACCATGGGACTGCATCTTCTTACGATGCTCCATTGCCTTGTAGACTAGACCTTTAGGTCGAAGGCTCCGAGCATGGCACCTTAAGAAGACCACCCGCTTCGGTCTGGACACTCGGGCAGTATCACAGCCCACATACAAATCAAGTGACTTGTGTGTCACATATGTATTCGGTTGTCGTTTGTACCAATATTTATGTGTTCAAATAAATAAAATTGAATAAATAGAAGAAAATGGTTACGTATTATTTCAGTGTCAAATCTAAACAAAAAATATTGCATTGAATAACATGATTATGCAAATCAAGTGTTAGTGGTGCATGATACTCTACCATACAGAGTTATAATATATATATGGTGTTGGGCGTGCAAAATGTTCACTCATAAAGTAAACACTGAGTAATATCTTTTAAATTTGACAGGAAACAACTGTTCGCTCTGAATTATAAACATGCCTTGATGTGATGTATGTCAAGTGACAAAGTGAAATCAGCTTCAATGCTTTATCACATTCATCATTACCTTCAATTTTGATAAGTCTTTTAATTTAACGCTACTTTAGTATCCTAAGCGCTTCTAGTAACCCCTAGACTAGATCTACACAGCGACTTAAATACGAGAGAAAAAGCGCGAAATATGGAAGAAACACTTTACTCCGAATCTCCGTTTATGCACAGAAATTCTAGGGTTTTCATAGCATTTTAGATGGCCTTCGGCTCTACCAGACATAGTAAAAGTATAGGTAACTATCCAACCATATGCTTAGACGTTTCTGACATGACTCCTAATGAATGCTGTCTGAATAGGATGCTTCTCAGCGTTTTCAGAGACTTTGTTGGCTTTTCTCGAGGAATTTTCTGGATCTCCCCAACAGATTTTATGATATCCAATGGTGATGATGTTACAAGTTACTGAATTCAATTATGGTGATAATTTCCTCCAGGTAGTCATAATATTGAATATTGTTCATTCTATAAAGCCTTATGGTAAACAATATCCAACAGAGAATCTGAAGGACTTGTATACATTAAAGAAAGTTTCATCATTATATGATCTCCACATAGAAAAAAATTCAATTTCTTCCTGAAGATCATTAATGTCTACTACTATAGTAGACTCCACTATCTCCATTTTTTAAAAAGTTCATCAGGCGTACGCCTAAACAGCGTTAACCACGACGCGCAATGCTGACTGATTTTGAAGACGGAAGTTAGTGGCAACCAAACCAAAACGTGTCATCGGTCCATAACGTCACTAACGTCCACTCTGAGCCATGTTGTTAGATGCAAACTTCTTGGTTGGGGTCCGCTTGACTATTGTATCCAATGGTTGGAGACTGGATGACAAATCTCAGAATCGATCGTAATGGCATAGGTGTATACACTCAAAATAATTCTTTCTTCCTCTATTATATCCTTATAAGCAATCTTTCTTTTATATATTACTGCCATTGAAGTAACTACTTCTGTAAACTTGGTGTTCATGTTTTGCTAATGAGTAAGGTGTGGCTACTTGGATTGACGCATATATATTCCTGGTCCTACGTTTTAGCTGGTTGATTGACCTGTATGGAATACTTATGAGACCTCTCTCACTGAAATATTACTGCTAGCATATTTGGAAAAAAAGCGGGGTTAAATAACCTTGCTTAATCACAATATTGGTTTAAAATAAAGCAAAAGGGTAGTAAGGTAACAATAGTTACATACAGTAAATGTTAAACAGTGAAAAAAATAGAGAGAACTGTAGGTTTTGCAATTAAATAAATCTAGTAACTATTGAAGTGTTTCCAAGGAAACTTTTACAATAAATTAGTAACTACTAACGAGTAATATAATTAAATTATGCTACACAAATACATTCTAACCCTATAGATTGTCCGGTCTATTAGATTGATGAAAGCCTTAATATAAGAACTTGTAATATTTTGTTAGTCTATAAGATTGTTACGTGAGCATGTTAAGGTACCTGGTTCTAGTGTAGTCAAAAGCATGTAATAATGTCATGATCATGATGCAACCTAAGTTCAATTGATATTGATATTCCCACTACACATTTATGTACTTGACTTGAAGTTAAACTTTTGATATGATATGTAAGCCTATTCGACCGAAGTAAAATAAAATAGTCCGAATCGGATATAAATCTGCAATATATTCGCTTGAAGCCCATCGTTTCACTCATAGTTTTAGGGGAACAATGAAAGAGAGTATTAAGAATTTACGAATAGAAAAGTAGGATATTAGATGTGATGACGTTTGAAGTGAACATTCGTGGGTTCGAGTTTCGGAGTGAACATCAACACTGGAATGCAGGTACATTCAGCTGACGAGTATCGAATAGGATGAAATGCGCATCCTAGATTTGTGAAGGATATTTTATAAAGCGACATGTAGGTCGGTGCTCTATTAATATGTTGACATGAATGAGTATGTTTGTTGGTCTTAATTTATCATAGGATATAAAGCTTTTCAACATGGTTTCATTGTTATCAGGATATTTGGTTTGTAGTTCAAAATCTGTTTTGTCGGTTTGACTTGTATAGTTAGGTGTCAACCAGTTGTAATTAACATAGTACAAACCATAATTGCCCATTGATCCATGTTGCCAAATTAAAGATAATTCTCTTTGACTGCAATTGATCTGTCTCTTGTTGACATAAGTTCATCCTGTGAAGACTGCCTCGATATGGCCTCAATTTACAAGCTTTTTATGCCAAGATAAGACGCGCGTCTCGTCCTGTTTGGAAATTGTCAACTGCATGTACCTGTATCTTAGAATTGATGCTCAATCCGGGACTCGAGCCCAATGATTTTCGCTTCAAACGCCATCGCCTTATCCACTCAGATATTGAGTCCTGATAGCCACCTGCTTGTACAATGGGGTGAGGTTTACTTCACTTGGCATTGTTTGCTTGTGTTTTCCTGTTGTTGTTTAGGACTGTATATGTACATCATGTGCAGACTGTGTTGATATTTCTTTAGTCACCAGCTTTATAAGCAAAGATGGTTAGTGGCTAGCAGTGGAATCTAGGACTTACGTTTCGTCCTATTTGGGACATCCAGCTGTCGATTCAATATTCAATACATCATTTCTACAGTGTTTTATCCGAACATGATTCTCATGTGCGCACTTCTACTCATAATCCATTAGTTCAATAATAGTTTCCTTTTATATGATTAATAACTGTAATTCAATAGTCCTTTGATCACATACAATTGACTGTTATTGTTTTTCATGTTTTTGATTAACGTTGAATGATTACTATTACTAAGTGAGAACAAATTGATTTTGCGAGGTTGTTAAGACTGTACATTTAAAATGATAGCAAGAGTTAATGTTCATATTTTTAGATTCTTCTAGCAAGGCTCTAGAGTGTATTCGTATTTCGCAACTCTAAGTTATTTACTTTAATCAATCTATTAAGATAAAACAAAATCGAACTCACATTTCAGTTGCTTTGATTCTGATACCTTGCAATCATCTACCCAAATAGAAATTAATAGCTGGTGTTGAAGTAAATTGATACTAGGTTAGGCGTGTTCAAACTAAAACGTGATATCAGTCCATAAAGCAATTGACTATTGATCTGAGCTATATTAGTATATGTAGACTATTTGATTAGAGTGTGGTCCACGTGATAATTGTGACCACTGATCAGGAATCTTGAGTAACATGACTCCGAATCGATCATAATGACACAAATCCATTTACCTTTTATCTTGAGATCCAGTATCCCTTCATGCATAACGTTTCCTTCCTTCTTTCCTAACCATATTCGTGATTCTTAGTCTTTCTTATTATCATTGCTACTACATTATTTCTACTTGTTCAGTATTTATCTTGTCGTGCTAATGTGGCATGGTGAATTGGTTTAACACAGATTAGCCAGACTCTGTGTTGATGATCACCAATCAAATGATCAGATATTTGAGTGTCGCTAGCCCTTTACAAAGTCAGAATCTTCAATACGAACGTCAGCACAGTTAGTTCTGCTGTACGGAGCTGAAACGTGGAGAATTACTACAACCATCATCAAGAAGGTACAAGTATCTATAAATAGATGTCTACGCAAGATACTCAACATCCATTGGTCGGATATCATCAGCAACAGCCTTCTGTGGGAGAGAACAAACCAACTTCCAGTCAGAGAGGAAATTAGGAAAAGACGATGGAAATGGATGGGGCATACATTACGCAAATCATCAAACTGCATCACGAGGCCAACCCTAACTTGGAATCCTGAAGGGAAGTGGAAAAGAGGAAGGCCAAAGAACACATTACCTCGGTAAATAGAAAGGATGAGTAAAAACTAGAAAGAGCTGGAAAGAATTGCCGAGGATAGAGTTGGATGGCGAGTGCTGATGGGCGGTCTATGCTCCTTCAGTAGGAGTAACAGGTTTAAGTAAGTACACAAATCAGTTTAGCTCAAAGTCATGTGTATCAATTTCTTATTTAAGTGACCTAGTAACCTTTTTAATCTTCAGTCACATTACATGATTAATACAAGATTAAGATAATATCATTGTGTTTATGTTTCTGTATAGGTGAAGGTGATATGGCCGTATCAAATGCAGTAGGTAGTAATGTATTTGACATATTAATTTGTATGGGTTTACCATGGTTAATTAAATCAATCATTTCTCAAGCGCCAATTGTCATCTATTCTAGAGGTTAGTTGTTTCCTTAGTATAATGTAATTTTCATATGTATACAGTAAATAGTTATTATTAGTTGAATAAGAACTGTTTTGGCTGAGAATTTCTTAACTCTGATTCATATAAATTAACATTCTTATCTCGAAATGTTCCTGATATTCAAATGCAAAGTCGTATCATTGATAGAATTCATAAACAATGAGAAATAAAGAGTTATTATCAGCACCGTTGGTTGATTTATGGATTTTATTGCTTCGAATATATTTTTTAAATCGGGCCTCAAAATGCTCTGACATGGCCATATGCATACAACCACTGCTGGAGAAGTTTTACTCACTGTCTTCTCGCAGCATTACTTTTGTTTATGAAATTGGGAGGACGAAAAGCGAGTGTTCGGTGCTTTAACCGGGTTGGTGCATATGGAGCATCCATGTAAGGGAGTTGGAAAACCCTCATTAGTGCACGTGGGTTACAGGGTCCAGAGGGAACGAAGGGCGTATGAACTTATTGTTGGTCATGTGACTGCATCTACTGACATTGCTCCGCTGCCTTGTGGATTAGACCTTTAGGACAAGAGGCTCCGGGTGTGCCACCTTCCCCAAAAACCCGCCTGCTTCGGTCTGTGCGCAGGGGCAGTATTCCAGTTGATCAAAGTTCATGTAAGTTATGACCGATTGAATTTAACCATTATCAAAAGTAAAACAAACAAAACAACCCGATCATATCGATAAAAGTTGACATTTATCGAAATAAACCCAACATAGTTGAACTCTGTAACTAATTACCTCTTTGAATTTATTTATTTGTTTAATCACATATATATTGGTACAAATAAGCACTGAATACATATGCGCCACACAAGTTACTTGATTTGTGTATAGGATGTGACACTTCCCGGGTGTTCACATCGAAGTAAGTGGTTTTCTTAGGGGGGTCACATCCGGTACTTTTGACTTAAAGGTCTAATCCATAAGTCATTGAAGCAACGTAACTGGTTATCAATATTTGGCTCATACGGCTTTTGTTCACCATGGAGTTTATGTACACTATTGGTTTGGAATCAGTGTTTTTCAACTGTCCTAAATGGATCGTTCATCTTCACCAATTCGGTTACATCTCCGAATATTCGCAACAAGACTTCCATTGCAATGACTGTATACGCGTAGCTATATATGAGAGCATTTCTAAAAGGACAGTGAACTCTCCGCTACCTTCAACCCTGACCTGATTGTTAGTAGTATTGCTAATTCATCCACAAAAGTTCAATACTTATTAGCTTTAAATGATTAATTAACCATGTCATTCAATGAAATAAACTATATAAAATTTAACAATACGAATACATACATTTACTAATACCTTCTATTCTTTTTTATTTTGTTTTAATCATTGACATAGGTTTATTATATTCAACATTGACTTTATTTACAACAGTCATTTATCTTTTAATTGCAACACATATTAATCGTTGGCGTTTAACTAAAATTTATGGTTATGCATTACTTATTGGTTATATCATTGTACTTGTATTCTGTAGTTTATATGAATTGAATTATTTTGGAACAGTACATTTACCATCTTGTCCATTAAATGAATGAATGAATTGGACCTATTCATTCATATATATATATAATACATATACATATATTCATGTCATAATATGAAAATAGGGTTATCTATATAGATGAAGTTTCCTCAATGAATATATAAGATGTTTTGTACTACTACTACTATTATTATCATTAGTAGTATTACTTCATTCTCCTATGGTTTGTTTTGTTTCCCTCATTTGTCTACTTTATTACAATATAGTAGTAATAGTCAAGAGTTATTTCTTTGTCTCTCTCTCTCGCTCGCTCGCCATGGTATTCCAGCATTTTTGTTCAATGCTTTCTCATTATTCAATAAAACATTTATTAATGCATAATCAAAAATATCACTTTTATTTATTTGTAAATCAAATATAAAACAACAACAACAACAGCAACTTTGTTAATTATCCTTCTTTTAATTCGTAATCAAGCATTATGTTGTCAATGGTACCCCACCCCCCATTTCCCTCTGTGTGTGTGGGTGTTATTGTGTTGGGTTAATTAGGGTCATCATCATCATTATATTATTACTATTTTTCAGTTTTTATTTCCAAGCATTTTAATTGGGATTTTTACTTCATCAAATGTTCTGAGTTGAAATATATATTTCTATTCTATAGTATATGATTTACTTATTTGTTCATTGGGACAATACAATAATGATTGCCTATATTTTTGATTAATCTAACCAAAACAAAGGGAAAATTATGCGTTGAGAATTGTTTTAGTCAGTCAGCTACAACATAGGATCAGGTACATATATGCATCGCATTAGCACAGCAAGATGAACACCGGATTCGTAGTAGTTAAGTCAATGGTATTAATATATAAAAGAAAGATTATGTATAAGGACATAATACAGGAAGAAAGATATAAAGCGATTTTAACCTCTTAGTTTAAGGGAATAGTTTAAAAGTTATTAGAATATTCCTGAACCACCCAAATGCCCCTTGGTACGATCGAGAGTGGAGAGTTCATTCTCCCTCTCGAACGGCTACGCGAATGTCCACCTTTTTAACTGGTTTGATAGATATGAAGAGTCTATCTATGTATTCGATGCCTCTTCGTACTAATATTTATGTCTTCAAATAAATAGAACACTCCTGGAAAAGGATAAATGAGTGGTGACATTGGAATGATTATGAATACAGTGGTCTTGAGTGCTGTTAGAGGTATGAGGGCAGTTATCACTTCACGGTTGCCCGCACCGTGGAAGGGTTCTTCTGGAGGTTCCTGAAAAGGAAATGGGAATAGACGTGTTCATAGTGACCTGAGAGGGTGACCGCAGTGCCCAAGCGACAGCTGCTTGAGGTCGGTTACACACGACCTTTTTATGTTAGCTCCGTACTTGTTGAGACCTTACCTCCGGAGACGGATATCCGTGGTATAAGGCGAGGGTCGACCATTTCTAACCCCACCCCTCTTTGTGGGAAGGCAGCATCGCTGTTATGCTAGTTGTCTGAAGGAAACACCTCACTCCTGTCACACCTCTGTAAAGTCAGCAGTACGAATTCGCCTTCGGACCTTGGATTTGTTGCATTTAGTCTTATCACTCTTCAACTGACCAGTCTGATATGGTAGGACGTTGACGACCGATTGTTCCGGCTAGTATAGCAACAACAGACAGGTTGGTATTCGCTAGGTCATTAATCCATTTATTATAGCCTATCTGTACTTAGATCTTTCTTACTCGTTGTACGACTCGGAGGACATCATATGGATTATCTGACGGTCCAACATATCTTCAACTCACAATGATGAAATGCTACTCTTGCGGGATCATCAATATGTGTATGATGATTGGTAATTTACACACAAAACAAGGTCATTGCTACAAGCTTTAATGAGTACATACAACAAGTGAATATCATTATCCTCGAATGAAATCGATCAACTTATTCAAGACATATTGGGATTGTTTACAAGTTAAGATCATGAATCGATTGATATTAGACCACCATTGAAAACCTAGATCGCCGTTTCGTCTTATTGTGGGATTCCTCAGCAGTGCAAGAAGAAAAAGAAACAAAGAAGAATCTCATTGCATTTAACACAAACTTTTCTTTTTAAGTATAAAAATAAACATAGAACATCAATAACTAGACAAAGGGATACATATACATCATAGAGTTTTCATTTTGATAATTATAATCAATTTTTAGAAAATATCCATGCAACATTTAAACCTGATGGACCAAGTGATATAGATCTATTTAAAGAGAAATTAAAAAACAAAACAACAACAACATTTAGACTGTGAATCTGGATAACATATGTACAAATTTAATGAGGAATATTGATTCTTTTAATATTTAGGTACAGGATATTATATGGTGTAGGCGAGATATCCGTCTATCAATCAAAGGGCGTGTTTACTGCGCAGCAGTTCGTCCCGTCCTAATTTATGGCAGTGAAACATGGCTGTTAACAGTAGAGGATATTTGTAGGTTACTAGTATTCGATCATAGATATCTTCGAAACATTGCTTGTATATCCTGGTACGACCGAGTAAGTAATGTAGTTGTTAGAAAACGGGTACTAGATAAGAATTGCAAATCAATTGATGAAGTAGTGGAACTTTATTAGTTGAGATTGCTGGGATATGTGTTACGTATGCCCTAACACCGACCGCCCCGACGTGCAATATTTTATGGTGTAGGAGTAGGCTGGGAAAAGCTATGGACACCCAGACTAAAACATGAAGCCACTGACAGGTGGTAGGTGTAGACTACCTGGTTGGGATCCGTGAGATGATAGCAACCGATGATTAGAAACCTTGAATGACATGGGTCAAAATCGTTTGCAATGGCATAGGTGCATCCACTCTTTGTGTTCTCTCAAATTCTTCATGTCCCCATTTTTTCTCTTTCCAAATTTATTTTGCTGGATTATATTTCTTGAATAACATCTTCAAACCCTAATGTTTCCGATTACTGCTAATAATCATACTACCTCTACCACTATGGGATTTGAATCGACAACTGCATCTCTGTGTTTAAGTGGTATCGCGATTCGAAATGAGGTACGTACGTACGTTGTTACTGACTGACTATTTGCAAATCTTAATTAGCACGAAATCTAGGGCTTGGATATTCCATCATTTGACTACCATAGATCCTGTCAGTTCATTGTGAATTAGTGGTTTTTAGTGTTTTAGCTCTGTACGTTGTAGACCTTGTCACCATGGACAGAAATCCGAAGGACTATTTCCAGGATTGATCAATTCTGACATCCTATTTCCGTTGTAAGAAGGTAACATCAAGTGTAGATGCTGATTGTCCGAGGGAAATATCTTACGACAGTCAGACCATAATGCATTTGGTAATATAACTCTGCTCTCGGATCTTAAGTTTGCTACTTCTAGTCTTGCTATTCTCCAACCAACTGATATTGTGTGGTACGACCTAAACGAATGTGTTACATGCAATAAATCTTAATTGTGTTATGTAGACCTGACCACCACGTTAAACTGACAGCTAGGATGAGGATTTAACAGACAATAAGATATACAACTCGAGTTGTTCATTATTAGTCACAAACAAACAAAAAATATATACAAACACTACCCGAGCTCATATCCTTTATGATAGTATAAGATACACAATTTATAAAGGTGGGAAAAGTCAGCTCTCTTTCTCGAAATGCTCTCATCATCGCTATGAGTATACAGTCACTTCCAGAGAAGTCCTACTCAATACCATCTCAGCAGGATCCACCAAGGGGAGTTACTTACTTACTTACGCCTGTTACTCCTCGTCAAGGAGCATAGGCCGCTCACCAGCATTCTCCATCCAACCCTGTCCTGGGCAATCCTTTCAAGCTCTTTCCAGTTCTTATTCATCTTTTTCATATCTGCTTCTATTTCCCGACGTAATGTGTTCTTTGGCCTTCCTCTTTTCCGCTTCCCTTCAGGATTCCAAGTTAGCGCTTGTCTCGTAATGAAGTTTGATGATTTTCTCAATGTATGTCCTATCCATTTCAATCGTCTCTTCCTAATTTCCTTTTCAGCTGGAAGCTGGTTGGTTTTCTCCCACAAAAAACTGTTGCTGATGGTATCCGGCCAATGGATATTGAGTATCATACGTACACAGCTATTGATAAATACATGTACCTTCTTGATGGTGGTTGTTGTAGTTCTCCAAGTTTCAGCTCCGTACAGTAAAACTAACTGCCTTGACGTTCGTATTGAAGATTCTGACTTTTATATTGGTTGAAAGTTGTTTTGAGTTCCATATGTTCTTCAGTTGAAGGAATGCCGCTCTAGCTTTGCCAATCCTCGCCTTGACGTCTGCATCTGAACCTCCTTGTTTATCGACGATGCTTCCCAGGTATGTGAAGGATTCCACGTCTTCCAGAGTTTCGCCATCAAGAGTGATTGGATTGCTGTTCTCCGTGTTGTGTTTGAGGACCTTGGTTTTCCCTTTGTGTATGTTGAGGCCTACTGATGCAGAGACTGCTGCTATGCTGGCTGTCTTTATCTGCATTTGTTCGTGTATATGTGATAGGAGGGCTAGGTCATCTGCGAAGTCCAAGTCGTCTAATTGGTTCTGAGCTGTCCATCGTATGCCGTGGTTTCCCTCAGATGTCGAGGTCTTCATAATCCAGTCGACCACCAGGAGAAACAGGAAGGGAGAGAGTAGACAGCCTTGTCTTATTCCGGTCCTTACTTGGAATGTCTCAGTCAGCTGTCCTGCATGCACTAATTTGCACTGTAGTCCATCGTATGAGTTCCGGATAATGTTGACAATCTTCTCAGGAACTCCGTAGTGTCGAAGAAGTTTCCATAACGTTCTCCTATCCACACTGTCAAACGCCTTCTCATAATCAATGAAGTTGATGTAGAGTGACGAGTTCCACTCAATTGACTTGTGTGTGCATATATGTATTCGGTACCTCTTTGTATCATATAATTTATTCAATATACTTAGTTGAAATCATGAGTCAATTGAAGCTAGACCACCATCAAAAACACGGAAGCACTGGATGGCCGTTTCGTCTTAGTACGGCACTCCTCAGCATTGCTCATCCACGATTCCACCCCCAGCGAGATTTGAACACCAGGGCCCATCAGTATCGCACGCAAGCGCTTAACCATTAGATCACTGAGTCGACCGGCATCCAATGGTGTTAATGTTTAATTTCAACCAATCCACAAAAGTTGTACCACCGTAAACTATTGTCTTCAGTGAGTTAATATCACACAACAGATCTAATTGAATCGTTCAAATATGTATTTTTGCAACCGAATGAACAATATAATTTATATTCTATACACAACAGACTTACCTGAACTTTCCATTCCTTGTTACATAATAATGAAAGAATAATAAAATAGCATGATAGATATTTTTCTGACCCTATATATAAAAAAAATTAAAATTAATTGTTTGTGAATTAAAAGTGTTAATTACTGATATAAAATTGTATATTCTTCCATTTAATACTAATTTAAATTGAGGTGGTTGTACAGCAACTTGATAAAATTGACAATTATGTTTACTTTTCAAATCTATAATAGATGAAAAAGAGAGAGAGGAAAAGAGTACAAACATTAAGGTAAACAAATAGATTACAAAAGAATCATTCTATAATTAGATCAATAACAATTACACCTAGACTTTACAATCCGTCCCCCACCCACCGAATGCTTTGGGGTACGGTTGAGGGTGAAGAGAGTACATTTTTTGTGGAGTCCGTCGAATTTGTCTGCAGTGGCGGGCTTACCACTTTTTGTGGGGCCCTTTATTTTGTCGTTATTTAGATCGGACGATGTTGTCGAAGGGCTCTCCACTTTAGTGGCCCGAGATCTGACTCTAAGTAGATCGCATGAATGTTTGTTATTGATATATATATTTCGCCTATCCTCGTATATAATCATTGACTTATAATCGCGTTAGTTAATAACAGAATTAAATAAAGCAAATAACGAGAATGGAACTTTGGATACATATATTTTGTATAATAGTTGATCCGGACAAACGAACGGGGAAACGATGCGAAGAGAAGAAAGCGAAGCAAAAAATGACGAGCGGTGGAGTTGGCGGGTAAGCCAATTCCCATTTAACCAAACGTTAATCAATATTTATAAGCACACAAAAATAAGTTACAGACATGTGATAAGTAATAGGATAAGAAGTGTACACACGCCTACGCGCTCATATAAAGACAGTCAAGATTGATAAGCGAATAATTAACAAGGTCAGAATGTGACTGTCCGAAAGCTAGAATAAGGTATATGGGCTTAACATAATAACAGACACTACAAATTCTTCCTATCGAAATACTCTTACGTGTATATAACTACTGACAGGGAAGTGTTATTCACTGATTTCTCTCAGCATTACTATTGTTTACAAAATTGAGAGGATGAAAAGCGAATATCCGGCTCTTTAACAGGGTTGGTAGATATGGAGAATCCACTTATAGGAGTTAGAAATCGTGATTCCAAACTAATGGTGCGCATGGGCTCCAGGATCCTGATGAAACGAATTACTTATTGACCTATCGTTGGTCTCTTAAAATTGTTCTACTACCTTATGGATTAGAAGTTTACCTGCAATCTCGATGACTTTTAACATACCTCTCAGGTTGAGGGTGTAAAACAATTTCCACTGTTTGGATATCATTGTCATTGAGGAATCGCTTACATCCATCGATGTTATCGAACACGTAATATTGCAACCTAGCAACGTATTTTTAATGCATGAAGGAGTTGAAAAATGTTATAAATCCTATAATTTCATATAGTAGATTGGTTTGTTTGTATTAAGATTGAGTAGAAAATTCAGACAGTCAGTATATAGCAAGAATTACCTACTTAAGCCTATTACCCACCAGTATTCGCCATCCAACTCTGTTTTGAGCAATCCTTTCCAATTGCTATTCGTCCTTTTCACATCTGTTTCCATTTCCCAATGTAGTGTGTTCTTCGGCCTTCCTCTTTTCCACTTCCATTCAGGATTCCAAGTTAGGGCTTGTCTCGTGATGCAGTTTGGCGATTTCCGTAATGTATGTCCTATCCACTTCCAACGTCTTTTTCTAATTTCCTATTCAGTTGGAAGCTGGTTTGTTCTCTCCCACAGAAGGCTGTTGTTGATGGTGTCCGGCCAATGGATGTTGAGTATTTATAAATATTTATACTTTCTTGATGATGATTGTAGTAGTTCTTCACGTTTCAGCTCCGTACAGTAAAACTAACTGTGTTGACGTTTGTATTGAAGATTCTGACTTTGATATTGGTTGACAGTTGTTTTGAGTTCCATATGTTCTTCAATTGTAGAAATGCGGACCTTGTTTTGCCAATCCTTACCTTTACGTCTGCTTCCGATCCTCTTTGTTTATCGACGATAACTGTATCGAACTAACTTCCACGAGTTTATCAAGATCTTCTGAATAATGCCCTAAAGGTCATGCAATTCTACTGTTATGTTTACAAACACCATGTACTAAATGTCTTTCTATATGCTCCTACTGATACTTATCCCTACTATTATTAATAGCTTAATTATAGGTTAGGCACTGAAACAGAATATAAAAGAATCCAACCGTTAAAATGCATGCACATAGATCAACTAACCAGGCTTATCTGGAAGTCGAACAACATTCAATTGACTAAACACACGACCAGATAAACATTTTGGATGCGGTGGCATACGTGTATCCATATAAGTAGCAAACAAATGTAACAGAATCTGGAAAAAACACATAAGTGTGTGTGTGTGATTAATAATAATAGATATAGTACAAAAGAAACGAATGAATAATAAGGATAGGACGCATCGTCAATCAGCAACAACGTAGAACTTCATACGTACATACATCAATCCAAGTTGACATACCACATAAGCACAGAGATACAATTGTCGATTCACATCTCATAGTGATAGAGGTAGTAAAAGTATTCACAAATGATTGATCACTGGGTGGTGATTAATTTCATGTGTGTCAGAACCTTCTTAGTGCAGATCGAATCCTATAGACCAAGTTGCTATGTGACCACTAGTCTAGGTGACTCGACACTATGTTCAGATAAGATAGTGGTTCGAGGCAGTCAACAGGAAATCCTAGACTCGGGTTTCATGCTATTCGGCACCCGTCAGTAAGGTGTACCTGTAATCTTGACGGAAGAGCGTGTTGAGATGAAGGAGAATATTTAGAATTTAGGATGAAGATTTTGTGGTCCTTGGACTGAACCGTATAGTTGTGAAGCTTTCATTGCTCATCTGAACAGCAAAAACTAATCAAAACAGAAAACAAGCCGTCAACTGATTGTGAAGAATTCTTAACAGCTCACTTCTCTTTGAATGATTTAATTCAGAAGAACAACAAAAGCTCAAGAATTATGCCGTCTAGCTTAGGGATTACAATATTAACAATGAAATAATGATAAAATTCAAGATCTGTACTATTACCATCTTCTATAATAGATCGAAATCATTGCACAAATCACAAACCAGATTATCTACATCAAAACTGATACAATACTATCCAATATACTTGAATTTCACAGTAAGTAACCCTTGGATATCCACTTAGTTCAACCAATCTAACCCACTTACGTTCATTAAATATCTTAACTATAGTTTAAGAATTTAATCATTTCATTGTTCTACAATCATCAATAATTCAATAAAAATATCATAACTTACAATACTATCTGATGGTAAATGTTCTTTCCATGGCCATTCAGTACTTTTTGATCCAGAATCCCAACGAAACTCTTGAAGACAACTTTCTCTAGCCAATTCTAATGTAAATGATGATGATCATCACACCATAACGGGAAAAACAAAGAAAACTTAAACATATATCAACAAAGCGAAATTGCGGGGGGAGGGTAAAAATAGGTGAAGAAGATATAATAATATACAACATTAGTGAAAATTTGATAACTTTATTCATAGTCTGTTATAGAGCGAATGTCCGGCGCTTTAACCGAGTTGGTGGACATGGAGAGTCCATCTAGGGGAGTTGGAAAACACTGATTCCAAACCAGTGGTGCACATGGGCTGGTTCCAGTATCCTGAAGGAACAAATGGCGTATGAAACAATCGTTGGTCACCGGCTACCATGGGACGGCATCTCTTTACGATGCTCCACTGCCTTGTGGATTAGACGTTCAGGTCAAAGGCTCGGGGTGTGGCCCCCTAAGAAAACCACCTGCTTCGGTTTGGGCACCCGGGCAGTATCACAGCCCTCACACAAATCAACTGAGATTTGTGTGGCGCATATGTATTTGGTGCCTCCTTGTACCAATATATATATGTTCAAATAATAATAATAATAATAATAATAATAATAATAATAATAATAATAATGAACGAGAATATCAGTGGGAACAGCCAAATGTATTTGGACACACAAATACATAATCTCTTGGCAAAATCTGTGAACCATACAGTAAATATTTCGGTTGTCCCAGACTTCACTGTTCCTTCATTTCTACAGCAATCATTTACTGTTCTCGTTCGCTTCTCTTCGATCTTCTTAACCTTCTGCTGCCAAGTATTTCACTTTCGACCGATGATACATACTATTTATATCTATCGATATCAGTAGCACACACTACAGTAGTACTAGCTGATACAGAAGTTGCTTCAATAGATACTTTGGCAATTTCAACACTGAATTCTTTCATTTGAGAAACCAGTTAGAATGACTAACTCTTAATACAATAAAATTAAGGTCAAGACAAGTGTTAAATGTGATTAACTAGTATGGCGATGTTGCATAATAATCATGAATCTATATATTATATTTATGAGGTGTAAAGAGCTATTTTTAATCGTTTTGTACTATCAATCAAGGTGTTTGAAGGATGTGGAATCTTGTTTCCGGGATGTTTTGTAAAAATACAAGTAGTAACCAAGTGCACAACTCTATCATCTTCCCATCAATACACTAAGGTAGTGCCTCCCACCCCTCCCAACAATATACAATACTATCTGTGTTTGTAAACCCGTTGAATATATTATATCTAGGTAAAATCTAGTTCAGTTAAATCGAATAACGTTTTGTTCATTGTTTATTCATGACATTAGAGTATAATTCAAACAGTCAGTCAGTCAACTACATCGTAGGACTAAGCACATATATGGATCGATCCAAGTTGCCACACCTCATTAGCACAACAAGATCGACATCAAATAAAGAAGGATTGTGTATAAGGATATAGTACAGAAAGAAAGATATAAAGCGATTTTAATCTCACGGTTTAAGGGAAGACAAAAAGTATATACACCTACATCATTGTGATCGATTCGAAACCATAACTCTAACAGAACTAAAGATCACTACAGTCATAATCTAAACAGTAATGCGACATTAGTAACGAAAAATAAAACATTTCCTGAAAATTCAACCATAATCAAATAAAAAGGAACATTTAATAGCTATTATTTTGAAATTTCTGAACTGTCTACGTAAAGACAAATTTGGAAACCTAAAACATGGATCCGAAAACTACTTAATAAATATTCAGGTATTTAGCATTGTATCATCTTGACAACTGTTGAGGAGTCAGTTAGAGTTATCTGAATAGAATGACCCCAAATACCCTGATACGGCTGAGAGTGGGGAGAGTCAGCTCTTTCTCTCTCTCTCCTGAAATGCTCTCACATGGTCTCGCGTATACAGCCACTTCCAGAGAAGTCCTACTCACTGCCTTCTAGCGGCATTATTGTTGTCTACGAAATTGACAGGACGAAAAGCAAATGTCCGGCTCTTTAACCAGGTTTATAGAGACGGAGGATCACATAGGCTCCAGAATCCTGAAGGAACAAATGGTGTAGGATCCTGTTGTTAATCACCGATTACCATGGGAATGCATCTCTTGACGTTGCTCCACTGCTTTGTGGATCAAACTATTAGGTCAAAGGCTCCGATGAAGTCTCCTATGAAGACCACCTGCTTCATTTTGGGCAACCAGGCAGTATCACAGCCCACATACAAATCAAGTGACTTGTGTGGCGCAAATGTATTCGGTGCCCCTTTGTACCAATATTTGTGTTCAAATGATCAAATAGTTCATGATTTTGTCGTGTTTCTGTATTGTTGCTTCCAGTTTCCCCATAACATTACAGTTGATAAAGCCAACTAAAAGTCACTCAGACCCAGATTTAATATAAAACATATTATAAAGCCAATTTAAATTGTGTAGATAAGAAAAACTTACCATGTAATCGATTAACCAAATATCCTTGATCTTTCATAAAATCTAAAAATGCCAACAATACTGGAAGTGTTGGTAAATATTGATATTTAAGTGAAGAGAATTGTTGAAGGGTAGCTAAACTAGTGGCTAGAATTGAAAAGAAAGAAAAAAGAGAAAGAGTGAGTGAGAGAGAGAGAAAGAAGAGACAAGATGTAAGTAAGATGAATACGTTGAAACTGTTGAAGTTTTATTGTTTGGAAAAAATGAAGGGTGTTTTCTAGAACTTTTATGCAACAAGTTTGAACCCTATTCATCTATTGACTACAAAAAAAGTCAATGTTATATCTGGTTTTAATCTTCGGAAATCATTTAACTACATTATATTCTGTCACTTCCTTGTAAAACTTGAATTGAATCTTCAGTATCATAGTTTCTTATACAGATCCATCTATTTTTTTTTCATTGTCAATTACGATGATTTATCCTTAACAAGTCATTACTCTTTTGATATGTTGATTTAACAATCTGATCTGAATAGAAGACGATTGTGAATTTATTCAAACTTACAATATTCCTGCTGAATTTATTCTTCTTATTTTTTGTATACTAATAAACCTTGACAATAAGGTATGTCTTTGAATTATTCGACGTTAAAAGAAAAAACAGGATTGTGGTAATTAGTATATTCGAATGCCCTAATACGGCAGAGAGTGGAGAGAGTCAGCTCTCCCTCTTGAAATGCTCTCACATCACCACGTGCGTACAACCACTGATAGGGAAGTTCTACTCAATGCTTTCTCGCGGCATTACAGTTGTTTACGAAATTGAGAGGAGACGGAGGATCCACCTAGTGGAGTTGGAAAACTCATTGCAAACCAGTGGTGCACATGGGATCCAGTATCCTGAAGGAACAAATGGCGTACGGACCAATCGTTGGTCACCGGCTACCATGGGACTGCATCTCCTGCGGTTGCTCCATTACCTTGTGATTTAGAGATGTAGATCAAAGGCTCCGGGTGTGGTCCCCTATGAAGACCATCTGCTTCGGTTTGGGCACCCAGGCAGTATCCCAACCCTCACACAAATTGAATGATTTATTTGGTGCCTCCTTCTGCCAATGTTTATGTGTTTCAATAAATAAATAATAGTTTTCCACGTGTTCACTAATTTTTGAAGGTTCTCCAACAAGTATTAGGCACAACTAATCTCAACAAATTTATGGAGTAATGATGTGACCTAAACGATAATAATAATATAAAACTGAAGAGATAGAGGACAATAATCTTGCAATTATTCATGAACGCATACATTAAAGATAAAAAAATCTGAATATAAAAACTTGCATCCAATAAGAGTTTTATCGCCACCAGCTTCTTCAAGATTTCGATTAATTGTGTCGATTTCATTGACAATACGTCGAATAATTGTACCATGAAGCCACTAAAATAATAAAAAAGAGATTTAATTAAATAAAGAAATGGTCTGCATAATGAATTTTAAAAATAAGAAAATACATCACCTAAGTTATGCCTCTTATTTACTTACATACATAAACATTAGTACAAGGAGGCAACAAATATAGATGAGCAACACAAGTTACTTGATTTGTGTAAGGGGTGGGATACTACCGGGATTCCCAAACCGAAGTAGGTGGTTTTCTTAGGGGGCCACACCCGGAGCCTCTGACCTAAAGGTCTGATCCATAAGGTAGTGGAACAACGTTAGGAGATGCAGTCCCATAGTCGCCGGTAACAGATAATAGGTCCATACGACTTTTGTTTCCTCAGGATCCTGTAGCCCATGTGCACTATTGGTTTGGAATCAGAATTTTCCAACTCCCCTAGATGGATCCTCCGTCTGCACCAACCCTGTCACAGTACCTGGCATTCGCTTGTCATCCTCGCAATTTCGTAAACAACATATCCGTCGCGAGAAGGCAGTGAGTAGGATTTCTCTGACAGTGGCTGCATGTGCGTGACCATGTAAGAGCATTTCGAGAGGGGGAGCTGACTTTCCCCATCCTCGGCCGCATATCCCTCTATATGCACACACAAACGTATGACCGTAATATTGATTAAATATTCAGCTATGTTTAGAGGTTATTATTCACAAAATAAATCTCTAGAATCTGAGTGATTACATACCTTTCGAAGATTTAGAGTCCAACGATCTAAATCGCTTTTACTAACTTGATTTTCAATCCAATACTGTAAACAGAGAAAAAAATGGTAAAGTAGTGAAATATTCCACATAACAAATCTAGAGTTCACTATTTAAAAGATATTTTACAGAATAGTTTTAGTAAACAACATTTTAAATGAATGATAGGAGTATAGTATATTACAATGGTATTATGATAGCGATTTAGTGTTTACAACACTAGGTTACAAGCTCAAGTCTCGGCACAGATTAATTTTAAGCTACTTTTTCGTGGTAAATATAAAGATTATACGTCTTAAAGATTGTTGTTAATGACGTAACACAAATAACATAATTCATTTAACAAGTATAGGTTTTATGAAATTGGCTCGGAAATATACAGTATCGATACAGAGACTGGTGATGCTCTGTTCCATTAAATCGAAGGCTGAGTGAAGTTCGAATCTGCGACTTATTCGATGAAAGTCGATTAATCCGGATGCTAAGCTCCACCTTCCTTACAATAATCTTAACATGTTACTTCTTCATGTATTCATTCAACAAAAATGCTTACTTCATCTTCAGAACGTTCGTTAATTTCACGATCACTTTTCCCAGAATCGGGAGTTATACTGTTTGGAATAAAGGCTGGTCCAGATAAAGATTTTTGTGAATCATTCAAGTATTGCTGGCAAGGATTAGTAGGTTGAATATAAGCAGCCTGATATTGGTATCGTGGGGATGTCCCTGATGTTAAAAATGGAGAAGACCAAGTGACAGAACGACGCATGTTCCCTGAACTCTGTCCAGGAGCCTCTCCGCTACCAAAAGGTGGTAGCACAGAGCCAAGTCCAGAATTCACAATTGGACTGAGGGCCAAATCCAAAAGAGAAACTGATATCCAAAGGAAATTAAAAAAAGTAGTTATTAAACTGGATATAATAGGCGGTAAAACTACACAATAGCGTATTGATATTATCACACTGGGAGATAACTTTGACTCCAAATGCCTTGATACGACCGAGGATGGGAAAAGTCAGCTCTCCCTTTCGAAGTGCTCTCACATAGCCACGCATATACAGCCACTGATAGAAAAGTCCTACTCACGACTTTCTCATGGCATTACTGTTGTTTACAAAATTGAGAGGATGAAAAGAGGATGTCTGGTACTGTAACCGGGTTGATGGAGATTGAGAGTCCACCTAGGGCAGTAAAAATACCCTCATTACAAACCAATGGTGCACATGTGCTACAGTATACTAATGGGACGAATGGCGTATGGATCTATTATTGGTCAATGGTTACCATAGGGTGCATCTCCTAACGTTGTTCCACTACCTTATGGATTAGACCTGTCGGTGAAAGGTTTGGAGAGTGGCCCCCTATCAGTCAGCCAGCTACAACGTAGGACCCCCATGAAAACTACTTGCCTCGGTTTGGGCACCCGAGTACTCCAGGCCTCACGCGAACTATTGGATTTGTATGGTACATATGTAAATACATATTCGATGCCTCCTCGTACTAATAATAATGACTTTGACAACAGTATAAATATTAAATTAGTGCTGGGAAAAGAATTATCAGTTGTAGAGATTACAACGTTTAAACTTCATTTATGTAAGTATTTGTTTATTATACGATTGCATGAGTCTTTAAATGAGCAGTTTACGATGGTAGAAAAAAAGGACAATAATCGTGGAAGCGAAAATCGGAGATATAAAAAGTACGGATTTTCTACATTCTAGCTTGTATATTAAATTTTTGATACGAACCAATAGAATAAACTACTATAACGGATAGTGAATGCAAATAAAGGAGGATAGTCACCTTGAACCCAATCACTACTTTACCGCTGTTACAATGCACATGACATTCGCTCATTCTTATTCTCTAAACCCATTGAGGTCACATAGAGATGTAGTTAGGTTATACACTATCAATCTTTCGAATATATTACTTTTTAAAATACCCAGTGATTCACAATAATTATCGAAATAAAAATAACTTTATTCAGGCTCCATGGAAGTATACATAATGAGTTTTACAAAAAGCTGCCAGTGGTAGTTTGGTACTAAAGACCAGTAACTTTACATTATCACTGTAGTAAATCGAAATACGAAAATCTCAGTGTGATAAGCGTTAAACTGTAAATGAACAAAATGACGGTGCTTCTAATACTAAAAATCTCTGTTCTTTCATTGTATTGTAACACTAGGCTATGTTAATGACAATTTAGTCAGATATAGGAAGAGGTGCATGCTACTCATTCTCAAAAACAAACAGCTAAATGGTAGATACTAGATACACCATTAAAAATAAACACTTACGATTTTCTTGAACACCCGGACTCCCCGAAACCCGTAAAGATCCACAGTGTGGTTGTGATAAATTACTATGGGACTGATTATGCTGCGGTGACACTGTACCAATTGCTGATTGTTTCCAAATAGGTTGATTTTCATTCACAGACTGTGGAATTCCAACATCTACATAGGGAATTGCTGATCTAGCAGGAGATCCACTGGTAATTTCATATGATGAGTTCCCAAAGGTAGCTCCACAAGAACTGATGTCTAAGCTGTCCTTCAATAAGCTGGAGCAGAACATAGAAGGACCAACGAGTGACTTGTTTAGAGGTGATGAGTGAAATCTTAAAGCTGACTGACCTTCCAGTATTAGTAGTAAAATGAGACTTACTGTGAGAATTACCTGCGTCCATTCTTCGGATCAACGCTGAACTTACTATCACGAATACATGGTATGAAATGCAGGCAATGAGGAGAGTAAAAGATGATAATACTGCAGATCAATAAAATATGAACAAAAACATACTTAACTTTTCATAAGAAGACATCCATCCCAAAGGGAACGAGAACAGACGGAAAATTGGTTGAACATAACTAGTGAAAATTATATACAAACACAGTCAACTTACAATTCTATAAGTACACACATTCCCACCAGTACATCCACTGAAAGCCATTTGTAAGCGTTGTTTAGTGACCTGATCTGAGCCTCAGCTTTGCATCGACGCTCGATTTTCGGACTAGCCCACACTTGAGTAGACATACGTATTTTAGCGTGATATCCTGAAGAAAGATTTAAGAGAGGTCCAGAAAATTCCCAACCTCTAGAGGACAGTCTAGAATATTTAGATAATACAAAATTTATGTAATAAATATTATGTGACAGACAATAAGTAGGGGAGAGACGAAGAAAAAGAACACTACAGATATTGGGCTTAAGACGACTCATCAATATTTCAAGTGATTTTTCACAATAGCATTTTTCTGCTTGTTGTATCAAAAGTATACACGTTGCAAGTGTGACTTTAGGAAGAAATTACGAGACTAAGTATATTTCCGTTTCATTTTGATTCTTACGTATTCTACAGATTTTAACAGAGGAACCAGATTAAAGAGACGTTGCACATAGTGCTGTACAGTAGAAAGTTGGGCTAGTTTAGAAAACAGCCTTAAACAACCGTAGGTATCTTGTTTCACAAACCAAAAACATCCTAATAGGCATTTCAATTGTGAGCATCAAGATGCTGATTAACTACTTGGCTAGACGTATATATATATATATATATATATATATATATATATATATGCTTACATTGAAATATTTATAATAACATACTAACAAAAATGGATGAGCTTAAATATCGGTTTCGTTTATCACTAGTGACAGGCCAATTGCCTTTAGTTACTTTAACACTGAGCTGGAACTCAAACTGACATCTGAATTCATATGTCAGGCTAATAATGAAGAGTAAATTAAGTACACCCTTGATAAATGACTCGACTAGAACTGTCCAGATGTTCCGAGAACTTCTGCTCTGAATACGAATACCAAAGTTCGGATCACGATCCACACCTTTTTTCAATCTGCCCAGACTACCAAACTGCCTTGAGAGACAGCGAATAAATCCATTTGACCCTCAACATTTTTCAATTTACAAAATAAGCTAAAAAGATTGGACGGTGGAAATTTAACTTTGTTTTTGCTGCCAATATATTAGAGATATAGAAGTAAGCTCAAATCCACGGATCGATTCCATTACCGACTATAAAAAAACAAGGATCCTGCAATAAGACTTTTCAAAGACGAACCACCAAACATGGGCTCTATACTTTAAGAGTAGAGGTTATATCGATAACAGAAAGCGAAGAAACTTTTAAGGAGCTAGATATACTCTACTTTTCGAAAAAAATTGGTTTGATTCTCTGAGGTAGACAGGTATGTATTTGCGAATGGAATTGAGCATGTACTACAATTCAGCTTAGCATGTAGGAGTATATAAATGCCCAAAATAGATAGTTAGATAAGTCGTTGACAGTGATGCTGACCTTATTAGTTTTGCTGAACGCCTAGTTGAAGGTGCTCAGTCACTCATCCGCACCAGATCACCAGTGGGTATGCCTCTCTACACATGCGTTTCAACTACTAGCCGGCTCAAATATAACACTTCTCGATATATCGCTGGCTTTCCAAATACATCTTCGAACCGTTTCATAACTGAGCTGAATGGGTCGACATACCATGAGTATAAAGGCGTTACGTGTAAAGGTGTTTTCAAACTCCGAATACTTGTGACATCTTTAATGGTGGGACCGATGTGATCTGGTACACCAAGCAGTAAGCTTTGAGTCTTTTTCTTGATGATATATTATATATACTTTTTTATATTTCCGATATTGTTTCCAAATTTTCGAATTTTTTCTTCATCCATTGGTTTATTTATCTTAATATAGACACCTAAGCTATTTAAAATTAAGACTCTTTCGCCCTTCACATTTCAACCCATACCATTCTAGCTGGACAATATGTCATACTTTGTATATTTACTGGTGATGTTTCGAAGCCGTACGACTTACTGAAGAAGGCTGTTCTTGAACGTGGGGATTTAACTGACCGACAGAGATTATGCCAACTTTTCAACAACGTCGAGTTGCATTATGACTCAGTAACAGAAATATGCCAACCTGTGCGAGAGGTCATAGGTTAGCGGACCTTTTTGTCGGCTACCCAGTCAAAGAGAGGCCTCAAACAACACAAAGTGACCACACGGACCTCCATTATATTCCGACTCGTTATGTAGATATTTACCATCACAACATACCCTCCCTAACTCTTCCAAATAGTTCTTCGCAAAAAAATCTGCCTCTGAACGACGAGTGGTAGACTATCCTGATTAGTGCTGATATCATTATAAGCATCATAAGTCTTCTAAAAATTGCGGAAAACCCTACTGCTTCTTAATCTCAGAAAATTCTGACACGGAAAATTCTTCAGGAAACTTTCTTGCTGTCATGAGTTAGCGGCAGCCGTAGCCAGCGAATATAGCTGCTGTTGTTCATCACTGATATGATGACGAAAGTTCACCATCTTTTCGATAATAGGACAGAAGTTGGTGTCCTTCCCGCGGATCCTCACAAAAGACTTCACTAACCGGTCTTCAACTTAGAGGTGGGAAATGAAAATCAATTTGGTAGGCAACATGTTTATTTTAACGTGAGTTTATGTCAAATCACTCACTAGATTTTTGTTGTTGCGGATGTTTGTATGCCAATCATTGGTATAGACATGCTACAACACCATAATCTACTTATCGACACACACAAATAGAGGGTTATAGATAAAATTACTTAATTATCTGTTTTCGTAACTCCCTTTTCCGGTTGTAGATTATCTTCAGTCACCAAAAGGCATAAAATCAAACTATTTTATCGATAGGTACTTGATAAGTACCCCAAGCTGTACTAAACGCAAACAAAATTATCGTGTGTAACCAGCAATATTGCGCGCCATATCATGGCATACAGGACCACCTGTATTCTCGAAAGCTCACCAACTAGCTCCTGATAAGTTGGGGTTGACTAAGAACGAATTCCACCGGAGGATCAAACAGATGGGAACAGATATGGAAACTTCACCGTGAGATATATCTACGGGTAGACATCGTCCAACAGTGCGGAAACATTATCGGCTCGACGTCTCCAATACGTTGAACAGACTTTATCATTCAGGTGTTCAAGCAACCGTCAAGGACATTACTGCTAAAACAGTAGCCCTTGCCTTGGTTGAACGATCGGTAGCGAATTTCAGTTGCCCTTCAAATATCACTACAGACGGTCCAAATATGAAGATTTTCGTTGTCTTATTACACTACTAGGTGGCAAACTCCGGATACTTGTGTCATCGTTAAGCTGAGAACAGCTTCAAAACACACACATGTACTCCGTATTTGAGTCGCTAATTGACCTTTTCACAACTACACAGACCTGTATAACGAAAAATGTGCTGATGCTATGATTACAAACTCAAGAAAAGATTAGTTACACCAGTGCACTGTTTTGAAATGATGACATAAAGCCGTAAACGTGTCATAGAAAATTGAAAAGGAATAGTTGTTGTGACCAGTATTCGTTAAGAACTCATTAGCCGTTGCGTCATTTATACTTTATGAATTTTCTTTCTCTGAATTACTTCGTATTTCAATTAAAATGTGACATATTCCCGCATTTCCGAGTACAGGCTTTAGAAATTCATCAACCTTGCAGTGATGTCTAGTGCGTAATGCAACTGCGAGGTTTTACATATACTAGACAAACCCGAGCAAACTTTGACAATCAAGGACGGTCAGTAACAACTTAAGATTGGTGTTTAAGAGTTGACCGAAGACTTCTTTATAATATCGAAAAATACATTTAAGTAATTGTTCTCTCTTATTTTGAGTAGGCATTGCACATCCTGTTATTCCATGTTGAATGTTTTGCGTGGTTGAAATAAGAACCTCGCGCCTCAACTGGTCCGTTTCACAGCCCGAATAAAAACACACTGCAACTACCAGTCTGACATCTTACACATAATACTAGGGGTAACTACCAGCAGTAAATTTCTAGCGAACGTCTAAATCTATACTCTTTCTGTGTCATTTTATTCTTTGGCTGATGACACAAAGCCGCTTAATCTGATGCCATTGATATTTTCTTCGGCGCCCAATGTTTTAGTGTTCATGAATTTCATTTTGTCAAATTATCCGTTGTCGAAAAACAGAATCCCTGATAAAGCTGAGGTTATTAGAAGAATCACATTCGAGAACATGCCTGTGATGTTTTAATTGTAATCCATCTGTATTTAATATCGAGTTAAACTCGCTATCCACATCACACATCACACATCACATAGATGATCATCTATGCCTCCGATAATATCATTAACATAGTCATGACTTGACATATTAGTCTACCCCCTTTGTCAGAACCAGGGATGCTGAAGTACAATCTACTTAATCATTGAATGAACTGAAACTTCCTCCGGTTGAACATAGACCTTGACTTAGAGACGCGACTATGATGGTTGGTCAATTCGATCTGAGATGAAACAACCAATTTGTAGCTCGATGATGGGAATCATAGGCTAAATCTCAAAGCTCCAAGGGAGTTCTGACAGACAGTGTGGCTGAATGATTTCTCATAATGTTAAATTCTAGTTAACACTTTGCTCTGGTTATTGAGATAAGATAAATAATAATTGCGTAGATTTTAGTGTAGATCAACAACGATTAACTGTATCACTGGGTCGGCTTTTGTAATGGGAGGTTCATATATTTGTTTGGTTTTTAAGTTCACCTCAATATTGATGTGTTTTCGTAACTCTATGTAACAAAGTAGTTACATGTTATGCTTAAACGTTACGTCGTTTACATTTCCACCAACATAAACTGACTACCCTGTGAAAGAATTAACAGTTCAGTGATTGCTAAAATATTAGTAAACTTTTGAGATATTTTCCAGTGAAAAACTGAAATACGTTATCGAACGGCTGATAGCTGGGAAGTTTTGGAATGAGAGCTTTATCCCAGAATTATACTCTGATAACGTTAAAACCTATAAACACGTATGATATTCAAAGTCGTGAATTCATTTCTCCAGGCTACGATAGTTTGGAGATAGCTTCTGTATGATATGAGTTCTCATTCTATCTTTAGATCTTTAATTGATCATGCTCATTTAGTGTAAGCTAGCATGTTCACACACATAGGACAGGTGAAACGTTACTGAGCCTTAAACAAACCACCCATCAGGCTGAACTTTCTCTACTTTTGACAACAGGGTGCTGACTTGTAAACAGTCTATGAAACATCGGCAAAGTCAAGGATGACTGGTTGGTGCACTGTACGTTTATCAAGTTTTACCAACACATTTTTCATTCATACCACTTTTGTTTTATGAAGTTGTCAAAGTAGGGCACCACGTAAAAGTAACTCACGTCAGGTGTTAACTGCAAGACGTAATTGGGACTTGAGCTGGGAAGTCCTGCTGTAGTAATTCTGAACAAAAATGGGGACAACCAAATGTTACTGGATATGGAATTACAGAGTTTCATGTTGAAATCTGAGAACCATACACTAAATACTTCATTTGAAAAATGTACACCGGTCGTCCCAGACTTAAGTGTTTCTTCGTTTCCATACCAACCACTCTCCGTTACCGTTCTCTTCTATTTGATCTTCCACTTTGTAATAATGTTACATACTACTGATATCTATCGACATAAATAATCCCCACCACAATACCATTTCTGTCTAACACAAGCAGATCATGTTCATTCACACAAACCACCTTCATTTTTGATCTATCTAATCCTAAAGGGTTACAAGATAAAATGGAACAAACATCAAATGGTCCTTGATTTTTTAGTTGTTCCCAGTTTATATCAATTCACGACAAAATATACTTTTCTTATTTCCAGTCTTGGGAATATTTCTTTTCTTTTATTAGTTTACAGTATTATGTAGCTAAGACGTTGAGACAACTTGTATTATACAATATTAATGGTTTACAATAATAAATTGAATAAAAAATAATTGGAATTAGAAAATCCAGTAAGTTGACTAAATCAAGCATGAATATTTCGACTTGATTTTAATACATCTTCAAAAAGTTTCACAGTATCTACTGCAGTACCCCAACTTAATGCAATCCCCATTGAACCATGTCCATAATTATGTATAATTGGTAAAGGTTCACAGGTAATTTCAGGTTGATACCATTCAATCTTATAGCAGTTATTTGATATTTAAAAAGAAACAAAGAAAAATAATTTTATTTTTAAACAGCTGACTTGTTAAAGAAAAAATTGCACTATTTGGTGAAATAGTGTTGTGTTTTTAAACATAGTGAACTTGGTAAATGAAGCACCATACGGTCGTTTTTTCCTAGTACGGGACTTCTCAGACGTGACTAGTAGAGTCCAATCCTTGTCAGGTAGAGACAAGTATTTGCTTCGGACAATGGATAAATGGTTGCGCGGCCATTCATGGATCGTGGAAGTTATAAATTAACACCGTTAGATTCCGGCTCAATGGAGTAAAGATTAACACTGAGTGCCGTGGGTTAAAATTCTGAGAGCTTTGTTGTGTATGAACACTGCTGAGGAGTTCTACAATAGGTGGCGGTCTAACATTAAACGATTTATGATACCAATCAAAAAGATTATGAATTATGTCTAACCAAGATATACTCATATAAATAAAATTGAGGTCATTCATGTAGGTTCTGTGTTCTTTCCGCCATCTATGTATAAATTGTATCCAGATGGTTCAAAAATTTCCGTCGTTGATAGGTCAGCGAATATATCGCAAAACATATTAGAATAACTGTACTATATTAGCAAAGGATTTTTCTTCAAAAAACTAAATATACCACTGAAATTTCTGTCTGCCTTTTTATAACTTTTTAGTTCACCAACTTTTTCATATACTTTTACTACTAACTTGTAAAAAGCTAGATACCAGTTTGAATAGATCATCCATATATTTATCCAGCAGTGTACACTTAAACATTTCACATAGGATGATATGATACATCGAACAAAATTGTCAAATGGACTACTCAGCTATATGCAAATTAATAAACTTCAGTAAAAGAACACTTTAAAACTTACTTCTAATCTTATAGATGGTCTGAAAGGTCGTAATCCCGTCCATTCTTCAACTATTGGTGATTTTCCTAATCCTCCATGCCAAGTATTATCAATTCTTTGAAGAATATCTTTTGTAGATTCAGGTGATACTCTTGTATCATCATCTGTTGTAGGTCTGCTTAAAACTGAAGGTAAATATTCACGAAATCCTCCAAGAATTACACTCTCTTTTCCTGTATAACAATATGTATCATCACGCTAATAAAAAGAGGGTAATTTAAACAAACTGTTAATTAGTTACAATAGGTCACTGTAGATCCTTAGATATGATCTAGACATGAGATAGAAGATTTGATTTTATTGAAAAATCCTAAAACAGAGAAATTATTGTCATATTGGTACAAAAGGGCATCGAATACATAAGTGCCATACTTCAACATTCGATTTATGTGAGGGCTCGGATACTACCTGGGTGCTTAAACCGAAGCAGGTGATTTACGTGAGGAGCCACACCCCGAGCCTTTAATTTACAGGCTTAAGCCGCAAGGTGGTGGAGCAACATCAGGAAATTCAGTCAAATGGTGGCGGGTGACCAATAATTGGTATATACGCCATTTGGCCCTTTAGAATCCTGTGGCCCACGTGCAATATTGGTTCGGGATGACAGTTTTCCAACTCCCCTAGGTGGATCTTAGATATTCATTAACCCGGTTTAAGCACAGGACATTTGCTTTCCATCCTCTCAATTTCATGGTTAACCACTTTTAAAGCATTTGATCACAATGTTGACAATTCAAACATAGGTCATGACATATTTCAAGAAGTAAGTATGTTGGTTCAATCTTATTATTACACATGAAGTAATAATGCAAAAAAATTATCACTTTAGTTAAGCATCGAGACTATGAAACTTCATCAGAAAAAAGTTTATTCAATCACATGATGAGAGTTTGACTGAACAATCAGTTACAAAGAGAAATGATGAAACAAATTGATTAAGTACTTAAAATGCAATTTTATAGTTGAATCCATAAGTCAGTTAAAGCTAGACCACCATGGAAAATCTAGAGGCACTGGATAGCCATCTCGTCCTAATTTGGGGCTCCTAAACACAGAGAATTCAAGTTCCCGCTAGCAGGACTTGAACGCAGGACCTATCGGTCTCGCACGCGAACGCCTAACCTCTAGACCACTGAGCCGGAATATAACAGCCATTCAGTACCTCCAGGTTTTCTATGGTGATTTAGCTTTAGTCAACTCATGAATTCAATTATAAAATTACTAAAATCTCCACAAAACCCACTTCCGATAGTACTTGTAATGTAATTGTAAAGCTTATCTCTTAAGCGAGATTGAGCCCGCGAGCTGAATAGTGTATTAATTACTTAATTGTTCTGATATTGTTGTGTGTGCTACTGATGTTGAAAGATATAAGTAGTATATATCATCAATCGAAAGTAACAATGTCTGGTGTCACAAGGTTAAGAAGATCGAAAAAGAGAACAAAAACAAAGCACGTTTGGTCCGGGAATGAAGGAATAGTCATGGTTGATACGATTGATTGACACTTTGTAAATAAAGTATTTACTATGTGGTTCTTAGATTTTACTGACTCTGTCATTCGATATTTTATTTGTCTCCACTTGTGTTCTCATTCACTAAAGACTGTATCGCCATATCACTCTCTCTGTGCCGAAATGCTCTCACTTGGGCACTATCATGCAAGTCCAACTCGTTGCCTTCTCACGGTATTACTGTTGCTTATGAAATTGAGAGGACCAAGAGCGAATATTCGGCGGTGTAACCGGGTTGGTGGAGATGGAGAAGTTACCTATGACAGCAGAAAAATCCTGATTTTGAACAGATGGCGTGCATGGGCTCCAGGATCCTGATGGAACTAATGGTGTATGAACCTATTCTTGGCCACCGGGTACAATGAAAATTTACTTCCTGACATTGCTCCACTACTTTGTGGATAAGACCTTTAGGTCAAAGGCTCACGGTGCGACCTCTATAAGAAAACCACGTGCTTCGGTTTGGGTAACCGGGTAGTATCAAAGCTCACGTACAAATCAAGTGACTTTTATGATGCATATGTATTTGGTACTCCTTTGTACTAATTTTTGTGTTCAAATAAACAAATAAATAAATAAATAGAACTGAGAATTACCATGGCGTTGAAATTCAGTTAGTTTCCTTTTTAGATTCAATTGCCAAAGTGACATCTTATAATCATAATAAACTACTTGTTATAATTAATTACACAATATACCCTTGTAGACCAGGATAATTTTACATTGGTTTTCAGGAGAGCCAGATACCATCCAGACTTTCACATGATAACCCAAACTGTACAGCTCAATCCCATTTAACAGGAGAGCCAGACACCACCCAGGCTTCACTTTTATAAACTGAGCAGTACATTTCGATCCCGATTGACAGGAGAACGTTACGATCTGAATGGTACAGCTCAATCCTGTGTCGCAACCATATAGGTACCCAGCATCCTGGTGGATCATTCGCACCATTTGTATACACATTCACATCACATGTATAGTTATTCCGATCAGTGATCTCGTGAATCATTTGTGCACAGTATGAACAGGCCGAAGTTGACTTATTCTGCTTACACGACAGTCATACTTAATAATGTTAGCGATGATCGTATGCTATACAATGTTATAATAACAATAAACCTTGAGAATGCTAAGAAGAAACCCTCAGTATGAAATCGGTTAACCAGCAAACCGATTTTGCGTATGAACAGTCGGCAAAACTTATCAAAATAATGCAGAACCATTTACAATATGAATAACAAACCTCCAGTCTTACATGAGACCTTCAGCTCTACATAGCCATAAACTTCTTGTAATGATTCATTAATGTAACGTATTGATTTTGAAGTTTGTTGATAGTTTGTGTATGTGTATGTGTATGTGTGTGTGTGTGTTTGGATAGCATAATGTTTGTTTGAATGACATGGTGAAATACTTTACTTTCTGTGATAAATAAGTAAGATATCTGAAATGTATTGCTGAAAGTATCTAGATATTCTAATACCAACTTTGAGAAGCACAACTTTCAACTACTAATTCACATAATGAATAAATCTAACTAACTATTTCTGTAGTGAAATATGTCTAATTACGTAATATTGTTTAATCATATCTTATTCAATAAACTGTTACACCAACATTCTAACCAATGATAAAACATTAACTATTCAATTGTATATAATGACATTGTCACATGTTTGTAGTGAACCAGAACACAATTGAGGTCAATCAAAAATATTTGAATACAAAATTACAGAATATTTTTGTAAAATCTGAGAACCATACAGTTAATACTTCATTTGCAAAATGTTAATCACTCGTCTCAGACTTCATTGTTACTTTGTTTCCACACCAATCATTCTCTGTTCTTGTTCAGTCTCTTTCGATCTTCTTAACTATCGAACAGTGGACATTTCACTTTCGATTGATGATACATACTACCTATATCTAGATAAGATGGTGGTTGAAGATAGTCATTAGGAAATCCTGGACCTAGTTTTTATGCTATTTGATACTCGTCAGAAAGGTGTACTTGTAATCTTGAGGGACCTGATGCTCCCTGATGTATTTGATTCGGTGTTATCCGGCATCACAGTCATAGACTTTACCACTGAGCTATCTGGGTAACGACTGACCTCCCAGCAAGGAGAATCAGTTCCCTCCAGATTACAGGTACACCTTGCTGACGAGTGCCAAATAGCATGAAACCCGGGTCTAGGGTTTACTATTGACACCTTCAATCACAATTTTATCCCAACATAGTGCACACAATGTCACCTAGACTAGTGGTTACATTGATCACCATCCAGTGATCAATCAGTTATGACTACTTATATCTGTCGAGATCAGTAGCACACACCACATGTTCAGCACGACCCTCTAATCAGATAAAAATTAACATTGACTTCACATAATATTTGTAAAAATAGATCACTTTTAAAGTAACTGTGAACATTTACATAAGTAAATAAACATGATGAGTCCATGTTTTATACTGGTTTGTATTGATCTATAGTCATATCGGAGTCAAAATGATTCAGTATTATCGTCCCTAAGCACTGCAATTGTATGACACTGGCAAGAATCTCTATAGATAGGTAACCTTAAAATTACAAATATATTGTGCTATTGAGTGTCCAACACCATGACTCGAAGCATAAACCCCCCTATTGGTTGATTCTAACTCATTTACAGTAAATAGATAGTGTAATGCAAGTATTCACATACAATTAAACATAAGAGTTGCAAATGATTTGTCATACCCATAGGATTTAATTATACAATCATTTACCCTGTAGTGTCGGTTATAATGTTAAGCTCATATAAGCTATTCTAAATTCTGGATAGGGCAATCTATTCACTCTTCTTCAGTTACGTTTTGACGTTGTCATTTGTTCACTTATTAAACATTACCGTTTTTTATATGAGCCTATATGTGTTCACTTCTTATCCTAAACATCACATAACCGTAGCGTATTTCTATCTGATTGATAAACGCTTGATTAAATGGAGTTGGCTCATGCTCCTTCTTCACTGCGCATCGTTTCCTTTCACTTCACTCTACCTTCCTCATTTCATTTTCTGTGATTCTCTGATCGTCTGTTCCAATCAACGAGTATAATATATCAGTTAAGGGGTTGTGGAGATGTTAGACCACCATTGAAAACTAATAATTACCATGTGCTCACTGGTGTCTAGGTTTGTAAGAAAATTCTCTGAGTTCTAGTGAGAAGCCGTGACGAGTCGAGATAATCCGTGTCGGGTGGAAACAGATGTCTACCTTAGTACAATGGAAGATGGTCGCTCAACTTCGTGGTTTGTTTGAGGTTAGACATTAACACCATTGGATGCCGGCTCAGTGATCCAGTAGGTTAAGCGTTCGCGCGTGAGACTAAAGGCCGTGGGTTCTATTACCGCAAGCAGGATCATGGTTGCGCATTGCTGAAGAGTCCCGCAATAGGACGAAATGGCCATCCACTGCTTCTAGGTTTTCCATGGTGATCAAGCTTCAATTGATTCATAATTTCAACTAATGAAACGAACTTGAAGTACCAATGATAACTATGAAATATTAAATAGAGATTTTATACAAGTTTACAACTTCATTGAAGTGTAGACTTATGAACATATCAAATATAGAACACATAATGTTTCTTTGATCTCATATTATTATAAAGAAAAATAACTAAGATCATTCATTTACCCCAAAATAAAATCCAAATTTCATCCATGGTGCTAAAACACGTACTAATTGACCTTTCACTGGTTTTATCTCTGGATCATTAAATAAATAACCTGATCCTAATCCAGTACAATTCATAATTATATTGATTTTTTGTTCTTTAGCCCAATAATATAATTCATTTGAAGAAGTAAATGCTTTCTCTCTTTCATTATATATAGAATGATCATTTGGAACTAAGTTTTTAATTTGATTTAATAAGTAATTCATATAATAACGTGGTTCTACAATACATGTTGTATAATAATAAGCTGATTTAATATGTTTAGCAAATCCAATCGAATGAATCTATTAAGTTAAAGGAAGAAAAAAAATACAGACAATTTTAAATATGGGATGAAGTTTTTGAATTGAGATCATGAATACCTGGTATCACTAGACGACTGTTTCGTCCTGTTATAAGACTCCTCAACAGCGCATATCTATGATCCCTCTTGAGAGACTCGAACCGTTAAATGGCGGTTTATTGATCTATTGGTTAAACATTCACTCGTGAGACAGATAAGTCCTGGGTTCGAATCTCCCGAAATGGGATCATAGATGTGTACTATTGAAGAGTCTCGAAATGGAACGAAACATTCATCCAATACTTTCAAGTTTACAATAATGATCAAACATTCATCAATTCATGGTCTCAATCAAAAGCTGATTTAATATGTTTAGCAAATCCAATCGAATGAATCTATTAAGTTAAAAGAAGAAGAAAAATACAGACAATTTTGAATATGGGATGAAGTTTTTGAATTGAGATCATGAATACCTGGTATCACTAGACGACTGTTTCGTCCTGTTATAAGACTCCTCAACAGCGCATATCTATGGTCCCTCTTGAGAGACTCGAACCGTTAAATGGCGGTTTATTGATCTATTGGTTAAACATTCACTCGTGAGACAGATAAGTCCTGGGTTCGAATCTCCCGAAATGGGATCATAGATGCGTACTATTGAAGAGTCTAGAAATAGGACTAAACATTCATCTAATATTTCCAAGTTTTCAATGTTTACCTAACATTCATCGATTCATGATCCCACTTGAGAGACTCGAACCGTTGAATGGCGGTTTATTGATCTATTGGTTAAGCATTCACTCGTGAGACAGATAAGTCCTGGGTTCGAATCTCCCAAAATGGGATCATAGATGCGTACTATTGAACAGTCTCGAAATAGAACGAAACATTCATCCAATACTTTCAAGTTTACAATAATGATCAAACATTCATCGATTCATGATCTCAATAAAAAACAATAATAATAATAATAATCTTATTTACCTCTTCTTCATCTAAATATATTGTTTTCCCACATAATTTACTTATAAATGGTATATCAAATTCATTATATTCTGATAATTGATAAGTTGGATGAAAGTATACACCAGCATTAGATGAATTCCAACTACATGCTAATTTCCAATATTGTTCACGTCCAATATTACACCAATGAATAAAATCATTTAATTGATTTTCATTATCATTTAATCCAGGTAATAATTTAGGATCTGGTCTAAATATACCAGCTGCACCATAACTAGTAACCATAACATTTTTTTTATCAGATTGTATACTTATTTCTATATTTGAATATGTTTCTTTAATTAATAATCCTGTTGAAAGACCAATTATACCAGAACCAATTATACCAACTTTCATTTATATTTATAATATTATATTATATTAATATATATATATATATATCCCTTTCTTTTATAAGTTAATAATTGTTACCCCCTCAGTAACTAAATTGATCATGACCTTGACATTGAAAATCTGATTGGTTACTTAAATGTAAAGGGATAGATTATATATTGATTTAATAACTAGTATCCTTTATTACAAATAAATATAAATCAAATGAAGAGTATTATTAATAAGGTAAAGAAAAATAATATTTATATTGATTGTGAAATCTTAAGAAAACATAAATGACGTGAAATTAAACCATGGTAACTGAATTCAGTATATCAGATAGTATCAGTTTATTGATTATTAGTAGATATTATGATGTTAAACAAAGATAGATAGTAATTAGTAGTGGAATCCAGTTTAATGTGTGTTTCGTTCTATTTCAGACTCATCAGTTGGATGTAACTGCATCATAGAGTTGATGTTCAGTCTGAGACTCGAACTCAGTAGTGTTCACTTTTAAACGCTATCGTGTTCTTTACTTAGCTACTGAGTCTTGATAGCCACCTGTTTGTGCTATGAGGTGAAGTTTTAATTCATTTGGTGTTGTTTTAATTGTATCTTACCATTTTTATTTAGGACTGCAATTGATCAGTCTCTTGTTGGCACAAGTACATCCTGCGCGAATTGTCTCAGTATAGTTTTAAGTCACAAGCTTTTTTAAACAAAGATGGATAGTGGGTAGTAGTAGAATCCAGGACGCGCGTTTCGTCCTATTTAGGATTCGTCAGCTGGATATACTTGCATTTTAGAGTCGATGTTCCTTGAGTGAAATAGATACATCATATTCTTAAATATATCAGATTAGCTAAGTGGATAACGCCATGACATTTGAAGCGAACAATACTGGGTTCAAGTCCCAGAGTGAACACCAACTATGAGATGTAGGCATGTAAAGCTGACGAGTGCCGAATATGAGAAAACGAGTGGATTCTGCTGCCACCAGACACCATCCATCTTTCCTTATAATGCTTGTGAATTAAGACAATATTGAGGCAGTTTGTACAGGATGCACATATGCCAATAAGAGACTGGTCAATTGTAGTCCTAAACATAAATGGAAAGATTCAAGTAGAACAATACCAAATGAATTATGATGTCAAGATAGCAGAAGACAAAGAGTGTCCAATTCATTTTGATATTTTCTTTTAGAATTATGATTTAAACAACGATATATGAAAGATCTCATTTCAAGTTAGATAACTAGGATTCTGTTGAAAATGATGATGAATAACACAGTTACTATAGCATATAGATTCTCAAATGAAGTAAACTAAATTTTTCAAATCATGTTATTTATCTTAATAGAGGAAGAAATGATTAACTGATAGGTCCTGAGGCGGGGTCATGGATGAGCACTGCTAAGGAGTCCCAAAAATGGAACGAAACGGCCATCCAGTGCTTCCAGGTTTTGCATGGTGGTCTAGCTTCAATTGACTTATGGTCTCAATTATTGAGATTAACTAATAGCTACACTGATGATATGGAAATTGAGTGAAGAATGTATCATTTGTTTAAATCAAATATAGATTAAAGTTCCTCTGATGAGAGCCAGTGTTGTCAACGTGGTATGGTCGCTGGTGGTTATGTCAGTTAAGTCTGTGTGTCTAAATTTGGCAATCGTATTCGTGGCAATTGTTGAAGCTAAGAGTAAATACTACTCTGCTAAAGGAACTCCATGTCATTTAACTTTTTGTTAATAAATGTTAGTTCTTTCGTGAAAAGGGTTACCGTGACAACTTTCTTTCTAATTTATATTTCTTTATTGACCTTTAATACTATTCGACTGATCATTTTTCACTCTTAGGTAACCGATTTTCCTCTATACACCAAGATCATGTTTTGTTGTTACATACAGTGATTTGTTCTTTCATGACTGACTTGTTTAGTACTGGGCTTCTTCAGAAATCCCTCTTTTTGATTATTGTGTTGTAGTGAACAAGAACACACGAATGGAGACAATTGAATGTATTTTAATACAAAATTACAAAATCTGAGAACCATACAGTAAATACTTCATTTGAAAAATGTCAATCAATTGTTTCAGACTTCGTTGTTCCTTCGTTTCTACATCATTCATTCTGTTCTCGTTCTCTTTTTTTTTTGGATCTCTTTAACCATCTGTTACCAGACATTTTACTTTTTATTAATAATGTATACTACTTATATCTGTCGACATCAGTAGCACACACCAGTGTTAGATATTATTCTCATTGTGTTATGTTGCAATTGTCCAGTCTATCAAGATTTTGTAGATCTACGCTTTGCACTATGAGAATATCTCAGTTATTCATAATTAAGAATTATCTTAGGATGATCATAAAAGTGTATTTAAAAATGGTTGGTCACTGGCTGGTGATCAATATCATATATATATTAGGTCCTTCTTAGTGCAGATCAAATCCTACTTTAGGTGACTCAATATCACATGCACTATGTTGAGATAAGATGGTGATTGGAAGTAGTCAATAGGAAACTGTGAATCTAGGTGTACCTTTAATCTTGATGAGAACTAATACTCACTGATGGATCCAATCCTATATCACCTAGCTTCACAGTCAAAGGTATTACCATTGAGCTATCCTTTCCATGATTGACCTTCTGGTGATCATCACCCAATGATCAATCAATTGTAAATACATGGTGATCATTAGTCACCTTAAGATTACAGATTACACTTTGTTGATTAATGTTAAATAGCATAAAACCTAGGTTCAGAGTTTCTTGTTGACTAACTTCAATCATCATCTATTCAGATTGAAACTTATCCATTAATTAGAATATGTATTTACCGAATGAACTGTATACGATTATCTAACTAACAATAAACATATACAAAGTTATAATTAGATTTAATGTTTATCAATTGTTTCTATGTATCAACCATATTCTATTCATGTATAAATTCACCCGATAATTCATAACTATAAGCATACAATTAAGGAATTAGTTTATATTATCCATTAAATAAACAATGTTATGGATCAAAATGACATTGACCTGAAACTGTTTATAATCATATTTGTTGTTATGGATCAGGTCAGTAAAACCAATCAGTTTAACATGATTAAACAATTAAAGGAGGGGGGCGGCATGAAATATGTATGTATATATACCATGATATTGATTAAGCGGCCGGGTGGGGTGGAGTGCGGTGGGGGAAAGAATGAACTCTACAATACAGTAAATTAGTGTTTATTGACGATTATTGTGTTCTTAATCTTATGATTATAATTAATTGTATAATGAGAAATGTTTTCATTAAGATACTTAGTAGATCGAAGGGAATTATTTTTAGTTAATTTTCTATTGTTCATTTAAATAGATAAATATTGGTAGAAAGGGGGTACCAATTACATATACACAATACAAGTCGCTTGATTTGTGTGTGGGATGTGATACTGCCTGGTTACCCAAACCGAAGCAGGTAGTTATTTTTTTTGGGGGGGGTCAGACCTGGAGCATTTGACCTAATGGTCTGATTTACAGAGCAGTGGAGCGATATAAGAAGATTCAGTCACATAGTAGACGGTGACAAATAATCGTTTCATATACCATTTGTTCCTTCAAAATACTTGAGCTCATGTATACCATTGGATTGAAATGAGTGTTTTCCAACTCCCCTATATGGATCGTTCGTATCCACCAACCCGGTTAGAGTGCCGGACATTCGCTTTTCTTACTCTCAATTTCGTAAACAACACCCGCTTGGCGAGAAGTCAGTTAATGAAACTTCGCCGACGGTGGCTGTATACACGCGGCCATATGAGAACATTTCGATAGAGACATAGCATTTGGGGTCCAATCGACTAGTGGTGTAACATAATAATCGGATAACTGTAGAATGATTATAAAATAACGTCATGGCACGCTGATTAACTACTTCCTAAACAATCAATGCTACCGGATACTTGGAGAAGACTCTAGAATCTTCTTTTGTAAAACCTATAAATATACTAACATTGTTCTTATTGTGCTTCTTACTTCCATCTACCCTTGTTATTCGGAATATAATGATGTTCCTGTTCAATCGTGTTCTGATATGGGGACTTGTCGTGTGAATTAGTGTCCAAGAATACCAAATATGTATATTAGGGTCGTATTAAAAGAGATCATAACATTATCTACTAATAAGTAGTATATATTTGTTGATAAAAGAAACTACTCCATTTTTGGTGATCTATTGTCTATTCATAAAAGATTAATCATAGAGAAACTGTATAATTATCATATTCTCTGAATATGAAAGTAAATGATGAATTATCAACTTATTATTTAAGTAAAATATATGTAATTTCAATCGCTGAGATTATGAACTGATTGATATTAGATCACCATGAAAACCTGAAAGCACTGGATGGCCATTTCGACGTGGATGCGTACTACTGAGGAGTCCCGCTATAAAACGAAACAGCCGTCCAGTGCTTTCAAGTTTTTCATGGTGGTCTAGCTTCAACTAACTCATGATCTTGACCATTGAAATTAAAAACATATGCACCAGATAGTTTGATTTAATTGCCTGATATTCATGAGTTCAGGTTTCGAGCAAATTATCATCTATTATGAAGGTATATCTGATATAAACTTACTTGGTATTGTTTACTTGAATCATCGGATTGTTGTTTAGCACTGCAATCGATCGGTTTTTTTTTATTGGTATATGTGCATCCTGTGCGTATTTCCTTAATACGTAAGCATTATATGCAAAAATCGATAGTGGCTAGTAGCGGTATCCCGGAAGCATGCTTCATTCTATTTGGAACTCTTCAGATGGATATACCTGAATCTCAGAGTTGATATTCACTCTGCAATTTAAACTCAGTATCATTCAGTTCAAATACCTTTACATTATTCACTATCCAAACTAAGTAGCTAAGTGGATAATGCGATATTGTTTGAAACGAACAATACTAAATTCGAGTCCTAGATTGAATATTAACTATGAGATGTAGACATTTGCAGCTGACGAATGCTAATAACGAAACAATCTATATAAGATGAACATATGTCAACAAATGACTGATCTATTACAATTCTACACAACAATAGAAAGATACATAGAAACAATATCAAGTGTAATTTACATCTAAATATTGTTGTTCATATATCATAATTATAGTTTCTATTGTTTATTTAAAAAAACAAAACAACCCTCATTTATCAAAATTTAAGTTTCATTGGTTACATTGTATTATTTCATATAAACCAATAACTAAGTTAGTACTTAAGTGAATTGTATTCAATTGACCTAATATATATATATATATATAACCTTAAACTATTGAATATAATTGACTTGGTAACTATTTTGAAATAAGGAAAGTATAATTTTATTGTTTAAAACAAGGTTGGTTTATTTGTATTTTATGTAATCATATTACTTACTTACTTACTTACTCACTTACTTACTTACTTACTTACTTACTTACTTACTCACTTACTTACTTACTTACTTACTTACTTACTTACTTACTTACTTACTTACTTACTTACTTACTTACTTACTTACTTACTTACTTACTTACTTACTTACTTACTTACTTACTTACTTACTTACTTACTTACTTACTTACTTACTTACTTACTTACTTACTTACTTACTTACTTACTTACTTACTTACTTACTTACTTACTTACTTACTTACTTACTTACGTACTTACTTATATACGCATATTACCTTTCATGGAAGAGTATAAGCTATTGATCAGTTTTCGTTATGCAACTTTGTTCTGGATAATTCATTCCAGTTGTTATTTATCCATTTCATGTTTACTTCTGATTCTTGATGAAGTGTGTTCTTTAGTTCTACAGTTTTTTTTTTTATAATTTCTATTCAAGATTCTAAATTAGGGTTTATCTCATGAATTAGTTTAATGATTTCCATAATGTATATTCTATCCATTTTCAATGTTTTATCCTAATTTCTTCTTCAGCGGGAAGTTAGTTTGTTTTTATCCACAGTAGGCTGTTACTGATGATATTTGGTCAATGGATATTGAATATCTTACGTAGACAATTTTTTTATTATAAATACTTGAACCTTTTTGATGACGACTATAGTAGTGCACTAAGTTTCAGCTCTATATAGTAGAACTATTTTGTTCTTGTTGTTGTTCATATATTGAATGAGTGTTAGGTCTTGGAGTGTAGTTTTTATTAAAGATTTTACTTCACACCCTAATGCTTATATAATATTTCGGCTATTCAGTTAGTGTAATAAGTGGTGCTAATTTGAAAAGATTAAAGCTTATTGTTTACTTAAATCTACAATTGATGTTTAGGATTGTAATTGATCAGTCTCTCATATTGACAATATGTGCATCCTGTACGCATTGACTCAATTTCACCTTTAATCACAAGTATTCCAAGAAAAGGTGGATATTGGTTGGCGATGGAATTCACGCGTTTCGTCCTATTTGGGACTCGTTAACTATAACCATAAAATAATTGTGAATAAATCAATTAGCGTATAATCAAATTTTCAATGAAATTACATCCCATAATCCAGCAATTAATCAAGAAATCAACGAAAAAACTGGGTGAAAGATTTAAGTATAACCCACTTGTTAGAAACTGAAAATATTCCAGCTAACATTAAATTATTGACTAGTTTTGATACTTTATGTTTTAGTGGTCTAAAGGTTAAGCGTTTGTGTACGAGACCGAAGTTCCTGGGTTCGGGATAGGGAATACATACTACTGAGGAGTTCAACAATAGAATAAAACAACCGTTCAGTTCTTTTAGGTTTTTCATGATGGTCTAGCTTTAATGAACTCATAATCTCAACTTTTGAAATAACAATGATATCTACAAAAATTCTTTCTGATACATTGAATTTAATAGTTTACTTCATTCAACTTATAGACCGCCATACTATGAATTTCTTACATCATAGTGTCCATAAATTGTTATATGACTGAACACGGAGAGCGCAGTGATCTTTACTCTTAAACGTAAATTCATTTTCACAAACCATCTTGGTTAAAAATTATCAAAAATTTCCAATATAATTTACTAATTTATTGAATGTTCAAAGTTCAATTCAAGTTTATTTTCATGCAATGTCAAATTGGTCATTGGTTTAGATTTATTTTCATTATAATAGTTAATATATAAGACAAACAAACATATATTAATTAGGTAGACATTGGTCAATATGATGAGGATAAAGATATGTGAAATGTATAATCATTTACTGACAAGATGGATATATCCTGAAGATCATGATAGAGTAGATCTGTATTCTCATTATTTCACAAGAGTTTCATTGAAAATCTGTTAACAATTGATAAAACAATACACCATCTCTTTGCAGAAAATAGAGTTTCATATGTTGATGTTAATATTAATAGTTTCAAGATTATGTCAGAACGATTTAGTATTCATTGTCACAGATTGATCTAGGTGAATCCGATGAATAAGTTTAAGTGTTATATAGTCCGCTTATGTATATTCTGAATGTTTTTGATTAGTGGTCGTTATTTATAGAAGACATGTCAAGGTTGTACTTGTCCAAGTAGTACTTGAAAGATGATTTCAAACAACTACTAGTTTATGGTGGAAATGACAAGTAAAACCAAATGATATTAAGTATAAACTATTTATTAGACTGGGTAAGTTGATTGATGAGATTGTAAAACTTGACTAACTCGAATGGTCTCTAACATATCTGTTAGTTAATGTGGTTATCTAGGTTACGTAACTTTATCAAACTAACATGAAATCAGTCAGTGATTTAATCCATGAAATTCTATTTTAGTGAACATAAACATCAGTGAAAAACAAGCGAATATATTTAAATACAAAATTACAGAACGTCTGTAATTCATTTGAAAAATGTCAATCAATCGTCATAAGCTTTATTGTTCCTTGGTTTTCACACCAAACATTCTTTGATCTCGTTTGCATTTCTTTGATCTTCTTAACCTTCTGCTTCCAAACATTTCACTTTCGATTAATGATATATACTACTTATATTTGTTGATATCAGTAGCACACAACACACTACAATCTTCAAAAAATTTCCTACGTTAATATGACTCAATTATTATCACAATTTGATTTGACTTTAAATGAACTAAGTGTTTGTTTCACCTTTCAGATATTTAATCAGAATACAATCATCAACACATTGAAATCTTAGTTTATTAACCTTAACCGACATTATGAATAACAATATTCTTATTACAACCACGTTTATCATTCTTTCACTTCACGTTTCAAACGCTGCTCACATGAATACAAGTCTAACAGCTTCGTTTAGTATTGGCTTAGGAATAACAACATTTGATGTAATTAAACAACTGATAATAACGTCTATGACTCAATCCAATAAACCGACTGGTCCATTGTTATTTAATTTTACGGATCCACAAAATACACTTAGTAAATGGATTGAAGTATCTGATACAGTTCGAGTTGAAGGACGATCTAAAGCTACACTTGTACAACATATTGGTTTTGTAAGTTTCATTGAAATCTAATTAAATCGGAAAATATATATTAGAATTATCGATCAGCAATCTTCTTCTATCTACTTAATCCACAACCAAGTGGTGCTTGTTTTGCTGGTGTCGACTATATATTAGATGCTTGGAATTTGTCAGAATATACAGGTGTTGAAATTGATCTACATAGACAAGGTCAAAATTCTAATTTTAAATTGATCTTCTATGGAAACTGTTCAGAAATATTCACTTGTCAATCATATGAGTCGTTTTTCGAGGTAATTTGATATTCAATTGTATAAATTCATTCAATGTGTTTTCTATGAAATCTTTATAGACATCTGGAGAACGACAACAAATAAAATTACCATTTAGTACATTCAAACCATACTTTCGTGGAGAACCAAAATTTGATTTACCACCTTTAGATATAACTCAACTATCGAGATTCGGTATACAATCATATGGTGGTATCTTTGCGTCGACAAGACAATCTGGTCCAGGTTCTATTGAAATATTCACTATTTCAGCATATAAGGAAGGTCAAATGGTAGCTTAAAGAAACCAGGCTTATAGAAATTTAAGACTAGGTGATATGTAGTAATTAATGATACTATGATTGTGATTAGTTTGTATTAGGTAGTTTTATCAATAAATATCATATACTGACCAACGAGTTTTGGATGTTTTCATGGGTTTCTTGGAATTCACATGAACCTTATTGAAGATCAACGGTGATGTTAGTCAGCTGGTTGATTAAAAAAGTATTTAAATAGTTGAGGATATGTTCTGCCTATCCCAAAATTGAGATTATCCATTCAATAGTTTACACAGATTAGTCAGTATTTACTGGATTATCAAACTAGATGACGAATTTGAAGTATGATATAACTGTAAAACTGTCTTAAATCTGTTGTTGGATTTAGAATAAACTAGTAAGACAGGCAAAATGAAACCGAAGATTTGGGTTAATGATTTGTATGCAATGATGGACTATGAACAACAAAAAATAAGTAATGTATTACATGAACCTCAGTTCATGAGGGGCTTAAGGCGATTACGCTCATCAAGTTATGGTCAAAAAATAGCTGAGGAATCCCGTGCTAGAACGAGAAGACTGTGCAGTGCTTCTATGTTTTTCATGGTATTCTAGCTTTAATTGACTGATGATCTCATCCATTGAAATCGCTATAATATCCACAAAACCCCTTCTGAGGTTCCTATGATAGTTATTTACCAATTATTTACAAGAAAAATGAACTGAGTAACAGAGAATGTGTGTAGGAGCTGGTACTGTAGTGAATAAGAACGCGAGTGCGGACGATTGAATGCATTTTATCACAAAATTACAGAACACCTCACTAAAATCTGAGAACCATGCAGCAAATAATTTGTTTGCAAAATATCAATCGATTGTCTCAAACTTGACTGTTCCGTTTGCAAATATCGGTCAATCATCCTACATTTAATTGTACAAGCATTTCCATACCTATTGTTCTCCATTCCCGTTCTTTCTAGTACGATCTTCCAATGAAATACATAATGTGTCTGACCATCGTTATATTCTACTTATATGGATATAAGTAGCTCACACCGCAGTACTATGTCAAGCCTCATTCATTGTATGTCCTTTTTCAACAGTAAAAGGATCTACTATCCATATCCATGAATTTTTAGCACATTTAATTTCTAAGTTTCAACCATGTTTGCAGTGTCAGGAATTTACATACATATTTCATTTTTTTAGTGAGTTAATACCATAAAAGGACGATTTTCATAGAGAACTTCATTCTAAGCTCTAGCTTTAAATCTTGTTTTCCAATCAGTATGTGAAGGTACATACCCGATTTGTACCCGAATATTTGGATTATAAGTGCTTGTGTGTGCATATGTAATATTCAGATTATAGCTTTCATAACATAAAAAGGATGAATACAAAATATAAAGAACTGGAAAGGATTGTCTAGGGCAGAGTTGAGATGCTCATATGCAGCCTATGCTCCTCCATGAAGGGTAATAGACGTGCGTAAGTAAGTAAGTGATGTTTGCGTTATCAAGTATTTTCGTACATATTTAAGTTCATTTAGTGGATAAAAACGAACCTCATCCTAAGCCCTAACTATCAATTTATTTGCTTTTACAACCCGTAAGTTGGAATGTTATACAGTGTTGTGCCTAAAGAAAACGTAGACAAATAGCTTTTGACGACTGAAATGATATATGTACAGTACTTATAGTGGACCAGACAATATAATACTCCAAAAGATAATAACAGAGTTATTAATACAAATAATAATATTTATATATATAAGTCAAATGTTATAAACACAATAGAAATAAGGAACGTTACTTAGTTCACCAGGAGAGTGCGTGTATTAAATATCCACAATAATAGATGGTTAATAATTCCAGTTAGTTTAATGGATTCCCCAATGATATGATCCAGCGATATATATATGGTATATTCCAATTACAGTCTGTAAAGGTAAATGGTATTTGATTCAGACTTCGGTCAACACAAATGCGAGTGAATGTAGAACGGGAAGTATGTGCGAAGTAGTGTGTTTGGTAACAACCACAATAGTGTCACGCTATGTTAGTATCACAACGGAAATAGTGTTCAAGGTCATACACTTAAACAACAGGTACAATCATTTAATGATAAATGTACATGCAGTGGGAAATTAACAGAATAAATACAAATAACATCAAAACCTATTTACAAAATAAACTTGTCCGGCATATCTTCACATACTCGTACACTAAATGAACGGAAAAATTTTCGGTGATACCGGGTATCACACCTATGCAAGCCTGGTCAGTGGTTTAATGATTAAGCGCTCGCAAGAGAGACTAGTAGGTCCTAGGTTCGAATCTCGTCAGGCGGGATCGTGGGTGTGCACTGCTGGGGAGTTTCGCAATAGGACGAAACGGTAGTTCAATGCTTCCGCGTTTTTCATGGTGATATAGCTTTATTTAACTTATGGTTTCAACTAATAAGATTATTATACGTTTATTGAATATAGGACAAAAAAATGGTTCATTTCACATGTACTAAAATGGATCTAAGAAATTCAATCTATTTGTGATTTCAGTAGTATCCTTTTGAAATTTTAACTGTTCATCATATTTACTTACGGATTTAATGAACAGTTGTTGTGTATATACTTGACTCGTACCCCAGGTGTGCATGTGTAATATTCAGATCATAATTCTCATCACATCTTGTGAATAGCATAATATTCATTACAGCTATTTCCCTATCTTGGATATTCATCTTTAAAGACATGCAAAGAACGAGAAAAGATGATGACTATCTATAATTTGATTCCGTATAGGTCACTCAGCAACCGGTTTGACAAAAGAGTTTCACTAAAAATTGTAGGAACAACTTGACAAACCTATACTGATTAACGGAATACTTTTTTAAAAATTTTAGTAACTATGTGAATCATCCCATGATACATATACAGTGGTGGATTTCAACCAAGCACAGTTGAAATACAGAAAATGTAAACATTGAAATGGTAGCTTCCTAAACACAGTAACTTAGTGCATAAAGTATTAGAATTTACAGCGTTGGGCATTTGGCAAGAGTCCTAGTGAAAGTCAAATACTCGAATGAAGGAACACTTAACTGATGCTTGTCACACAACACAAAACGCGAATAATAACTTCAAAGTTACCAAGATAAAAACTATAATAAATAAGTCCAATAATTGAGATTATTAGTCATTCGAAGATAAATCACTACAGAAAACCTGGAAGCACCGGGCGACCGCTTCGTCTCATTGCGGGACTCCTCAACAGTGCGCATCCACGACCCTGTCTCGAGGGATTCGAACCCAGGACTATCAGTCTCGCGAGCGGGCAATTAACCACTAGACTACTGACCTCAACTATCAAAATTACCACAATCTTCACGAAACCCCTTCTTATAATAAATAAGAGTGAAGATTTTGTAATAAAATGCCTATATCATAGTGATATCGTGAGCCAATCAAAAGTAGCCTAACGGGAAGGTAATAATCAGAAATGATCTGAAGGACAAGTGGATTTTATTGGTCAAGAGATGCGTTCACACACGAGATCGACAAGTCCTAGGTTCAAATAACTGAAGGCGGGACCGTGAGTGCGCTCTGCTGAGGAGTTCCGCAATTGAACGAAAGAGCTATCCAGCGCCTCCAGGTTTTCAATGGTGGTCTAACATCAATTGGCTCATGATCTCAATTAAAATCTCAGTAATTTCGATAACACCTATACTGATAATTACCATGTGATCACTAATGACTAGGTTCGTGAGATAATTCTTGGAGTTCTAGTGAGAAACCGTGACGAGTGGAACTAATCTGTGGCGGGTGGAAACAGATATCTACCTTAATACAATGGAAGATGGTCACTCAAATTCGTGGATTGGTTGGGGTTAGACATTAATATCATTGGATGCCGGCTCAGTGGTCCAGTAGGTTAAGCGTTTGCGCGCGATACTGAAGGCCGTAGGTTCTTTTATGGATACGCGCTGTTGCGGAGTTCCAAAGTGGGACGAAATGGCCGTACGGTACCCCAAAGTTTTCCATAGCGGTCTAGCCGCAATCAAACCATGAACTCAACTATTAAATTACTATAATATCCACCTAAACGCCTTCTGATAATAAAACAAAAATAATTAAATAAAAATAAGAAAGAACACATTTGAAACATACCACTAAAGGGAATCAAGAATAATAGAGAATGAGAAGTTGCACGAATCGTTTTCGCACTGAAAGTTCGAGCTTCAGTTGGTGGGTTTTCAATGCCTCAGCAGTGCAAAAGATATTGATTTGATTTTTTCTCAATTTAATTCCTTTGACTGAGTAGATTACTTTAAAACTTGTCTAGAGCAATGCATCCACAGTTGATCAAATGCTTCTGTAATATACTAGTAATTGTTGTGCATCCTCTTTTTAAAAGCCATGCCACATAGTGCTCTGAGATGCGTTTGGAAAGTGATCGATTTTCAATTACATCAATCTCTCCCACTCTCTTTCACTCCATGTTGATCAGATTTATTCTGATCATTATTCATATTCAAATTAACCAAGCATACTGTTGAATATCCGATTAAAAGTCTAAAAATTAGACGCTCTCCATAAAATCTGAGAGTTGAATGCCCAAACATTGATGAGACCTTCGATGCACACCACTGTGTAGTTAAATGATTGGACACAATAGAAGTCAAACGCATTCTATTTTTGAATGAACGTTTAACTCAGATCAATCTGTAATGCAGTGTATAAGAAAATGAAATGTGCTGTCCTCAATATTTTTTAATTAGGTCACAAGTTAATATTACTTTATCTAAAAACTAATCATTGATCTACATGTGAGTGCCTGTGTCTCTGGTAACCTCATGTTAGTTATATTCCATTGCGATTAATGTCTCACACGTCCACTGTATGTAATCAGCTGATCCTTGTATTCCACTCTCAACAGACATTATATATCTGATCACATTCGTGATATGTTGATTGGATGAAACTCATAATCTCATAGTAGAAGAAAAGTATAAAAGCAAGCGAGTATATAATCGGTTGTAGAGACTGGATACTGTATTCTGAAGGTAATTCATTCAAATGTTCATTATTGTATTAGTGTTTTAATAGGCTTTTGAAATTTACATCTAAACCATGGATTCACGCTGACGTATAATTTGTCAGTGATAGAAACCGTTAAATATAATAAATCTTTGTGGTCATCGTTATTTAGAGGATTTCATCACTTGAAGTGGATGATGGTAGTGCAATATTCAGAATCAAAAGTTAGAAATGTGAACTGTGGTTAACGAGGTGATCTGAGTGTTAAGGACTCGACATGATATTATATGTAATCACGGTTGGACATTACTCTGGAGGTTCATACTAGGACTATAAGTAATATCCACTGATTTTGAATCTTCCACAGTTGTTTAATTGAAACCAGTATTTGATGAGACGTTATGCTTTGAACAGTCTTTAAATATATCCAATAAATATTCTATAGTTAATTTATGATCTTCAATGTTCGTGTTGATACTTTATCAACGTGATTCTCAACTTTTCACTCGATGCGTTACACAAAATCGAGTCAGCATTCACCTCTAAACATAGAAACTTTGAATATCCAACCAACTTAAAGTGGTCAACAAAATAGTTAAATAACACAAATGATATGAACATCTATCCTATCACCTCATATATATGGAATCTTGGATGTAAGTAGAATATATTATTTCAATTGATTTATAATAAAGTGAAGTAGTTTAGTTAACTAGTACATTGATATAAGAGTTGTACAGTCTGAAAGTATGGACCGAATATGGAATATCAAATGTTTATGGAATAGTTAAAAAGTTACATTGAAAGTAATTGTAAACTACAGTGATATTCTGAGCTAACATATAAGGATAAAGCAATTGAATCGGCATAGACTAATTAGATATTAAATAGACACCAGTCAAATAAACTAACACATTCCGGTCCATCGACTCTATGTAGCATATGTCAGACAATTTCTCGCTATTCTGATAGTAGATCTATCCAAACACATGTTATCGCTGTGAGAGGTTACCAGAGTTTTAATGAGACATAATGACCAAACTAATTCAAATCCAGTGCCTCCAGGTTTTCAATGGTGGTCTAACGTTAACCAGTTCATGATCTCAATCAAAAACTTAACAATCTCCCCAACCCCTAAAGGAATACAAATATGTGGTAATCAAAATTGCACTCTGTTTCGGTAGTTGTATGTTAGATACCGTAATAACATGTAACAAATACAACGATACCGATAAGTGTGCATCATAATTTACAGTATGAAGCAGCCTTCACTATTTGACCAATGAATAGTGATCAAAATCACGCTTATCTAGTCTTCTCATTGTCCATCGAGTTTCAAGTGATCTCAGTGGTAAAATTTAATCAGCATTCAGAAGTGAAAAGCGTAAAATTTGTCCTTACTCAAGGTAAATCACTGTAAATATCTCAAACATTTCTCGAACTAAATATTTAGGTCACGAAATGATCTAAGGCATGCCACCATTAAATACTTCAGAGCACTGGGAGAAGGTTTAAGGAATGAGACAGCACCTTGTTGCGAACCGGTTTTTATACACAATAAAATACAGTCCGCTCTCAGAGAGTAAGAATAACATACAGACATCCAAGGAAGAAGCCAAACGTATCTATGTCTAAATTTTATCAGCTCAACAATATTGTACAAACTTCATCCAATTTTAAGGAGGATAACTGTATCAAACCTCACATGGTTGCACTCCATGTGTCACTGTTTCTCACTACAACTACAAATATTACATATTGAAGATAGGTACTAGTGAGAACAAGGTTATCGTTGGCAAAGTTTCCCGGATCTGGAGCCAGGCATTTATGAAGATCAGAAGTTCTATACTTAAACAAAACGGCTTTGGAATGCTTCCAGATATTTAACGATGGTCTAGCTAATATCCATTCGTGATCTCAATTATGAAAACGTCATGAGCAGATGTAACTTCCATTGGTTTCCATAGCTTGGTTTGTGTATCTAGCAAAACACTGTTTATTCTTGGTTACCGAATAACATTAACTGACCTGGGTTGATGGTCACGAAATGTCTGGAATTGATGGAAGTTGAAGCCAGTGCAAAGTTATGGGTGTGCACAGGTGACAGTGAGAGTATTTATGATAGTTCAACAATTCAGTCAGTATGGCTGAAAAAACCCTGTATATAATCAAGACGATTGCTTATGTGATATTAGTCAATTTTCATTACCATTGTCATTTGATATTGCCTAATCACCAATTTGGTTTCAGTAGTCGAACATGTCCACAAAATCAAGAGCTCTGTACGTCTTCGATATTTGGCGCAGACCACATTATCTGGGGGCACTAATTCACGCATCCGCACTAGATCACGATTGGGTACTCTGTGCTGAACATCTACAACCGCCAGGCATCTTAGGTCAGTCAGTCATCGATATGTCTATAGCCTATCGAATTCATAACATCAAAAGTATTCACTACTGAATTCTGGTTTCACTGGCTAGCACGTTTCTATTTTCGATTGTGTTACTGGTTAAAGTGCAATCAAACTCTAAACTTTTGTGACGTCTTTAAACTTTTAAGTGTTCGAAAACCCTTCGACTTGTTTCTAAACTAATCTCTTGTTAATCAATACATCTCACTTACCACTGCTTTTCTTGAACTTCAGATAACACAAGTAAAATATTACGTCAGAGTAAACAACAACACAAATGATGATTAAATTACAATGATTATTTGACAGAATTTCTCATTCAAACTCAAAAACGTTATACAACTATCATTGACTGTGTTTACAAATACAGTTTCAGTTTTAGATAACTAATGATTGCCCGTTGGTTTGAGTTTCTTTACGCCGACGGAGGATATTTCTAATGAATCTGTATCAAAATGCCATCCCTCCTTGTGATTATGATTATATACTCATATATCGAAACGACATATTTCAGTCAAAAGTGAAGGTGTTGAATCAGATTTCTGTTTTCCAAGAAAGTTTGGATATCAGTTCTCAGTGAGTGTATGCCTTAAATGTACTAATTGGTAACGTTAGTTGTTATTATTCTCCTGATGTGTTCGAAGATACAATAAAAAGAACATTGAATTCTTGTACACATATGAATATCACATTTTCTTCGAAAAGTGACCCATATGATGAACAAGTGATTATATCCGTATACTTATCATAAAAGAACAATTTGAAAATCGTATTTTCACCCTGTCATTGTAGATCAATTGAAACACCTGTGTATTCTGACAAATCTTGAACATCCAGGTCGTGGAAGACACCAACAAAATTTGATCCATTTGGTCGTGGATTGAGTAGATAGAAGAATATTGCTGACACATATCTACACCTTAAATGATAGCACTTGTACTCTCAACTTAGTCTGCATGTTGCACAGGACGACTATCACTCATTCAGTTGTCTCTCGCTACCAAGTTCATGTCAGAATGTTTTGTGCAATAAATATTTTTGCAATCTATAGAGTGTACCTGGTCAGCATCAAATTCTGTCGTAGTATAGACGTCGGTGTCCAAATGATTCCGATGATACTTGAGAATATGATTATAAAGCTGTTCTTGCCGCTTTCGTTTCCCATATGCATTGAGTTTTGAATTATTCTGATGTATCTATAACAGTTAGTAATGAATATGGTAATGCAGAACTATGGAAGATATCAAAGATGTATTCTGGTTATCATGTCCCGAAGAAACGGTTCCATACTTGTTTCACACAACCAGTAAGCTATTCAGTTCATCTCAACAATTACAACTTAAATCTTCAAGAAAGTTTTGTTCGTATGATGATGATTACGTAGATATCCGTCGTGTAACTAGACACAAGTTCATCATAGATTTCAATGTGGGTCACTGGGCTAGAACGTGTATGATGTAATACGGCAAGATATTAACTGAATCACATCAAATGGATGAACTTTATCTTATCAACTTGAGATGAGATCACACGAACTCATTCGACGTGATTGTTGGTCACACACAATCTCACAGTGTTGAACTGTCTAAATCCAAGTAATGGCTCTTTACCCAATGCTAAATTTATTTGAAAACATCAAGTCCAGCCTTGCTTTTGGTACGTTATAAGTACACAGGTTCCATTTTTCCATTTTGTTGCTTATTCCTTACACAAATGAATAACATAAGCTATTGAAAAATCCTTATGTTTATTACAAATAGAGCCAATGACTGTAATATAATGTTGCAACTAGTAATGATCAGATTTTCCTCGAAAAGTAACCCATCTGATGAATAAGTGATTACATCAGGATACTTATAATAAAAAAACAATTTGAAAATCGTATTTTGACCGCGTCTGTGTAGATCAATTGATATACCCACGTAATCCAACAGGTCTGGAAAATCCAGTTCGTCGAAGACATCAACAAAACTTTATTTCAAAGATGTGTTTCGATAATATGAACGCGCATTCCAAGTTCAATGATAAGATGTTTAGACGAACAGATGCTTTCGCGATGTGTTCACACCACGGTCCCAGATCGGCTTAAGCTTTTATCTTTAGACTGGTAAACGGTGCATAGGCACAATACATTTGCAAGTTTCATTTCACTGTCGACATATGGATGATACGGTTCTGCTTTGCAATGATCATATTTGATTGATAGACACATTGAGCGTTTCAATAAAGTTCACTCTTCCATAAAATTTACATGTGAGGACGAAAATAGAGAAAGAAGAAAAACCTTTTCTGACTTGGCTTTTCCAAGAAGAAACGACGGGTCTTTAGGAAGAAACATAAACATAAAGAAGACTTGGACTTTTATTCAGTTTCTGAAATTCTGTTTAATCATTCAACCTGTTATTTATTTTTGTCATTGTAGTCATTTGTATTAAGTAGAACAACTCCTGTTTTATATGCGCCTACCATGATAATAAATCTCTCGTCTTTAGTGAGTCCTTGACTGTCTCATTGAGTTTTTCAAAATTTACCGCTACATCTGAAGCTTGGAATTAAACGATTGATAGTCGCAATTGAGGTAAGGACAAAATATTCACAACTACTTGATTAGGTTTTCAATCAACCGCATGAATTTTCCCACCGTTTGCCCTCGTTGATGCTCATGTGCATAACAAGAAACCCGTGAAAACATTCAAAAATCACAGATAAACGTATGATATTTATTTATAAAACTACAAAATACAAACGAAAAATAATAGTAGTATCGATAAGAACTACATTTCAATCGGTCTAACATTCATATAAACTCGGTTTCTTCAAACCGGCTTTCAAACGTCCGAATATGCTGCAATAGAGAATATTTCGATGGAACCTGGACCAAATTGGTTTTCCGGCGCATTGCTTCCTTTATATACTTTTATTCCAATACGTGATGTTTGAGATAATTCTAGAGGCTTTGAATCGGATTTCGGTGTTCCACGAAAGTATGGTGTAAATTTATCAAATGGTATTTTTACTTTCTGTCGTACCTCAGATGTCTATAAACATTTCATAGAAAACAGATTGAATTATTCTGCACAATTGAGTATATCACATTACCTCGAATTGCGACTCATGTGATTCACAATCTCGCACCTCTGAACATTCACCATACAATACAAATTGAAATTTAGAATTTACACCCTGTCTTTGTAGATCAATTACAACACCTGTATATTTTGAAATATCCGGAGTATCCAATTTCCTGTAGACACCAGCGAAACTTGATCCATTTTCTCGTTGGTTGAGCAGATAAAACAACAATGCCGATTGGTAATTCTAAACATGGTGTTGGTTAAATTATATATATTGATAACATTTACCTGTCCATAAAGTGGTACAATTGTGGCTTTAGATCGTCCTCCAATTATAACTGCATCTGATACTTCAATCCAATCTTCAAACACTGTCTTGATTTCAGGATCCGTGAAGTTGAGTAGTGTTAATGTTGTTTCTGATGTATTTTCTTCCTTAGTGTTGTAAATGGTGAATAATACACTTGTTAATAATAAGAGCACAACAGAGCTATTTCTCATCATCATTCCGAGTTGAAACTGTTTCGAATGTAGTTGAACTATTTCTCTGTAAGGTAAAATAAAATTAAAATTGAAGTTCATTAGAAAGTGTGTTATCAATATAGGTTGGGATTTAAGCGCAGTATCGCAGATGGTTTTAAATCGTTGGAAACCGGATCAGTGGTCCAGACATTGAGCGTCAATGAGGTTCCTATGTTATTATGTTCTACCTATGTGATGGTTAACGGACACGTCACTTCCCAATGTAACTTATGATAATCGCTCACCAGTGTCGTTGTACCAATTACCTGATATTTACGGTATGATGTCAATAATTTCTCAATCTATTAGAGATCTATCAAAACAGAGTGCACTTTTTATTACGACTGGATCAGTCTTAGCAAACGTGTGTTAATTTGCCCATTATTTTTCAGTACAATTCTAGTAGACTATCGTGAAGGTATGCGCAAACGACAACAGTGTTGGTGGTTAGATAGTTCTGAGTAATAAGAGAGAATGTGGGTTATGTGATATCGTGAGTCAACGAAAACGTGGACGTTGGACTGTTATTTTTCAACCAATTAGACTTCAGATGGCGAACTCACCATACTATGCGATTGACGGAATTTCGAACAATCAGCAGTTTAATTCGAGTGGTTCAATTTATCAGCAAACTCTTTCAAGGATAATATGTGTTTGAACAGAGCAACCATCAGAATAACAACAAATCGTCTGATATATGCTATTCCGAGTCGATGGATTGGAATGTGGTTTGCTATTCGACTAGTTTATACCTAAAAATCTACACAGCTAGAGCCCGTCTAATCACTACATCTGTATATAACATCACAGAATATCATTGTGATTCACAGAACCTTTGTATCCCATGTTAATTTTACACTGTTCTATAAACTTTCGTTATGCCGTCTAGGGTACCTGCTTTCTCACAGTACGACTCTCACCATATTTTGTTCCGTGATGTTTGATAGTCCATGTTGCTTCCATAAATGTGTAATTATAGTATGTAACTCGTCCAGTGAGAGACCTATCGGCTGACAAGAATACATTACACACATTCAACTTTTCTCCAATCCCATTAAAGACTATGGGATCACCTAACAAAATTCAATTACAGCGGCAACCAAACTACCCAATCAGATCAATTTTATGTCGACTTGATCCGCATCAACTGAAGTGTATTTACACAAGCCTAATAATCACTGGAAAGCAATTCGATATTAAAATACTATTCCCAACATTTATTGTTTGTTGAAAAGACCTACCATCCATGAAGAAATTCACTCAATGCCGTTTACTTAAATAGATTTTACGTAGACTGCATGGTACAGATTGCATCAATGAAATGATGGAAACCAAACTCGGTACCAAATGTCGTTATAATATTGATCACTATCTCGATAAATCTGAAAAACCAAGGTATGGTTCGTTATATATACCACGATAGTATTGGACCTAATCCGAAAATTGTCAGTTTGTCATGATGTGACTACGTAATCTAATCTAGTTGTTCGTGGAAGTCTCTCCACCGCCTAAACTGACTCATCCGATCGTGATTGTAAGCAACGACGTCTAGCAGTGTTGGAGACCGCATTTGAGCACGGATGAATATAACAAGTTGAATGAAGAAATAATCAAGAAATTATGGGAGCTGACCACACTTTCACAACGTTTTGTTATAATTAACTGTTCCTATTAATGTCTAATTATACATCAGATTGAGTTCGTGGTTCAGAGGTTTATTTCAAAATTTTAAATAAACTCTAATTAAATCATTAACATTTGAATAACTTACCCTTAGGCCAGATTATCTTCTCTCTTTAACCGATGACATACCCACTTGCTTTTATACTTTTATTTCACAACCAGATTGTGAGTTCCAACCAATCAAGTTATCATAAATACGATCACACTCGTAATGGCTATTAAGAGTGTAAAAATATATCAGCTGATTACATACAATGGACGTGTGAGACATTGGCGCATGATAAAATTTAAAAAAATTATACAAAGTTTAATCTAGGAGAACCGACATTAGGTCACTAGTTACACGCACACACAAGTAGATAAACGGTCATTTATCAGATAGACGTTAATATTAAATTGTGATATAATTAATATATATCAAAAACAAAGCAATTGTTGTTTTCTCATACTGACATTTATCTGTCAGATTTTGTGGAAAGCGTCTAATCTTTAGACGTCCAATTCAATGTCCAGCAGTTTGTGTAGTTACATACAGTCTGTGTACGAAATTCAGACAATAAATAATGAAGTTTATATATGTGAATGAACTGTACGGTTCAATTGTTGCAGAATATTGTAACAATTTTCTTGAAATACTTGCGAACTTTATCATGAGCTTCTCTAATATGTATTGTTACTGTTAATTGGAAAATTTGTTGCAAGACGTCAGAAAATTAGACATCGAATCATAGTGTTAATCACTTTAGAGGAAGTCCGCCTATTAATTGACGGAAACCATCTGCAAGGTCCGAACTACGGTTTGGTTTGAAGAATAGCTGTATAGGTGGGTTAGATACGCGTTCTTGCCCGTTTGAAACCGAAACAAAGCGATCGGGTATAATGACGGTTCTATGATTCATCATAAAATTAAATGTACATCGTTACTTAAACAAACATAACCACCCAGGTATCCAACCACTAATAGTTCAATTATTTAAATCTAAATTACAATAAATAAGAAGGTTGGAAAAAAGGATGCTAGAAAATTACTAATCGCAACAAATAAATGTTATTCTATCCTGTCTGGATAGATCACACACAGATTCGTTCCAAAGATCATATTCGGTTGCTTAATAACACAGTGTTTCGAATTCTGGAAGAGTGCTTCAATTCACAATCAAAAATACTTAATTCTAGTCAATACACGCAACACAGCCAAAGGGAAGAAGAAATCACTATGGCTGCCGACAAGAATAATTATCAAATAAAACAACATGAAGGCAGTTCCAGAAGAAACATGGAAACCTAGTGAGAGCGTAATAAAAATAAAAACTATAATAAAATACAAATGCTATCAACTCAAATGGAATGAAAAAGACTAACAAAAATGTATAACCAAGGTTATCAATAAGAATAAACTGAAATTGTATACATGGAGGGATTTTCACTCACAAATCATTCGAAATGGATCTTACACCAACATATGCATGAAACGTTAGCTAATAAAGTAATGCGAGACTGAAGTAAGTCTTCAAGATGATGTATTTTTGTTATGGAAAAGGCAATAAGACGGTAATAGACAAGTAATGAAGATTAATTGTTCCAGTGCGGGTCTGTTATTTCTGTATAGACTTATGGGTGATGTTTGTGTGAGTGCGTCGATGATTCTAATTTGAATATCAAGCATTCCTGTATGCACACGATATTACCGCGTATTGAGTGAGTGATGGTGAATTCATGATCACTAGAGTATGTTTTGGATTGACGCGATAAATACCAAATCCTATGTTTTAGGTTTCGAGAAACTTGAGCATTGTGTAGAGCACTTGTGATATGCACATCATATCTCATATCTCAATGAGTAGAACAATTGCATTTCTGACGTTTGGTGGACTAATATAATCACGTCTTCAGAGTCAATATATAACCGACATTGAATAACACAAGTGCAAACATTTACGCAACCATCCATTAAAGAGTGAATGAAGAATGTGTACTCATTAAATTATGAGTAATAATCATTTGTGTCCTAAATAGAAGAATATTAAGAGAAGCAAGCGTTTCATTCTTATATTTCACAATACAGCTTGATCTCAGTTAAACATCCACTCAAAACTATAAGTTGTTGGACTACGATTCTGTCTAATGCTATAACTACTCAGAGTTGTGCATCAAAGATCTCACTGATTGTTAGATATTTGACTGTCAGATTTGGTGGAAGGCGCCTAATATATAGACGTTCGATCCGATATCTAGCAGTTTGAATGGTTAACTTCAGTCAGTTATTAATATTTGGACAATAAATGAGGATGAACTGTTGGACTTGGTTTGTACAGATTGATGTGACTGTTTTGTTGAAATACTTGTGTAATTTATCATGAGCGTTTCTAATATGTATATGTGAGAAAGAACATCGAAGTTGAATAGCCTTTCTGGACGTTGAACTTGTAGGGAAAAACGGCGGGTCATTAAGGGGAAACATAAGCCAGAACACTACTTAGAAGGGCGGATTTACGAATTTTCTTAACTTTGGTCATGTCCAATAAAAAAGGGAACTGATAAAGGCACTTTACCATGAAATGAAGATCATGTGTTTTCTGGATGCGGTTGAAGATGAAAAAGGCATTGTACAAGACCTTTAAACAAGACAGATATCCATAGAAATTTGTGAATAAACATACAATCAGTAAAATGGAGCATAAGGAATGAATATTCGTGAACAAATCTCCTCTGTATATACTCTTACAATTCAGATGCGATGCTTTAGTAAAATGCTGATACTAAAGGTACGCAGATCAATCCAAAGAAGTTTGAATACAGGCAAACTACAATCAATCCTTGCTACACGTCCAATGATCACTGCGATGTTGTTATGCAAATTGCGACGACTAGCCGCTTCTTTCGGTTTCTATCAATTAAACCGCTCCTGTGGAGGACGTTGAGGTAGTTATGATGTTCTTGTAATTTGCATATACGTGCTCGTGAGCACTTCCATGTGTGGCTGAACAAGAATGTAGTCAAAAATTCTGAAACACACAGCTTAGCTCATTGATTCTAAATGAGACAGATCACACAGAGTAATCTTTCACAATGATATATTGTGTTAACAGCAATCTACCTGATTCTTCCAGAATGCACATATCTGATGTAAATGCTATTCCGATTACGAATTCTCTAACACTTGCCTGTTATTTTTGAAAAGTTTATGCACTATCCAATCCTAACTATTACTTCCGACCGAATCCATAACATTCTATATGTTACGCGGTTTCTTATTTGTAATTATCTTATTATCTCATTCCACATCGAGTGATGTGCGTAAAATAAAGTATGACCTAATTGGTCACATACATCCGTAGCGTTTTATGTGATTTAATTAATGTCAACATTAGATTCAACAATGAAATATATAGAAAAAAAGATGAGATAGCAATGGAGCCTCCACTGGGTCAGGTTTAAGCCGATTATGAAGTGTTAACTTGAATCAGTTTATAAGTGAAATGAAATTGTGAGATAAATAACGATCGCAGTAAATATGGTAAACATGGCTTGAGAGAGATAGAAAAAGAATAATGTAATAAGAAGTCTGATATTTTGTGAAAAGCTTTAAAATATGATTCTTATTTACGGATGGAATAAATTGAATCGCTCAATGTATCTATCAAGCAAGTATGGTCATTACAAAGCAGAACCGTATCGTCCATATATCTACAGTGAAATGAAAACTTGCAAATGCATTGTGCCCATGCACCGTTTTCTAGTCTAGAGAGAACAATTTAGGCCGATCTGCGACCGTGGTGTGAACACATCGCGACACCATCTGTTCGTCTAAACATCTCATCATTGAATTTGGAATGTGCGTTCATAGTATATTTTGGTAATAATTCTTTGATGGTATCCAAAGTGAATGGGGCCTATATTTATTTTTCTCTGAGTTGTTCACAAATATATTCTTTATTCTCTCTGAGTGCGACATTTGTGAATGATGATTGTTACATTATTCTGCAACAATTGAACCGTACAGTTCATTCACATATATAAACTTCATTATTTATTGTCTGAATTTCGTACACAGACTGTATGTAACTACACAAACTGCTGGACATTGAACTGGACGTCTAAAGATTAGACGCTTTCCACAAAATCTGACAGATAAATGTCAGTATGAGAAAACAACAATTGCTTTGTTTTTGATATATATTAATTATATCACAATTTAATATTAACGTCTATCTGATAAATGACCGTTTATCTACTTGTGTGTGCGTGTAACTAGTGACCTAATGTCGGTTCTCCTAGATTAAACTTTGTATAATTTTTTTTAAATTTTATCATGCGCCAATGTCTCACACGTCCATTGTATGTAATCAGTTGATATATTTTTACACTCTTAATAGCCATTACGAGTCTGATCGTATTTATGATAACTTGATTGGTTGGAACTCACAATCTGGTTGTGAAATAAAAGTATAAAAGCAAGTGGGTATGTCATCGGTTAAAGAGAGAAGATAATCTGGCCTAAGGGTAAGTTATTCAAATGTAAATGATTTGATTAGAGATTATTTAAATTTTTGAAATAAACCCCTGAACCACGAACTCAATCTGATGTATAATTAGACAGGAACACTAGAAGGCATATCGAAAGTTTATAGAACAGTGTAAAATCAACATGGGATACAAAGATTCTGTGAATAACAGTGATTATTTCTTCATTCAACTTGTTATATTCATCCGTGCTCAAATGCGGTCTCCAACACTGCTAGACGTCGTTGCTTACAATCACGATCGGATGAGTCAGTTTAGGCGGTGGAGAGACTTCCACGAACAACTAGATTAGATTACGTAGTCACATCATGACAAACTGACAATTTTCGGATTAGGTCCAATACTATCGTGGTATATATAACGAACCATACCTTGGTTTTTCAGATTTATCGAGATAGTGATCAGTTATATAACGACATTTGGTACCGAGTTTGGTTTCCATCATTTCATTGATGCAATCTGTACCATGCAGTCTACGTAAAATCTATTTAAGTAAACGGCATTGAGTGAATTTCTTCATGGATGGTAGGTCTTTTCAACAAACAATAAATGTTGGGAATAGTATTTTAATATCGAATTGCTTTCCAGTGATTATTAGGCTTGTGTAAATACACTTCAGTTGATGCGGATCAAGTCGACATAAAATTGATCTGATTGGGTAGTTTGGTTGCCGTTGTAATTGAATTTTGTTAGGTGATCCCATAGTCTTTAATGGGATTGGAGAAAAGTTGAATGTGTGTAATGTATTCTTGTCAGCCGATAGGTCTCTCACTGGACGAGTTACATACTATAATTATACATGTATGGAAGCAACATGGACTATCAAACATCACGGAACAAAATATGGTGAGAGTCGTACTGTGAGAAAGCAGGTACCCTAGACGGCATAACGAAAGTTTATAGAACAGTGTAAAATTAACATGGGATACAAAGGTTCTGTGAATCACAATGATATTCTGTGATGTTATATACAGATGTAGTGATTAGACGGGCTCTAGCTGTGTAGATTTTTAGGTATAAACTAGTCGAATAGCAAACCACATTCCAATCCATCGACTCGGAATAGCATATATCAGACGATTTGTTGTTATTCTGATGGTTGCTCTGTTCAAACACATATTATCCTTGAGAGAGTTTGCTGATAAATTGAACCACTCGAATTAAACTGCTGATTGTTCGAAATTCCGTCAATCGCATAGTATGGTGAGTTCGCCATCTGAAGTCTAATTGGTTGAAAAATAACAGTCCAACGTCCACGTTTTCGTTGACTCACGATATCACATAACCCACATTCTCTCTTATTACTCAGAACTATCTAACCACCAACACTGTTGTCGTTTGCGCATACCTTCACGATAGTCTACTAGAATTGTACTGAAAAATAATGGGCAAATTAACACACGTTTGCTAAGACTGATCCAGTCGTAATAAAAAGTGCACTCTGTTTTGATAGATCTCTAATAGATTGAGAAATTATTGACATCATACCGTAAATATCAGGTAATTGATACAACGACACTGATGAGCGATTATCATAAGTTACATTGGGAAGTGGCGTGAGCGTTAACCATCACATAGGTAGAACATAATAACATAGGAACCTCATTGACGCTCAATGTCTGGACCACTGATCCGGTTTCCAACGATTTAAAACCATCTGCGATACTGCGCTTAAATCCCAACCTATATTGATAACACACTTTCTAATGAACTTCAATTTTAATTTTATTTTACCTTACAGAGAAATAGTTCAACTACATTCGAAACAGTTTCAACTCGGAATGATGATGAGAAATAGCTCTGTTGTGCTCTTATTATTAACAAGTGTTTTATTCACCATTTACAACACTAAGGAAGAAAATACATCAGAAACAACATTAACACTACTCAACTTCACGGATCCTGAAATCAAGACAGTGTTTGAAGATTGGATTGAAGTATCAGATGCAGTTATAATTGGAGGACGATCTAAAGCCACAATTGTACCACTTTATGGACAGGTAAATGTTATCAATATATATAATTTAACCAACACCATGTTTAGAATTACCAATCGGCATTGTTGTTTTATCTGCTCAACCCACGAGAAAATGGATCAAGTTTCGCTGGTGTCTACAGGAAATTGGATACTCCGGATATTTCAAAATATACAGGTGTTGTAATTGATCTACAAAGACAGGGTGTAAATTCTAAATTTCAATTTGTATTGTATGGTGAATGTTCAGAGGTGCGAGATTGTGAATCACATGAGTCGCAATTCGAGGTAATGTGATATACTCAATTGTGCAGAATAATTCAATCTGTTTTCTATGAAATGTTTATAGACATCTGAGGTACGACAGAAAGTAAAAATACCATTTGATAAATTTACACCATACTTTCGTGGAACACCGAAATCTGATTCAAAGCCTCTAGAATTATCTCAAACATCACGTATTGGAATAAAAGTATATAAAGGAAGCAATGCGCCGGAAAACCAATTTGGTCCAGGTTCCATCGAAATATTCTCTATTGCAGCATATTCGGACGTTTGAAAGCCGGTTTGAAGAAACCGAGTTTATATGAATGTTAGACCGATTGAAATGTAGTTCTTATCGATACTACTATTATTTTTGTTTGTATTTTGTAGTTTTATAAATAAATATCATACGTTTATCTGTGATTTTTGAATGTTTTCACGGGTTTCTTGTTATGCACATGAGCATCAACGAGGGCAAACGGTGGGAAAATTCATGCGGTTGATTGAAAACCTAATCAAGTAGTTGTGAATATTTTGTCCTTACCTCAATTGCGACTATCAATCGTTTAATTCCAAGCTTCAGACGTAGCGGTAAATTTTGAAAAACTCAATGAGACAGTCAAGGACTCACTAAAGACGAGAGATTGATTATCATGGTAGGCGCATATAAAACAGGAGTTGTTCTACTTAATACAAATGACTACAATGACAAAAATAAATAACAGGTTCAATGATTAAACAGAATTTCAGAAACTGAATAAAAGTCCAAGTCTTCTTTATGTTTATGTTTCTTCCTAAAGACCCGTCGTTTCTTCTTGGAAGTAACAAGTTTTAAAGGGTTGTTCTACCTCCACTTCGTTCTCACATGCGTTGGTGTGAACATATCGCGACACCATCTGTTCGTCTAAACATCTCATCATTGATTTTGGAATGTGCGTTCATATTATCGAAACACATCTTTGAAATAAAGTTTTGTTGATGTCTTCGACGAACTGGATTTTCCAGATCTGTTGGATTACGTGGGTATATCAATTGATCTACACAGACGCGGTCAAAATACGATTTTCAAATTGTTTTTTTATTATAAGTATACTGATGTAATCACTTATTCATCAGATGGGTCACTTTTCGAGGAAAATCTGATCATTACTAGTTGCAACATTATATTACAGTCATTGGCTCTATTTGTAATAAACATAAGGATTTTTCAATAGCTTATGTTATTCATTTGTGTAAGGAATAAGCAACAAAATGGAAAAATGGAACCTGTGTACTTATAACGTACCAAAAGCAAGGCTGGACTTGATGTTTTTAAATAAATTTAGCATTGGGTAAAGAGCCATTACTTGGATTTAGACAGTTCAACATTGTGAGATTGTGTGTGACAAACAATCACGTCGAATGAGTTCGTGTGATCTCATCTCAAGTTGATAAGATAAAGATCATCCATTTGATGTGATTCAGTTAATAGCTTGCCGTATTACATCATACACGTTCTAGCCCAGTGACCCATATTGAAATCTATGATGAACTTGTATCCAGTAACACGACGAACATCTGCGTAATCATCATCATACGAACAAAACTTTCTTGAAGATTTAAGTTGTAATTGTTGAGATGAACTGAATAGCTTACTGGTTGTGTGAAACAAGTATGGAACCGTTTCTTCGGGACATGATAACCAGAATACATCTTTGATATCTTCCATAGTTCTGAATTACCATATTCATTACTATTTGTTATAGATACATCAGAATAATTCAAAACTCAATGCATATGGGAAACGAAAGCGGCAAGAACAGCTTTATAATCATATTCTCAAGTATCATCGGAATCATTTGGACACCGACGTCTATACTACGACAGAATTTGATGCTGACCAGGTACACTCTATAGATTGCACAAATATTTATTGCACAAAACATTCTGACATGAACTTGATAGCGAGAGACAACTGAATGAGTGATAGTCATCCTGTGCAATATGTAGACTAAGTTGAGAGTACAGGTGCTATCATTTAAGGTGTAGATATGTGTCAGCAATATTCTTCTATCTACTCAATCCACGACCAAATGGATCAAATTTTGTTGGTGTCTTCCACGACCTGGATGTTCAAGATTTGTCAGAATACACAGGTGTTTCAATTGATCTACAATGACAGGGTGAAAATACGATTTTCAAATTGTTCTTTTATGATGAGTATACGGATATAATCACTTGTTCATCATATGGGTCACTTTTCGAAGAAAATGTGATATTCATATGTGTACAAGAATTCAATGTTCTTTTTATTGTATCTTCGAACACATCAGGAGAATAATAACAACTAACGTTACCAATTAGTACATTTAAGGCATACACTCACTGAGAACTGATATCCAAACTTTCTTGGAAAACAGAAATCTGATTCAACACCTTCACTTTTGACTGAAATATGTCGTTTCGATATATGAGTATATAATCATAATCACAAGGAGGGATGGCATTTTGATACAGATTCATTAGAAATATCCTCCGTCGGCGTAAAGAAACTCAAACCAACGGGCAATCATTAGTTATCTAAAACTGAAACTGTATTTGTAAACACAGTCAATGATAGTTGTATAACGTTTTTGAGTTTGAATGAGAAATTCTGTCAAATAATCATTGTAATTTAATCATCATTTGTGTTGTTGTTTACTCTGACGTAATATTTTACTTGTGTTATCTGAAGTTCAAGAAAAGCAGTGGTAAGTGAGATGTATTGATTAACAAGAGATTAGTTTAGAAACAAGTCGAAGAGTTTTCGAACACTTAAAAGTTTAAAGACGTCACAAAAGTTTAGAGTTTGATTGCACTTTAACCAGTAACACCATCGAAAATAGAAACGTGCTAGCCAGTGAAACCAGAATTCAGTAGTGAATACTTTTGATGTTATGAATTCGATAGGCTATAGACATATCGATGACTGACTGACCTAAGATGCCTGGCGGTTGTAGATGTTCAGCACAGAGTACCCAATCGTGATCTAGTGCGGATGCGTGAATGAGTGCCCCCAGATAATGTGGTCTGCGCCAAATATCGAAGACGTACAGAGCTCTTGATTTTGTGGACATGTTCGACTACTGAAACCAAATTGGTGATTAGGCAATATCAAATGACAATGGTAATGAAAATTGACTAATATCACATAAGCAATCGTCTTGATTATATACAGGGTTTTTTCAGCCATACTGACTGAATTGTTGAACTATCATAAATACTCTCACTGTCACCTGTGCACACCCATAACTTTGCACTGGCTTCAACTTCCTTCAATTCCAGACATGTCGTGACCATCAAACCAGGTCAGTTAATGTTATTCGGTAACCAAGAATAAACAGTGTTTTGCTAGATACACAAACCAAGCTATGGAAACCAATGGAAGTTACATCTGCTCATGACGTTTTCATAATTGAGATCACGAATGGATATTAGCTAGACCATCGTTAAATATCTGGAAGCATTCCAAAGCCGTTTTGTTTAAGTATAGAACTCCTGATCTTCATAAATGCCTGGCTCCAGATCCGGGAAACTTTGCCAACGATAACCTTGTTCTCACTAGTACCTATCTTCAATATGTAATATTTGTAGTTGTAGTGAGAAACAGTGACACATGGAGTGCAACCATGTGAGGTTTGATACAGTTATCCTCCTTAAAATTGGATGAAGTTTGTACAATATTGTTGAGCTGATAAAATTTAGACATAGATACGTTTGGCTTCTTCCTTGGATGTCTGTATGTTATTCTTACTCTCTGAGGGCGGATTGTGTCTTCTGGTGCACGATAACGGTTGCGCAACGATTTGTGTTCTCATACTTTGAGAAAACCTCCACCTAGTGCTAACAGGTTTTTAGGGATGGCGTGTTTTATGTCAGTTGGTCATTTAAACAAGGTAGACTTTTTATTCTTCAAAAAACCGATAATTCGATCATATTATCAGTTATTATGATGCAATAGAACGAAATTGCACATGAGATACAAGTAGTGACTCATTTTCCAGCTAATACATTTCAGTTGTACATAAATTGGTTACTAGATGATAACCATTTGACTGATTTCTGAGTTCTGGTAATTAAATAGTTATTACGAATATTGAGCCGTATTTTTTCACAGATTTTAAATGTCAGGCTTGCAATATTATAGAGTTATGTAATAATAACTGCATGATGAAAAGTTAACTTGAAATAAATACTCTAGATACGCCGAACGCTTGCTCATTCACAAAGGCCATATAGTGGTGAAAATGTACTTTTAATGCGTTCGTTGTGTTTTGTCAGTGGAACCGCAGGAGGACAAGAGGTCATAATACAGAGTTACTTGATGAAATTGAAGTACCATAATCCAATAATGCGCTTGCAAAATATTCAGTAATTGTCCGAGAATTCATTGTTTCTGCAGTTGCATATCAATCGCTTTCCGTTCCCATTCTTTTCTCCTCGATTTGTCGACTTTTTGATACAAGACATTCTATTCCTGATCGTCGTTATACACTACTTTGTCGATGTAAGTAGCACAAAACGTAATAAAACAATTAATTTCAAACAAAATTTTTCTGTAGATTATAATTCTCTTGGGGGCGAATCTCTGGCTTTTTGATCCGAATAGCAATTTCTTCAAGCGTCTGCAAGATTCTCAGTCTGACGGAATTAGGTAGACGGTTGTTAACACAAGGTATTATTGCGAAATGTAGTGAACAAGAACACCAATGATGGAAATCGAGTGTATTTAGCTCGAAATTACACAGTTCATTGGTAAAACAGAAAAACCATATGATAAATCGGTAATTTGCGAAATATTAATCCATCATGTCAATCTGGACTGTTCCTGTTGCAAACATCCATCGATTGTTTGACATTTCATTGTGCATGCCTTTTCATACAAATAGCATTGTGATCCCTCTCTTCCTTTCTTGATCTTCCCCGATCTTCTGCTGCCAGACATTAAGTTTTTAACTCGCGTCATATACTACTTATATCAATAGAAGTAGCGCGCACTACATAGCTTACTACACAGGAACAGCTGATACAAAAAACAAGTGGCTAATCAATAAAATTTACTTTTCAACCTCGAAATGATCATGAAACCTGTGGAAAGCATTAGTTGTTGTTATTCTGCATTAATAGTTCTTTGGATTGATCCGCGTAAATTTAGTCTTATCATTTCACTAAGCACATCGCTTCTGAATTGTAAGCTCAATCGTCCATAATATTTACATATGAGGACGAAAATAACAAATTGTATAATTATTATCACCTCTTTACACAATGCTCAAATAATTTGAAACTATCAAGTCCAACCTTGGTGTTGATATCTTTTTGTTGCTTTCTCCACACATGATTCAAAAGCATGAACCAATGAAAAATCATTATGGCCATCAAAAATAGAGCCAGTGACTGTGATGCAACGCAAAAATCATTAATTCCCACATCTCTCCAATAAATACTCTAGTAATCATGAATTCATCACCACTCACTCAAATAAGCGATAATAACCTGTTGTATGTAAGAATCATGGAAGCATTTATTAGTCTGTACAGAAATCTGAGACTGTCACTTGAGCATTAAATCTATCTCATTTGTCTTTGTATTACTTAATGTTTTTCTCATAATGAATGACACTAACTTTGAGAACTGGCTTCGGTTTCTTGTTATTTTATTGACTCTTGTTTTATGTATTTGATGACTCTCTTCAGTTAAACTATGAATTTCACTTAAAATAACTGCTACTATGAAGCATTAGGGAAAGACATCATTTGTTCAACATTCTGATGTCTTTGAACAAATTTTGTAAACGATAAGTATATTACCTTATTGAGAAGCTCACGATGAATTTCACAAGTAGTTCAACCATAAAAATTGTTGGATATCGGATTGGAAAGTCAAAAATTGAACCGCCGGACAGATCTAGGATGCACACATCTGAGATCTAGCGTTGCACAAAAGAGCAACACAACTCATTCTAGAACTGCTAGTTAGTACATAACATTACAAACACTAGCTATATTTCCATTAGTTCAACAATTCAAGTTACTGAAACATGTAATAAGAAATGGATAAAATAGATATATGAAACGTGAGAAGATATAAGGTTTCAAATAACTTAAGCATTGTGTAGAGCATTCGTAATATGCTCAACATATCTCATATCAATGAGTAGAACAATTGCATTTCTGACGTTTGGTGGACTAATATAATCACGTCTTCAGAGTCAATATATAACCGACATTAAATAACACAAGTGCAAACGTTTACGCAACCATCCATTGAAGAGTGAATGAAGATTGTGTACTCATTAGGATTTACTGTGATTTGATGTAATTTCTCATATTTCTGATTGAGTAACTAATATGCAAACGTGAAGATGACTAAAGTTATTCGAATTGGGCATGTGGCAATATTCTTATAATGGTTTTTGTTTATTTGCATAATTGATCTATACATCAACCAGACATTCTGTGATTGACGCTATCGGTGTTCATTCCAAACAACAACAACAATCCTCAAACAACACATAAATGCAACTACATGAAGCCGAATAGTTCAATGTAGAAACAAACACGACTTCGAAAGTGATACAGTAGCATGTATTTGTTACACTGTCATTGCTTACAGTGTTGAAGCTTGCAGTGAACTACTACAGACTAGTTTATTTAATTGTGCACATCAGACGTGTTTCATATGTTCTGATTTCATACATAAATACGTGGAAACAAACCACAATCTCATTGTTTTACTAACAAATGGTGAACTGATATCTGTCAATGGATATTTGGTCAATATTACGAGATAATTTGTGCATGGCATTCATCTTGTCGACATTGTGGACTGTAGTTTGCGAGATTATCTTCAACGTCGATTATTATTAATAAGACATGAATCATTGCATTTCTCAAAATCCATAATCAGACTGTACTTATTGATTTATAAAGTATGATATATTTGACGAAATTTACAATCATATCTTGCATACAAAATGTCTCTTTGACTTTTTGACTGGGCTTAAATCTGATCATCAGTTCACACTCAACATCACGGACATCACATGAAATGATTACGTGCGATCTCATTCTCAGATGTTAAGCTAAAGGTCATTCAATCTGCTTACTCATTTGATGTGATCCATTGATTGTGTTGCATATTATATCATACACGCACTAGTGCAGTGACTCACTTTGATATCCAAAACGGTCTTGTGTACAGTTGCAAAACGAATAATTGAACGAAAATCATTCTCTCTTAATGACGTCAAATTTCAATACACCACAGCTACATCAATCACATACGAATCAATTAATTCGATAGGTACCTAGTTACCTAGGTTATGTAGACTACCGAACGCTCACGAACTGCATATTCCATTGCAACCGATGACCGATATTCAAGATTATTCTTATCAAATTTCTGCAGAGTGGTTAGTAACCATTTTGAAAACACCCAACAAACACGCAATGAAGCATAGTATTATGGATGCATCCCAGTTCGTCGACCGCATCGTAAGCATTAGCACTAAAGTTCAAACCTCGATGTCCTAAGACGTAACGTCATCATTCACAAATATCGCTCTCGGAGATAATAAAGAATATATTTGTGAACAACTCAGAGAAAAATAAATAAAGGCCACAACCACTGTGGACACCATCAAAGAATTATTACCAAAATATACTATGAACGCACATTCCAAATTCAATGATGAGTTGTTTAGACGAACAGATGGTGTCGCGATGTGTTCACACCACGGTCGCAGATCAGCCTTAATTGTTCTCTCTAGACTAGAAAACGGTACATGGACGATACCGATCTGCTTTGCAATGATCATACTTGACTGATAGACACATTGAGCGTTTCAATAAAGTTCACTCTTCCATAAAATTTACATGTGAGGACGAAAATAGAGAAAGAAGAAAAACCTTTTCTGACTTGGCTTTTCCAAGAAGAAACGACGGGTCTTTAGGAAGAAACATAAACATAAAGAAGACTTGGACTTTTATCCAGTTTCTGAAATTCTGTTTACTCATTGAACCTGTTATTTATTTTTGTCATTCTAGTCATTTGTATTAAGTAGAAAAACTCCTGTTTTATATGCGCCTACCATGATAATCAATCTCTCGTCTTTAGTGAGTCCTTGACTGTCTCATTGAGTTTTTCAAAATTTACCGCTACATCTGAAGCTTGGAATTAAACGATTGATAGTCGCAATTGAGGTAAGGACAAAATATTCACAACTACTTGATTAGGTTTTCAATCAACCGCATGAATTTTCCCACCGTTTGCCCTCGTTGATGCTCATGTGCATAACAAGAAACCCGTGAAAACATTCAAAAATCACAGATAAACGTATGATATTTATTTATAAAACTACAAAATACAAACGAAAATAATAGTAGTATCGATAAGAACTACATTTCACTCGGTCTAACATTCATATAAACTCGGTTTCTTCAAACCGGCTTTCAAACGTCCGAATATGCTGCAATAGAGAGTATTTCGATGGAACCTGGACCAAATTGGTTTTCCGGCGCATTGCTTCCTTTATATACTTTTATTCCAATACGTGATGTTTGAGATAATTCTAGAGGCTTTGAATCGGATTTCGGTGTTCCACGAAAGTATGGTGTAAATTTATCAAATGGTATTTTTACTTTCTGTCGTACCTCAGATGTCTATAAACATTTCATAGAAAACAGATTGAATTATTCTACACAATTGAGTATATCACATTACCTCGAATTGCGACTCATGTGATTCACAATCTCGCACCTCTGAACATTCACCATACAATACAAATTGAAATTTAGAATTTACACCCTGTCTTTGTAGATCAATTACAACACCTGTATATTTTGAAATATCCGGAGTATCCAATTTCCTGTAGACACCAGCGAAACTTGATCCATTTTCTCGTGGGTTGAGCAGATAAAACAACAATGCCGATTGGTAATTCTAAACATGGTGTTGGTTAAATTATATGTATTGATAACATTTACCTGTCCATAAAGTGGTACAATTGTGGCTTTAGATCGTCCTCCAATTATAACTGCATCTGATACTTCAATCCAATCTTCAAACACTGTCTTGATTTCAGGATCCGTGAAGTTGAGTAGTGTTAATGTTGTTTCTGATGTATTTTCTTCCTTAGTGTTGTAAATGGTGAATAATACACTTGTTAATAATAAGAGCACAACAGAGCTATTTCTCATCATCATTCCGAGTTGAAACTGTTTCGAATGTAGTTGAACTATTTCTCTGTAAGGTAAAATAAAATTAAAATTGAAGTTCATTAGAAAGTGTGTTATCAATATAGGTTGGGATTTAAGCGCAGTATCGCAGATGGTTTTAAATCGTTGGAAACCGGATCAGTGGTCCAGACATTGAGCGTCAATGAGGTTCCTATGTTATTATGTTCTACCTATGTGATGGTTAACGGTCACGCCACTTCCCGATGTAACTTATGTGATAACATTTGAATAACTTACTTTTAGGCCAGAGTATCTTCTCTCTTTAACCGTTGACATACCCACTTGCTTTTATACTTTTATTTCACAACCAGATTGTGAGTTTCAACCAATCAAGTTATCATAAATACGATCAGACTTGTAATGGCTATTGAGAGTGCAATAAAAAAAAGCTGATTACATACAATGGACGTGTGAGACATTGGCGCATGATAAAATTAAAAAAAAATTATACAAAGTTTAATCTAGCGGAATGAACACTAGGTTGCTAGTTACACGCACACATGTACACAAGTAGATTATTGTCTTATTTTTAAATTATGAGTTATATTAATTTGTCTCTTAAATAGAAGTATATTGAGGGAAACAAGCGTTTCATTCTTATATTTTACAATACAGCTTGATCTCAGTTAAACATCCACTCAAAACTATAAGTTGTTGGACTACGATTCTGTCTAATGCTATAACTACTCAGAGTTGTGCATCAAAGATCTCACTGATTGTTAGATATTTGACTGTCAGATTTGGTGGAAGGCGCCTAATATATAGACGTTCGATCCGATATCTAGCAGTTTGGATGGTTAACTTCAGTCAGTTATTAATATTTGGACAATAAATGAGGATGAACTGTTGGACTTGGTTTGTACAGATTGATGTGACTGTTTTGTTGAAATACTTGTGTAATTTATCATGAGCGTTTCTAATATGTATATGTGAGAAAGAACATCGAAGTAGAATAGCCTTTCTGGACGTTGAACTTGTAGGGAAAAACGGCGGGTCATTAAGGGGAAACATAAGCCAGAACACTACTTAGAAGGGCGGATTTACGAATTTTCTTAACTTTGGTCATGTCCAATAAAAAAGGGAACTGATAAAGGCACTTTACCATGAAATGAAGATCATGTGTTTTCTGGATGCGGTTGAAGATGAAAAAGGCATTGTACAAGACCTTTAAACAAGACAGATATCCATAGAAATTTGTGAATAAACATACAATCAGTAAAATGGAGCATAAGGAATGAATATTCGTGAACAAATCTCCTCTGTATATACTCTCACAATTCAGATGCGATGCTTTAGTAAAATGCTGACACTAAAGGTACGCAGATCAATCCATAGAAGTTTGAATACAGGCAAACTACAATCAATCCTTACTACACGTCCAATGATCACTGCGATGTTGTTATGCAAATTGCGACGACTAACCGCTTCTTTCGGTTTCTATCAATTAAACCGCTCCTGTGGAGGACGTTGAGGTGGTTATGATGTTCTTGTAATTTGCATATACGTGCTCGTGAGCACTTCCATGTGTGGCTGAACAAGAATGTAGTCAAAAATTCTGAAACACACAGCTTAGCTCATTGATTCTAAATGAGACAGCTAACACAGAGTAATCTTTCACAATGATATATTGTGTTAACAGCAATCTACCTGATTCTTCCAGAATGCACATATCTGATGTAAATGCTATTCCGATTACGAATTCTCTAACACCTGCCTGTTATTTTTGAAAAGTTTATGCACTATCCAACCCTAACTATTACTTCCGACCGAATCCACAACATTCTATATGTTACGCGGTTTCTTATTTGTAATTATCTTATTATCTCATTCCACATCGAGTGATGTGCGTAAAATAAAGTATGACCTAATTGGTCACATACATCCGTAGCGTTTTATGTGATTTAATTAATGTCAACATTAGATTCAACAATGAAATATATAGAAAAAAAGATGAGATAGCAATGGAGCCTCCACTGGGTCAGGTTTAAGCCGATTATGAAGTGTTAACTTGAATCAGTTTATAAGTGAAATGAAATTGTGAGATAAATAACGATCGCAGTAAATATGGTAAACATGGCTTGAGAGAGATAGAAAAAGAATAATGTAATAAGAAGTCTGATATTTTGTGAAAAGCTTTAAAATATGATTCTTATTTACGGATGGAATAAATTGAATCGCTCAATGTATCTATCAAGCAAGTATGGTCATTACAAAGCAGAACCGTATCGTCCATATATCTACAGTGAAATGAAAACTTGCAAATGCATTGTGCCCATGCACCGTTTTCTAGTCTAGAGAGAACAATTTAGGCCGATCTGCGACCGTGGTGTGAACACATCGCGACACCATCTGTTCGTCTAAACATCTCATCATTGAATTTGGAATGTGCGTTCAAAGTATATTTTGGTAATAATTCTTTGATGGTCTCCACAGTGATTGTGGCCTATATTTGTTTTTCTCTGAGTTGTTCACAAATATATTCTTTATTATCTCTGAGTGCGATATTTGTGAATGATGACAGTGTAACGAATACATGCTACTGTATCACTTTCGAAGTCGTGTTTGTTTCTACATTGAACTATTCGGCTTCATGTAGTTGCATTTATGTGTTGTTTGAGGATTGTTGTTGTTGTTTGGAATGAACACCGATAGCGTCAATCACAGAATGTCTGGTTGATGTATAGATCAATTATGCAAATAAACAAAAACCATTATAAGAATATTGCCACATGCCCAATTCGAATAACTTTAGTCATCTTCACGTTTGCATATTAGTTACTCAATCAGAAATATGAGAAATTACATCAAATCACAGTAAATCCTAATGAGTACACAATCTTCATTCACTCTTCAATGGATGGTTGCGTAAACGTTTGCACTTGTCTTATTCAATGAATTATGATTGTTACATTATTCTGCACAAATTAAAACGTACACTTCATTCTCATTATTCAATTTCATTATTTATTGTCTGAATTCGTAAACAGACTGTACGTAACTACACGCATTGCTAGACATTGAATTGAACGTCTAGAGATTAGACGCTTTCCACAAAATCTGACAGATAAATGTCAGTATAAGAAAACAACAATTGCTGAGTTTATGATATATTGATTATATCACAATTTAATATTAACGTCTATCTGATAAGTGACCATTTATCTACTTGTGTGTGCGTGTAACTAGTGACCTAATGTTGATTCCCCTAGATTACTCTTTGTATATATTTTTTAATTTTATCATGCGCCAATGTCTCACACGTCCATTGTATGTAATCAGCTGATATATTTTTACACTCTTAATAGCCATTACGAGTGTGATCGTATTTATGATAACTTGATTGGTTGGAACTCACAATCTGGTTGTGAAATAAAAGTATAACAGCAAGTGGGTATGTCAACGGTTAAAGAGAGAAGATACTCTGGCCTAAGGGTAAGTTATTCAAATGTAAATGATTTGATTAGAGATTATTTAAAATTTTGAAATAAACTCCTGAACCACGAACTCAATCTGATGTATAATTAGACAGGAACACTAGACGGCATATCGAAAGTTTATGGAACAGTGTAAAATCAACATGGGATACAAAGATTCTGTTAATAACAGTGATTATTTCTTCATTCAATTTGTTATATTCATCCGTGCTCAAATGCGGTCTCCAACACTGCTAGACGTCGTTGCTCACAATCACGATCGGATGAGTCAGTTTAGGCGGTGGAGAGACTTCCACGAACAACTAGATTAGATTACGTAGTCACATCATGACAAACTGACAATTTTCGGATTAGGTCCAATACTATCGTGGTATATATAACGAACCATACCTTGGTTTTTCAGATTTATCGAGATAGTGATCAATATTATAACGACATTTGGTACCGAGTTTGGTTTCCATCATTTCATTGATGCAATCTGTACCATGCAGTCTACGTAAAATCTATTTAAGTAAACGGCATTGAGTGAATTTCTTCATGGATGGTAGGTCTTTTCAACAAACAATAAATGTTGGGAATAGTATTTTAATATCGAATTGCTTTCCAGTGATTATTAGGCTTGTGTAAATACACTTCAGTTGATGCGGATCAAGTCGACATAAAATTGATCTGATTGGGTAGTTTGGTTGCCGTTGTAATTGAATTTTGTTAGGTGATCCCATAGTCTTTAATGGGATTGGAGAAAAGTTGAATGTGTGTAATGTATTCTTGTCAGCCGATAGGTTTCTCACTGGACGAGTTACATACTATAATTACACATTTATGGAAGCAACATGGACTATCAAACATCACGGAACAAAATATGGTGAGAGTCGTACTGTGAGAAAGCAGGTACCCTAGACGGCATAACGAAAGTTTATAGAACAGTGCAAAATTAACATGGGATACAAAGGTTCTGTGAATCACAATGATATTCTGTGATGTTATATACAGATGTAGTGATTAGACGGGCTCTAGCTGTGTAGATTTTTAGGTATAAACTAGTCGAATAGCAAACCACATTCCAATCCATCGACTCGGAATAGCATATATCAGACGATTTGTTGTTATTCTGATGGTTGCTCTGTTCAAACACATATTATCCTTGAAAGAGTTTGCTGATAAATTGAACCACTCGAATTAAACTGCTGATTGTTCGAAATTCCGTCAATCGCATAGTATGGTGAGTTCGCCATCTGAAGTCTAATTGGTTGAAAAATAACAGTCCAACGTCCACGTTTTCGTTGACTCACGATATCACATAACCCACATTCTCTCTTATTACTCAGAACTATCTAACCACCAACACTGTTGTCGTTTGCGCATACCTTCACGATAGTCTACTAGAATTGTACTGAAAAATAATGGGCAAATTAACACACGTTTGCTAAGACTGATCCAGTCGTAATAAAAAGTGCACTCTGTTTTGATAGATCTCTAATAGATTGAGAAATTATTGACATCATACCGTAAATATCAGGTAATTGGTACAACGACACTGATGAGCGATTATCATAAGTTACATTGGGAAGTGACGTGTCCGTTAACCATCACATAGGTAGGACATAATAACATGGGTTCAAATGGTTCAAAATGTTTAAATGGTTGTGGATGAAATAGAAAATGCTTTCGCCTCACAGGCTTCCGTGTCTAGTAGCTGGGAATCACCAATACCTACAGGCATAAACCTAGGTATATTAACGATAAAAGATAAAAAAACTGAATTGGTAAGTCATAGTAAGATGCTATCCTTAGTCCTTAAGCATAGATCAAATTGCCTCTTAAAGCACTTTTGGGAAGTTGCTTGGACTAGCACAGCTGGCAGCGAATTCCAGCATTTGACAACTCCTAAGGAGTAGAAGTTGTGCCTGCAGTTCGTTCTACTATGTTGTATCTCTAATTTCTGGGTGTAATCTATTAGGTTAGTGTTGAGATGAAGCTTAAGTAGGTGTTAAAGAGGATGTCCAGGTGTGTTGAGGATACTGTAAGCCATTAAAAGGTCACCTCTAAGACGCCTATACTCTAATGGGTAAAGGTCGAGTGATTGATGGCGCTCATCGTAAGGTTTAAATTTGAGTCCCCGAACTGATTTCCTGGCTCGCCGTTGAATGCGCTTTAGAGTGTCCTTATCCTTTTGGGGTGAGGGGGGAAATACTATGTTTCCGTACTCAAAATGGGGACGAATGAAACTATTGAAGATTATGTGAAAAGTTCTCCCGTCAAACTGACCGAAAATGCGCTTCAATGTTAACAGTGCAAGGTTTGCTCGAAAGGCATTTCTGTCACAGTTGGCATAAGACTTTAAGTCGTAGGGCACCAGAACTCCTAAATCTTTTTTGACTAGGGATACTACTAGAGAGGAATTTCCTAAAATGTAACTGTAATCTGCGACGTGTCGCAGATGGACTACTTTACACTTTGAGGTGTTAAAGGTAAGTGCGTTATCGTCTGCCCAACTTTGAGGTCGAGTCAGATCCTCTTGAAGTGCCTGCATGTCAAACAACCATGTTGAAAAGTTTTCGAACACTTGAAAGTTTAAAGATGTCACAAATTTTTGGGGTTTTATAGCGCTTTATCCATTTACAACTTCAATGATCGAAACGTGACAACACAGTGAAATCAGGATTCAGTGTATAGTAGGTTCGATTATATATATTCAAAAGGCTATGGGCATATCGAAAAGGGACTGATCTGAGTTCCCATAAATGCCCTGGTATGGCCGAGACTGGGGAGAGTCCGCCCACCATCTCGAAATTCTCTCACATGGTCAAGTTTATACAGTCTCTGCCAGGGAAGTCCTACTCACTGCCTTCTCGTGGTGAGGGAGTTGTTTACGAAAATGGGCGAACGAAAAGAGAATATCTGGTGCTTTAGCGGGATCTCAAACCAATGATGCAATTTCAAATATAATATGATGAATATCAAAAACTTTTTGCGATATAATTATGTCGTGTATATCTTCAAAATCTCTTTATAGACATCAGAAGAACGAGAATAAATAATATTACATTTATAGGACATTTTCAAGGAGAATTGATGCACGCTTTGTCAAATTTTCGTGAAAGACGGAAATCTGATTCAGATTTATGTCAAATATCTCGTTTTGATATACACGTTTATATTCATGAATACCTGGAAGAATGACAGTTTGATCCAGATTCTTTAGAAATATTCTCCATCTCTATATACAAATCGACAGGCAACCATTAGTTAACTAGAATTGAAACTGTAGTTGTAAGGCCAGTAATTGAAGATTGTTTAACATTTTTGAGGTGGCATGAGTGATTCTTTCAAATAATCACTAGAATTTATTCATCATTCGCATTGCCGTTTACTGTTGCATAATTTTATGTTTGTGTTATCTAAAAATCAAAAAAAATCAGTGATAAGTGAGATGTGAAGCGACTCAGTTGACCATGATTTTCAGCTGACAAGAGATTTGGTTACAACCGATTCGAAATGTTTATATTTGCTTTAAAATTTAAAGATGCCACAAGTATTTGTAGTTCGACAGAACCTTATCCGTAACGACTTCAATAATCGAAACGTGCCAAATCGGTGAAAACAAAAGTCAGATATAGAGAGTTTCAACAACATACATTTTGTAGACTATCAAAATATTGAGTAGTGACTTATCTAAGATGACTGCTGATTATAGAAAATGTTGAGCACAAATTACTCACTCGTCCAGTGCGGATATATGACCCTGCGTCTTCAGGTAGGTGAGTCTATTAAAACTAATGTGGCCGGCATCGAATATCAAAGACTTACAGAGCTATTGATTTTAGGAATTCGTTTACCACTATAAGTTGCATGACTCGTGTAACCAAATAAATGATTAGGTAATATTAGATGACAGTTTGTTAAGTTACAACTGATACTGTATTGCAATGTACTTAATATCACAGGACAATCGTTGTGAGTATACATAGAAATCTTTTAGCTAAACAAATTGAATTGCTCAACTTCCGTATATGCTCTCACGGTCACAGCTCTGCAGTGGATTCAACATCCATCATGTACAGATATGTCGTGAACATCAACCCTGATCATGTAATTTTAGTCGGAAACAAAGAATAAATAGTGTTTTGGTAGTCATGAAGTTTTTCAGTTTCATAGAGTAATTCTGTCAAATAATTATTGGAATTTATTCATCTTTCTTAGTGTTGTTTACGTTCATGTTATTTTCTATTTGTGTTATCTGAAATTCAGAAAAGTCAAAAGTGATATGTGAAACAATTCAGTTGACTGAGTTTATCAATTAACTAATGAACATGTTAAAATGTTTTCGAACACTTGAAAGTTTTAAGATGTCACAAATATTTGGGGTTTTTCGCGCATTATCCATCCCGGGCAGTGTCACCGCCTTCACACATATCAAATGAGATCCTGGTGGCGCGTATGTATTTGGTGCCTCCTTGTTCCAATATCTATGTGTTAAAATAAATAGTAAACAGACTTATCTAAGTTGACTAGTGGTTGTAGGAGCCTTTGAGTATACGGATGCGTTGGTGAGTGACCTCAGTAAGGTGAGTCTTTGAAAACTAATGTGGTCAGCGACGAATGTCGAAGAGTACAGAGCCAATAAATTTGTGAACTTATTCACGGCTATTTACACCAACATACAAAAAGCAATAAAAATCACTTCAAGTAATGATTTTTTTCATAATTGAGACCAGGATTAGATATCAGCTAAACCATCAGTAAATGGCGGAAAGCATTCCAAAGCCGCTTCATTCTATCAAAGAATTCCTAGTCTGTATAAATGCACGGTTCCTCATCCAGAAGCATGTATTCACGATAATTATATTCTCACTAGTAACTAGCTTCGATATGTAATACTTGTGGTTGTGAGCAAGAACAAATATTCTAGCAGAATAGCATGAATTCATTTTATTTCGTGTGTTCTCATCAGCTGCTTACAACCTTTGATATTTATTAATCATAATAAGATAATGGGTTTAAATGACTTACATGAGAGGAATTGGTTGGAAGTTATATTGAAGACATATTCGTATAGTATAGCAAGGGTGTAAACGAAATTAATGTACTGAATATTGTAAATATATACCTTATGTGAAAGAATATTCTTCATCATTAATTGTGACAACAGTTCAAAAACGGTTACAAACAATTGATTACGTAATGAGTAAAATTCTTGTTTGGAATACAGTGAGTAGCGTTCATTTAAAAGATTAGTAATTTGAAACGTAGTTGAAGAAATAAAAATAAAAATCCTTGATGTAATATAAACAAAAAAAAAACAAGACAAGATCATCTAAGGTGCAGCAAAGAAATATTTTTGACCAAGGCAAGGAAAGATTAACAACCATCTTCTTTTGATCACATAGGTCAGGTTTTTGACGCCTGAAGGCAACGGCCTCAGCAAACTTCATGAGACTAGAGTTTGGCTGCTTACTAACCAACTTGAAGGACTGTAACGTAACTACCTGATGTCCTGTATCAAGGAGGTGTCTGGTGATTGCACTATTCAGAGTCCTTCTTTCCCTTGTTCTAAGACGTTTTGCAACATGTTCAAAAAATCTTAGGCGTGCTCTTCTTTCTGTTCGGCCAATGTAGTTTCTTTGGCAGGTACACGTGAATTTATAAATACAGTTGGCGGTAACATGAAAGGGGTGCTTGCCGACCTTTGATTGAGTTATTGAACATGTTGTTTCATAGAAAATAAAAAGTTTAGCAGCCGGATAAGTTATGGCAAGCGTATTATTCAGTCTCCTGCTGATTATTTGTGAGACGTTATCACATCTAAAGTTAAGATTTATAGAAAATGTCTTTTTATTGACCGTAGTTCTTTCCCTCTTGTTTTCTTTGGGCTTTTTATATTTGTCAATAAACTTTTGTAGATGGAAGTTGTTTCTAAGACATTTTCTAGGATCATTAATTCTTCTTCAAGTTTGTCGATAGTACACATCTTTTCCACCCTGTCATGTAGTGTTTTAATCGGTGCCTTCTTGTAACTAATTGGACAAAATCTATTGAAATTCAAATAGAGCCCATTCCAATTGCTTTTTCTATAAACTGAACGTTTTACTGTCCCGTATTTTCTACGTTTTATGGCAACATCAAGAAAGTGGAACATGTCGTTCTGTTCGTGCTCCATAGTCAAGTGTATGTTGGGAAGAGCGTTAATGAAGAGTATTAGCAGGCGGATGTCATGCTTTTTATTATTACAGACAATAAATGTGTCGTTCACATATCTGTAGTATTCCTTCGTTTCACTATTCTCTTGTTTAAGTACCGTGTTTTCAAGATACCCCATAAAAATATTTGCCAGAATCGAATTTAGTGGACTCCACATCGCTACGCTATCGATTTGGCGGTAAATAGTGTTATTAAATTAAAATTGAATATCAGTTGAGCACATTGGTAGTAGTTTTTTATTTCTGGGGCTGGTAAAGGTAGGAGATCATCATTCTGACAAATTCTATCAATAGTTTCATGAAGTGGTATATTGGTGAACAAGGATGTTACATCAAAAGAGGTCATGTACTTATCGGTAACATTCGTATGATTTAATCTATCAGCACACTGGAATGAATCTCTTAACGTGTATGCTGCTAATCTTCGACGAACCGGTTCTAGATTTACTGCTGACTAGCGTGTGACTTTATGAAACGATGAGTTGATCATTGATAGGATAGGACTGAGGAGAACGTCATGTTTGTGAACTCTTTGTAAACCATACATATGAGGTAGACTTGAACCACGTGATCTTAGATCGTTGTTATTAGAGTTACCAATCATTTTCTTTGTTAGAAGTTCTCTGAGCATTCCTGTGATTCGTTTTTCTGTTGAATCAGTCAAATATTTTTGGATTTATCTACGTTGAACCTCAGTTGATCGTCTAGGATTGACTTCATCTTAGTTACATATTCAGCTGTATCCATTAGGACTACACCTGAACCGTATTTGTTTTTGGTATATAAAATTTGAGTCCCGGTGATAAGGCTTCTGTTTCTTTACTATTGAACTTCGTATTTGATAAGTTACAGATAAACCTCGAAGGGTTTTCCGGAAAACCTAAACATAGTTGTTCTCTTATCAGAGATTTCCGATTGCGTTTACTGATGCAGGATAATGGGTGGGCAACAATGTCTTTAATTATTCAGGGATCAAAACGCCCCCTATGCTGTTAGGTATTAGGTGGTGTTGTGCCCATGTTCAGTGTTTTGTTTAAGCAATAAAGAATTTATAACCTTTAAAAACCCAGTAATAAATCATCTTTCTACATAGGACGATGTAATCCATCAAAATTGCAGATGGGAAATAAACAGTGGTTCTACATCCAGGTAAGACAATTCACTTGTACATAAACTGGTGAATAAGTGATACCATGTGACTGAGCTGTGTAGTTCCATGTGAATGCTTTTAAAATTAAGCTGGTTTCTGGGTCGCAGTAGTTAAATATTTAGTGTGGATACTGAGCGGTTTAGTTCCGTAGATTATAAGTGTTATTTCTACATAGTAATGCATAAATAACTGCTTGATGTGACACTAAATGATAACATTTTTTCTTGACTTAAATTCTTTAGACATGCTCAACGCTTGCGCATTCACAAATGCCATATAGTAGTAAAAGTGTACATTAAATGAATTCTCAGTGTTTTGAAGGAAAACCCATATGAGAACAAGCGGTTATAATAGAGTAATTTGATAAAATAAAACTATCATACTCCAACACATCACTTGCGAAATATTCAGTAATTGTCCAAGGAATCACTGATTCTGCATTTGTATGCCAATCACGTTTCGTTCACATTTTTCCTTTCTCGATCTTCGCAACCTACTACTACCAGACATTTTATTCCAGATTATCGTTATATAAAACTTTGTCGATATAAGTAGCACACAACACAATGCAACATATAATTTCAAACGAAATTCTCCTCTACATTATAAACAGGTATATAAAAAGAATTTAAGTTGCATTCGGAAAACCGTAAGTTCAACAAGTGTGCTCAATTGTCTCATAGTTTTCATTATAAACTAAAGTACAGAATGTTTGTTATGTCTTTTTTACATTGTCCTTGATCACTTTCTTTCGACTCTTTTATTGATTACTTTATAGTACTTATCAATATTCAGGCGACAAAGTCTTTCATAGTAATTTCTACACCTATGTTGAAACGCATGTCCGGTGTGTAATATTCTGTGATATTTACATGTCATTTATCATTATAATTACCTTATCATAAATTTTGTAGCAGTCATTCATAATTTATCATATTTGTTTAAACCTTGTTTATACTCAACAGTATTTATATTGTTTTCTCTTTGCTCAAATTCTACTTGTTGATAAACCGTTCTCATGTATATACACAGCAAACGGCTGACAGTTCGCGCTATCGAAGACAGATCCGATGAATGCAACATAAACTTAGCAGAACCGAAATTTTATACAAACTATTGCACTGTGAAACTCCATTGTGCACAGGTCTGAAATGGGTGATTTAGACCTTTTGATAGACAAAACAGTGGCGTTAAGTTAAAGAACATTCATTTATTCAACTATTCGAAAATTGTTTGCCAGTTCCGAGAATTTCAATCTACGATTGGAGATGTTAACATCAGTATAGCTGTACTCGATAGTTAAGTAATTTTGAAGTAGATTTATGGTTAATTATTAGCTACTCTGAAATTTTGTTTGTATATGAAGTATAATGAAGATTTTGTTTATCTAGTCTTTGATGGAACGATGAAGTGATGATTCTGATGTTGAAATCAATTAACTAGTTTATCAATTAATGAAACATTCCCATTCAAACATTAAAAATACGAAGTTCAGCAAAAATGATCAAATGTGGCTTTCAGTTTAAGAATAATGAATTTAACGGTAGAAGTATTGTGACTAAAACAAACAAAATGGCTATCAATGAACTCATCTGATAAAAGAACACGACTTGTTCGTCTTAACACAAATGACTACACTGTCAAGATGAGATACATCGTGATCGATCACCAAAACGTTTTGAAACTGAATAATAATAGTACGTACAATCAACTGATCAGATGTGAGAAGTTGCTCAGTAGTCAACAGGAGATAACAATTACCAAGGTCGTACGGATGGTGGGAGGCAGGCAGACTGGATATCTCAATGAGGTTAATTTTGGAAGTAGAATTGTTTTTCCGGATGTTCTGTTTATAAGGAGAAACGACGGATCTTTAGGAAGAAACATAAACAGGACACCAACTTGGACGAGTGTTTCAGTCTGTGAAATGTCCGTCGGTCAATCAAGATGTTACTCATCATGTCAGACTACTCATTTCTGTTAAATGGAACAGTTCCGAATCTGTATTTGATTACCCTGATAAACAATTATCGTCTATAATGAGTCCACTGATATCGTCCTGGTGTTTTTCTATAATTTGTCAGTTATTTTAATGCCTGATAGTAAACGTCATTCAATCTAGAGTTAAGCTCTTAATATTTTAAACTATTTGGATATGTTCTCAATCAAATATCCGAATTTCATCACCGTCCGCCTACAATGTTCATGTGAATTCAAAGATGTTCATTAAAACATTTGAGACTTGCAGGTAGATGCATGATATTTATTGATAAATCTACTTGATACAAGCTAAAACAAATCATAATATCAATAAGCAGTACATATAAATTGATCAAACATTCATATGAACTCCGTTTTTACAAACTGGCATTCAAACTTCATCATATATTGCAATAGAGAATAATTCGATGGAAACTGTACCATAATATTTTCTCGATGCATTGCTTTCTCCATACACTTTTATACCGATGTGTGATATTCGAGATAAAACTTGATGCTTTGAAAAAGATCGCGCTATTCAACGAAGGTATGATGCCAATGTACTGAATGGTATTTTCACTTTTCCTCTTCCACCAGATGTCAATAAACATTTCATAGTAACCACATTGCATTATTCTGCATAACTGAATATCACATTACCCCGAAATGAGACATATGTGTATCACAATCGCCTGCGTTCGAACAGCTTCCATAGGAAAACTGTTTGAAATTAAAATTTTTGGACGCTGTCTGTGTAGATCAATTACTACACCGTCGTATGCTGGCGAAACCGGAATGTAATGTGTCCATTTGACACCAGCAATGTTTAATTGGAATATGGTTGGTTATTTGACTAGTTTCTACTAAACAACCATCTGTATATGTTAGCCCAGATTATCATTGTGATTCACAGAAGGTTTGCATCCTACTTTACCTTTCTACTATCAAATAAACCGTCGTTATTTCATGTTATGTTCTTATTTTTGCACAGTCCAACTCTACCATCTATGTTTTAGTTAATTATCTTGAAAACTTTGAAAAACAACAGTGACCGAACTACCCAATATGCTTAATTTTGTGTTGGCTTGATCCGCATCGACTGAAGGGTATTTATGTCATGTTTCTCAATTTGAATAAAAACTTTAATGAAGTAACTTAATAACATTTTTGATAGAAATTATAGTGAAGTTGTTTGTTAGTGTCAGCCTCTAAATATACTGAAACAACTTAACAACTTTCAGGCAATTAATTAAATACTGCTTTCATAACTAGATCTTACTCAGACTGCGTGGTACAGATTGCGCCAATGCGGTGATGAGTAATGTAGCATTAGGCCTAATCTGAAAACATTCGATTTGTCATGGCGTGAGTACCTGATCTATATGATTTAATGTGGAAGTGAGAACGTTGAACGCACTGACTCGTTGAATCGTGAACATCAGCAGTGTGAGGTCGACCATTACCGGACTACACATTTGAGCTGAGAAGTGAGCAATATGTTGTTATGAAGAATGAGCACACTTGCAAAACCTTTTGTTATAATTAATTGTCTTTAATACTGACAAAATATACAGAGTAATGTGAATATTTTGCTAAAACGCGTGTAGATTTTATGATGAGCTTCTTTAATTTGGTTTACAAAACATATCTACAGACATCATAAAATGAAAGAATAATGTATTCTCACATTATGTCATAGCGGCAATCACTTCAAGCGAAATTCACAGTTCAACTGATGGAAATCAACGAGTAGATAAAATGTATGCGAGCGACGTTTTTTGGAACTGAAGTCAGTCTTCAAGCTGATTGTCTTACACTGTGAGAAAGAACAGTAAGATTTATGGAGATAAGTCACATGGATTCATAGTTCCACTGATCTCTATATCAACCGATAGGTAGTGTTCAACTGAACACAACACACTCCTGAATGTTCTTGGTATTATCGCTTATTTAAGTGAGTGTTGGTCAATCTATGATCACTAGAGAACATGATGGATATATGAGAGAATGACTAATTGCAACATTACATTACAGTGACGTGTAATATTTGTTTTATTTTAATAGTTCATGCTATTGAATTATATAATGGTAGAGTAATAAAGTGGAGATATGGAACTTCACTAGTAATTATGTATCAATACCATGGTTGCACTTCATATTTTTTATTAAATTGACTTCTGTATAGTGAGTTGGTAAAGAGTATGGAATTTGTTATATGCCAATGAGTTGGAGAATTGTATTTCTGACGTTTTTTAACTTAATATTATACAATACTTTAGAGTAAACGAACCACCGATATTAGATTAACACATGTTCTAATCGTACGTAACACATCATCAATTGATGCATTGTAATGTTGTAGTCATTAGCACTCACAGTGATCCGTTGTTATCTTATAACGTACCTATACATAATAAAGTAACCAGTCAGCATAAATATTTCATCTAGACGCTTGTGACTAGATTTCAATGTAGATGAATTGAAGATAAATGAAACGATCAAAGCATCAGAAAATATGAATGCCGAAGGTCATTTTTCAAGAAACGAATATGCTGCAAATGATTAGGCTATTATTCTGTTCGTTTCTTGAAACTGTGCCCTATAGGAATCATCCATTATTATCAAATCCACTCTAAAGTTGTTGAACATACTGATATTTGTTTATCACAATTTTCAGTATGAAGTAGCCTTCATTGATTGATCAGTGAGTAGTGGTCAACAACACGTTTATATAGTCATCTTAGTGATTGTCGCGCTCGCAAATGGTCGGATTGGTAGATATCAAACGGCATTCAGCACTGATAGAGCATGAAATAAGTGTTTACGCAATGATCAATCTGTGTGAATATCTCTTTGTATTTTTACGACTAGCTATCATCATCACTAATTGATATCACGTTGATCTGCTCTGTTGTATTTCAGTATAAGCAGATACAGCACAATAAACCCTTGATCATGCAACCGGACACCAAATCCTCTATGAAAATGAACGCTCAACTTATTGACCTCCAGAATCAGTCAAACGGTATTATTTTCGATTTTGGTTGGCTTGACATTTTTGTCCAAACTTCATCTATTGCCACAGTAGGACAATTCATTCACTTCTGACGTGATTGGACTCCGTGTGTCACGGTATTCAACTAGAACTACAGGTGTTTCATAGTATAGCGGGGCGCTAGTGAGAACATGGTCGTCATTAATACAGAGTCGCGGATGTTCAGCTGTGCATTTATAAAGACGACGTATTCTGTACTTGGAATAGACGGCTTTGTAGTACTTTCGGCTATTTAACAGTGGTCTAGCTAACATCCATTTTTAATCGGAATAGTGAAAACATCATCAGTTGGAAGGATTTATGTTGTTTTCATAAGCACCAAGGCACTGTTGATTCATCGCATCCGACTGACATTGACTGATCAGTGTCAATTGTTAAATCTTATTTGAACGTGATAGAAGTTAGAGCCAGTGTAGAGTTGTGGTTACACTGGTGACCGGGAGTGTATTTACAATATTTGAACAATTCAATCAGTTTTGTTGAACGATTTCTTTATGGGATAAAGAAGTTTGCCCGTATGACAACATTTATTGACTTATTATATCATACACGTAGTAGTGCGGTGATTTACTTCGAAATCTATAATGGTCTTACGTATAGTGAGACGGTTAAAATCTACCTGACAATAATTATTTGAATAAGACTTTCTCAAAGATGTGAGATCTAATTGTAGAGATCAATTTAATAGCTAACTGTTTGTGTGGAATAAGTATTAGGCATTTCTTTTACGACCTGATTATCAGGACACATCTTTGATAGCTTCCAAACTTCTGAATTATCAAAAAAATTACCAACTGTTATGGATATATCAGAATGACTCATTGGAACGCCTCAGACACACACGTCGATACTACTGCCAATTAGCCAGCAAATCACAATTTTGTATGTGACTGGTATACTCTATAGATTGGTCAATTAATAAATGAGTAGACTTACTGACATGAACTAGATATCGAGAGACAACCGATTTAAAGACAGTAGTTCTGTGTTACACGATAACCTAAGCATATCTGGAAATTGTAGCAGTTTGAACATTGTGTTTAAGGACATTATCGTGAGGGCTCTAATGTTTACAATCAAGCTCTTGTCGACGAACTGCAATGCTCTCTTAATACTATGTTTCTTGACGTGTTTGCTGTGTGGTTTTAAAATAGTTACTAAACATTTTGCTACAAAATGATATGAGTAATCTCACGTTTCTTTAGATGATCTTAATAAGGTATCCGGTTTTTGTATCTGCGGTCGGTCTTATAATGCACATAAACAAGTACCTACCACCTCAGTGTTTGGTATATGATTGGTGAAACCACCTGTCGATATGTAAGCTATTCCAGTTGTGAGGTCAATACATTCTCGTTATTATAATTTTCATCGTTTTGTTCATTCAGTTTCCGAAAGTTTTGGTGATTATTCAAGATTTTATTCATTTTGTCGGTGTACTCGTTTATGATAACAAGAACAGTTCTCCAACTTTTATCAGGTTTTGCTATAAACGAATTCTCATCATTATTGAGTCAATTGATCGCCTCATTGTATATTTAAGTTGAAAAACTTCTGAATTTTTATCCACTATTCTCAAACTCATAGCAACATTTTAATCGTCCTACCACATTCACATTGTAACTCGTTACTAGATTATTAAATCTCGTGTTATTATTCACATTACGTGATCTAGAATTATAATCTTTCTCTCGCAACATCAAGACTAATCCATGTTCACATGTCCGCACGCAACAAGTGCTTTAAGTACAAAGCTGTTTAATTATATATGTACAAAATACAGCTTGATAACAATTTTGTGTAAAAGAGGTCTGTTTGCTATTATCCATTTGTTTGAAGCTTGCAAGTGAATGTTTATCGATGTGTATAAAAAGAATGATAGTCGACGCAATGAGTAGGCAACTCAGTACATCTCGTCAATCTCATCTCACTTTCATGAAGCAAATTTTATTGATATGATTATATTTACGTAGATTTTCTTTATGTAAATATACACAAGATCAATGTGGGTTTCTAAGTGAGTCACTGCACTAGTGCGTGTATGATATAATACAGCAAGAAATCAAGTGGACCACATCATATGAGTAGACTGACAGAATGATCTTCAGCAAATCATGTGAAAATGAGATCGCATACCCTCATTTTATGTGTTTGATGGTGAGCTTGAGCTAACGATCGGACTAAAGTTCAGTGAAAATATGACAATGCTGAACTGTAAAGATTCAGTTTGTTTAATTCCATGCACTGTATCAACGCAAAGCATAGAGGTTGAGCTACAATCACGAAAATAACAATGGAGTTATTTCTTATGCGAAATACGATTACAGATTCCGTCTGACGAAACAAATCCTATATGAGTAGGTCAGACTACGCTCTTCTGTATAGACCACTAAGCGTTTTGAGACACTCGTATTAAATTATATCAAAACACAAACTTTGTGCTCAACTTAAATGGTTCTAATTGAGGAAATACAACAAATTACATCAAAAATACAAAATATATCAAACGGTGTAGCCTGTGCTCTACAGTCAAATATTTCTCTAACTGAAAGTAGCGCGATCAACAACAAAAGAAACAGTTAGTTCCAAATGGTTTGACACCTGACAATCGTTAAAATTTTCCCAACAACAATGGCTAAAACATATATCTGCAGGGATTCCGGCAACGCTCCCAAGCATACAGTCAAAAAGTTATCAGTCACACACTGAACTACACCGCAACATTGAGCTTAGTCAATCTCCACTTTATTATCAACAGTGCAGCAACATGCAATAGGAAATAAGGTAACAAAAGATCAGTCTTTAATAAAAATTTCATGATGAATGCTCAGGGGAGGAAGAGTGAAGAAGAGATGTAGATAAACGAAATCTGAACAAAGATTAAAACACATGACAGGCGAAAAAAATGAATAACAGCACTATCCAACAAAATAGTTGCGGAGGGGTTTTCATCGTATTTTCTCCGTTACATTGAGTATAATACTGAAAACCACAGTTCACAATGTAAACATGAGTAATGACATGTACTATATCTGAAGTAATATTGACCAAATACCCCTTTGACAGATAACAGTTCACGACTTGTAACTGAAAGAGTAAAACCTATGGATACACAATCAAAACCTATGAAACATGTTTGATGCGAACAATATATAAAACTTGTCTGTAGAAGCCTTGACACAATAAGCAATGACAGTGTAAAAATACACGCTGCTGCAACATTTTTTAAATCCTTTTTTTTTCTACGTTCAGTGAAAATATAAGAAATGTTGACGTGACCATTCAAATAATCTTAAATGAAAGAATTAAAACTTTTCAAATTCCATTAAGATTCATCTGACGTGAAGATTTGAAATCATTAGTTGTATCCATCCAAATAAATTTGCCCGAATGCATCATGACATTGTTCTTTTTTTGAAAACTCAAATTACCATCTAACAGAACGATGAATAAACAAACGTCGTTTTGAAGTAATGATTTGAATAATTTATAATACAAGAATTAAATATTTCTTGATTCCCCGAAAATCCATCAGATGTGTTTTTGATTTCATAAGTACTGCATCACCTCAAATGAACTGATTACTTTGAGACGCATCAAAATTCACTGAAGCAGATATGTTTATTTCATTAATTCAACACGCCAACACCAGTATACTGAAATCAAAACGTCATCATGTGTTTTCAACTCGATATAAGAATTCGAAGAATACTTATGATCATGTGGATGGCACTGTGATTCAAAGGTCGCATGTCGCTAGTCTCCCAATGTCTTCAGGATGTACTTACTTACTTACTTTCGCCTGTTAGTCCTCGTGAAGGAGCATAGGCCGTTTACCAGCACTCTCCATCCAAGCCTCTCCTGAGCAATCCTTTCCAGCACTTTCCAGTTCTTATTTATCCTTTTTATATCCGCTTCTGTTTACCGACGTAATGTGTTCTTTGGCCTTCCTTTTTTCCTCTTCCTTTCAGCATTCCAAATAAGCGCTTGTCTCTTAATGCAGTTTGATGATTTCCCCAATGTATGTCCCATCCATTTCCATCGTCTTTTCTTAATTTCTTTTTCCGCTGGAAGCTGATTGGTTCTATCCCACAGATGGCTGTTGCTGATGGTATCCGCCCAATGGATGTTGAGTATCATGCGTAAACAGCTATTGATAAATACTAGTACCTTCTTGATGGTGGTTGTTGTAGTTCTTCAAGTTTCAGCTCCGTACAGTAGAACTGCCTTGACGTTGGTATTGAAGATTCTGAATTTGATATTGGTTGAAAGTTGTTTTGAGTTACATATGTTCTTTATTTGAGAGAATTCTGTCCTTGGTTTGCCAATCCTAGCCTTTACGTCTGCATTTGAACCTCCTTGTTTATCGACGATGCTTCCCAGGTATGTGAAGTATTCCACATCTTCCAGAGTTTCGCCATCAAGATATAGATGTACTAAATGATTATATTTCCCATATATACACTGTTACTCACTGAATTGATTTTCACTACTGGTTTGTCGGATGTATTCTAGAGGTGCCACAATTATTCGTTCAGTGTATATTTTCATTGCTTTTAATGTGAACTTAATAGGAACGGATGACTGCATCATTGAGGAGTTTGAAGAACAAAGTAAATTCACAAAATCAGTGAACGGAAAAAATTCACATTTAGATTGAGGATTACGTGAAGTTTACGCTTGAGTTAATTCAATGTAGTTTGTATATTTAACCTGAAAAGGTGCACTACATTGCGTCTCAAAACATCAGGAATATTGTTTGCTTTTTCGTTACGATAAAATAATATGTATAGGTAATTTCGATTCTCTATCCAATGCTCAATTCATTTGGAACCATCAAGACGAACGTTAGTTAAAAATATTCAAGCTCTACATTACGCTTTTCTTGCATTGTCCTTCCGTCATTCAACAACGTGAACTATTAAACTATTGTAAGAAATAGAACTTGTGACCGTGATGTAGAGTAGGAACTGGTATTACTCACATCTGTCGAATACATAATCTAGTGATCATGAAACAGACACTACACATTCAAGAAGCGAGAATATAGTGAAAAAATAGAAATGTGTTGTTTTCAAATTGGAATTAAGGACACATTCATGTAGACATTACTCTTCAGACTATAGAGAAATCAGAGTTTCACTAGAGTAAGAAAACTATCTGATTTATCTCAATGAATCTTACTGTTCGTTCTCATATTGGAAGACCTTTAACTTAACGCCTAGCTTCTGTTTCAAATTGCGTCCTTTATTATCGGTTCTCTCAATAATGCCAACTGACTAGAGTGAACCATGCAAACTTTGAATGTCGAATCAGAATTCCAGAGGTTAGATGCTAAGCACAACATCTGACTATCAAAAGCCTGACCATTATTGAAATGTTTGATGAAGACGGTCTAACAGTTTCTAGTTTTGAACAGAAGTTTCATTCACATCGGTCTGTAATGAAAAGTTTAGGTAAATTAAGATTGCTGTCCTCAATATTCGTTAATTAAGTTTCAAGTTAATATTATTGTTTATTTGAAAACTAATCATTAATCTACCTTTGTGAATGTGTGCGTGTAATTGGTAACACCATAATAGTTTAATTCAATTGCTATTGATAAAATTTTGTCCTTTTGCCACGCGTTAGTGACACACACGTCCACTGTACGTAATCTATTGACCTTTGTACTCAACTTCCGACAGCCATTATGAATCTTATCGTAATGATGATAACTTGACTGAATGAAACACACAACCCCATTGTCAATTAAAATTATAAAAGCAAACGTGTACGTGATCGCTTGAAGTGACTAAATATTCTAATCTACAAGTGAGTTGTTCAAAGATCAACTATTCGATTAGTGTTTCGCCAGCTTTTTGAAATTTATCTTCAACTCATGGATAAACACTGGTGCATAATTAGCCAGTAGTAGAAACAGTTGAATATAATAAATCGTTGTGGTCTACAAATAGCATAAGTTCTGTAAAATAAGTCATCGTAATCCAGCGGAGTTCACCACTGAGAAAGCATTTTGAGAGAGTGTATGTTGATCGAGTGGATGAAGAGTCGACATTATCCCCTACGTTGTCACGATTAAACACTAATCTGGAGATTCATGATTGCACGAGAAGTAATATCCAGTGGTCTTAAATCTCCCGCATTTGTTTAAGTGAAGCTATCCCTTGATGAGACGTTATGAACTGAACAATCTCTATACATATCTAACAAATACTTTATCGGTAATCATCATCTTCAGTGATCGTGATGATACATTACCAACGTAAATTTTAGAAATGCAATCGACGTATTACACAAAATCAAGTACGTATTCCACTGTTTGAGACAAAAACATCAAATATCCGACCGAAAATAAAGGTGTCAAAAAACAGGTAAATAATAAGAATGAAATGACTTTTAAATGAAAACCAGTCAAATAAACAAACCAATTCCAGTCCATTGCCTCTGATTAGCATTTACTAGACTATTATTCCGATAGTCGTTCTGTCCAAACACATGTTGTCTTTGTGGGAGTTTACGGATTAGTTCGGGTAATCAGTTGTTATTTTGAGTTCGCCACCTGAAGATCGATTCGTTAAACTGTAACAGTTTAACTTTTGATTTTTCGTTGGTTCACTCTATCACATGACCATCATTCTCTGCTACTAATGACAGCTATTTTATCACCAATGCTGCACTTATTGTGTCTAACTTGATGAGAGTTTACTTGAGGGTTAATGAGAAATAATGAGCAAACTAATGCAAGTGTGTTAATAACGTAGCAGTCGTAATCGAAATTGCACTCAGTTTTGCTAGTTCTATGGTAGATTGGAAAATCAATGACAGCGTAACGATAATAACATACTATTGATTGAAAGACACTGATGTGTGTTTATCACAATAGATAAGCACATTATTGTTAACAACAATCCAGATGATAAACAAATATCAATGATTATTTGAAGAAATTGCTCAATCAAATTAAAAATAGTTACACAACATTTTCTAGCTGTTCAATTACAATAACGATTTCTTTCTCCAGTAATCGTCTGACGTTTTGAGTTTGTATACATTAATGGAGAATATTTTCAAAGATTCTGGATCACATAGCTTTGTGAGGGGATTAGGTTCAACTGTATATGATTGTGAAGACACAGGATAGTTGAGTTATATCTGCAAGTGGTAAATTATGTAACAATTATCCGTAAAAGCATGCTTCAAATGTATTGAATGGGAGGTCGTATTCGTTGTCGTTCTAGTGATGTCAATGAAGATTTCATAGGAAACACATTAAACCATTATACACAAGTGAACATTACCTGAACATGGTTGAGCAGTGAATATTTTCCAACAGTTACCATACAAAGTCGATTTGAAATTTGCATTATGGACGTGTGCTTGAAGATCAAGTGAAAAGCTTTCATATTCCGACAAATCGGGAATATTCAAGTCTTGGTGGACACCAGCAAAACTTGATCCATCTGGTCGTTGATTGAGTAGATAAAAGAATAATGCTAACACAATCAACAACATAAATAGTGGTACCTCAACTCTCAACCTGGACTCCTTCCTGAACAGAATGAATATATATGACACAGGGGTCTCCGTTTTGCCGAATCACATCAGTAAGTCTTGTGCATTGAACAAGTGATTAATCTATAGATTGTACCAGATACGGACAAAATTCCGATTTGCTAGATATTATGCAGTAGTAGTAGTAGCAGTAGCAGTATGGGTGTGGGTGTGTGAAACATTCAAGTGGTATTTAAAAATATGATTATAAAGCTATTCTTACGGATTTGGTTGACGATGTGCATTGAGTTTTGAATAATTCTGATACGTCCATAACAGTAATTTATGTTTTTGTGATTCAGAACTTTAAAAGGTGTCAAGTATAATCAAGTCTAAATAACAATCATTCCAACTTGATCCAAACAATCAGTAGGCTATACAGTTTATCATGAGTAAGATTATGTAGATTTTATTTGTGTACTATACGCATCGCAATAAATGGTTTCTAAGCGTGTCACTACGCCAGTATGTGCATATTATAATTCGTCAAAACATTAAATGGATCATATCATCTGAGTAAACTTATTGAATAACCCTCAGCTAATCAACTGAAAACGACATCACACCCTCTCATTGTGCGTGATGGTTACAGTGAGCTTGGACTGATGAAGAAATTTATGTTCAATCAATGTTGAACTTTGAAAATACAACTGGCTTTATTTCATACTCTGTATCAGTGCAGAACATCCAATCAACAGAATATCAAAGGAATATTTTATTTGCAACAGATTCTTGATGATTTCGACAAATTTAGTTTATTTAGTAAATCAATAAACACAGTGTCATTACAAACATTGAGTAATGCAATGATTCGTGTCTCACCACTTGTACTTAACGTTGAGAATAATCTTGCAAACTGCACTTAATAAAGCCAACATGAGTACTGTCATACGCTAAATATTACGTCATGTTGACCGAAGTTCCACTGGCAGACTTCATTTTACGATGTGTTATTGAAACAATAGAGAATATGGAATGCTTGTTACGAATTTATACGTCAAATCAGAACGTATAAAACAGGTCTGATGTGTGATCCAATTAAACGAAAGCCATAATCAGGAATTCACATGGTAAATTCCAATTCCATATTCGTATTTTAGTCACTCAGTGAGAGATATGAGAAATATTGTCTCACTTTTGGTAGTTAGGTGCTCACCTATTTTGCGCATTCTATGTAACTGAGATTGCAGTCATTTGAATTGAATTGCAAAATATTTTATTTGTTTCACCAATCACTGTAAAGTTTTGGATACTTTTAACTGAGTTCACCCGAATACATCATGACGGCATTCAACTTTTGAAAACTTATATTATCATCTGACTGATAAAGGAGTGAAGGAAATTGTTAAAGAGACATTTTGAATCATTTTTAATGAAAAAATAAATATTTACAAATTACTTGGAGATTCATCTGATGTGTATTCAAGTATTAGTGTATTGCGTCATTTCAAATGTTCTTGTTAGTTTGAGACACCAAAAACGACGACTGAAACTAATATGGGTTTTCCCATAGAATATACTGAATAAACACTTTGATAGAGTACAAATCAATCACAAAAATCTAGTTAAAACTACTTTCATTACTATTCAATCATCTGAACTACGAATTCGATGAATACATATGGTCGAGTGAATGATGATGTGATACACATATTGCATGTGACTTTTCTTACAACTTATTCAGGATTTGGATGTACTAAATGAGTATATTTTTCATAAATACAGTTAACTTCACTGTACTTTACCACGTTGGGTTTTATTACTAGTTTGTCAGGTATTTCACAAGAGGTATCACTCTCATTAATTCAATGGTCATACCCATTAACTTCACAGTGAATTTCATAACAATGAATGACTACAATAAAGAGTATTTTAAAGATCTGAAAAAAACTCATACTCGCCATCGACAGCATATTTGTATCATGGAAAATGAACACTGACAGTTGGAAATTACGGTGCCTTACCGAATTGATATATCTCAAATTCACCTACACTGAAATACAATGGAAATCGTCTAGATGAAATAGCTATTTGTATTGAATACCGTCTGTAATATAAAGTATAAGTAAACAACGACTGCAGTTCTTAATATACGTCAATTACATCACAAGTTCATATCACCCTTTATATGAAAGATGATCATTTATCTACTTGTGAGCATGTAACTGATAACGTTATGTTGATTTCATTAAAATTGCTAATGTTATTATTTCTTATTTCCGTCAACCAATAAGATTTCACACGTCCACTGCATGTAATCAGCTGATCGTTGTGTTTTACTTCAAACAGCAATTTTGAATCTGATCATATTCATGATGACGTGATTTCGTGAAACTCATAACCTTATTGCAAAAAGTAATTATTAAACAAAACGAGTATGTGATCGTTTGAAGGGATATGATGTTTTATTCTGAAAGTAAGTTATTCAAATGTTCATTAATTAATTAGTATTCTGCTAGCTTTTTGAGATTCATCTCTAAAACATGGACTCACACTGATGTATAATTCCTCAATAATTGAGCCACGTTTTCATAACAAAGCGTTGTGTGGTCAACACTAATAACTTACAGACCATTTTTTCATCAAACATATTACACTTGTTCCAACTCAAATTCGTTCTCAAAAACTGCTAGACGTCATTTTGCTGATGGTCACGATCGGATGAGTTGGTGTGTGTACAATGAAGTCCTATAGATTAGGTAGTCACATCATGGCAAATCGATTATTTTGGTATAAGCTGTATTACACTTGTGGTAAAAATACCAACCCATCATACAATCTAATTAAAGTAGCGTTATATAAAACTGTTGAGTCAATCGCTTGAGGGTTTGTAAGTCTTTTCAGTACACACTCGTAAGACATACTGTGAATAAAATATTTTATCTTTTGATAAGATTTTACTGATACCATGTTTTAAATTACAAATCAGCAACAATCTTGTATATACTCAATCCACGACCAGATCGATCAAGTTTTGCTGGTGTCTACCAGGACAGAAGCACATGCTTCCATCAAAGCGAGAAGAAATCGGCGTGAGAAACGATGTTTCTTCGTCATCTGTGCCCATGGACGGATGCAATCAGGGATGAATTCTGCCACCAGTTAACTATTCTTCATCGGAAAGTGCGCTCGACAGATATTGTAGTACTAGCCGGAGACTTGAATGCTCTGTTCAAGCGTCTAGGCAAAGAAGAGAGTCGTTAAGGTAGCGGATTAGGACTTCTTGATCGCCGAAGAGTTAACGAGGACCGTCTCTTTCAACTGTGCACAGATCATAACGTGTTTTTGGCTGGCACCAACGTCCAGCACAGTCATCGCTGAAGTGCCACTTGCCTTTATCTGTCTGCGTCTCAAGCCTGGATTAGGATTGAGCACATCGCGATCAACTACTACGGGCATGGTTGTGTACAGGACTGCCGCCCATTTTGGAGTACTTATCGGGACTCTGATCATGCCCTGGCCTGCGTCAATCTTACCCTTCTTTTCACTGGCCAACAAATTGACTGTCACCAACGATTGATACCAGGAAGTTGGTTGCAAATTATGTTGCTAGTAAGTTTCGAACCGAGCTAGCTTCTTGGCTAACCGCCATTTCACCGAGAAGTATGGATGAGCGTTGTTTGTCAATTCATGGCAACAATAAAATGGCGAGTAAAGCCGCAAGCGGCGTCAAAAAGTCTCCCACTTATAAGTACTGGGTCTCTTCAGTCTCATTAAAACTCATCGAAGCCCCATTAGTGTACTCTAGGTGATCGTGATTGCGACCACAAACGAAGGCTGTTACATAATGAAATCGGACAAAGCTTGCGTAAGGACCGCGAAGGCTGGTGGACTGAGCGTGCCAATGCGCTGGAAGCAGCAGCCATATCTGGTAAATACTGAATATTCTTTAACTCATCCGAGCTATTGGCAGCAAGAAGTTTGGTGTGATGAGGGGTTGCCAATCACTAACATCCATCGACAACTCTGACGATGAGCAGAATTCTTTGAAGGGCATTTCAACTGGCCTGCTGATCAGACAACATCTTGAGATCCAGTTGAAGATGAAACAAAAGCATTGTATAGAATACCGTAAGAAAACGGTCGTCTGGATAAATTCATAAATACACAAATTGCCACTAAAAGAGAGAAATGGGAATGGCTTACCTTGCACAGACAGCCTTCGTATGCTTACTTAAAATTCAGAGGCAATGAACGTAATGAAATACTAGGACCAAAGTTACGCAGATCACTTCAAAGACGTTTTATTAAAAGTATAAATGCTCACGTGCTTGCGATCGGTTGATTCGATTCTACAGGTCAGTAATTCAAAGATTCATTATAAAATTAGTGTCTCATTAGCTTTGTGGAACCTACCTCTAAACGATGATGAATATTTGTTTTCAGTAATAGAAACAGTCAAATAGAACACATCATTCCAATGAACAAATCGAATGGTTTTCGTGAAATCAAAAGTCATCAATATTTAGTGGAGTTCAGAACTCGGAGTGTCTGAGTGCAGTGCAACATTGAAAATCGTCCGAAGTTGGTAATGTAAACTGTCAGACTCCAACCTGTTGATCAAAGGCTTAAGGAGTCGACATGCTCTAAATGATCACTATTGAACACTCATCTTGAAGTTATTACGGGGACAACAAGTCATATCCACTGATGTTAAAACACCCACTGTCGTTTAAGTGTAGCTAATCATTGGTGAGATGTTATGAATTGAACAATCTCTACATATATCTAACAAATGTTTTTTAGGTAATGTATGATCTTCGTGATGATATTTTACTAAGGGCGAAATTCTGCAATGAACGCGACGTATTACACAAAATCTGGTACGTATTCACCTCGGAACATAGGAACGTCAAAAAGATATTCCTCGATCATCATGTCGATACATTATCAATGTAGTTCTCAGAGATGCACCTGGCGACGAATTACACATAATCGAGTAAGTATTCACCTTTTTACACAGAAAAGTCAAACAGATGTTACTCAATGTTCGTGATGATACTTTATCAGCTTTGTTCTCAGAGATTTACTCGGCGTATAAACGAAGTCGAGTGAGTATTCACATTCGATTAAGTGAAAGTTGTCAACAAGATAGTTAAATAATACAAATGATATGAACCTTGATTCTGACAGTTCATATACATGGAATTTGAAGTATAAATGAAATATATTATCTGAATTGAGTTACAGTAAAGTTAAGCAATTGAATCAACTCTTACATAGTACGAGTGTTTCATAGTTCGAAAACAAGTATTTAACACGGTGTAGTGGAAGAGTAACATATGATCCAATAGTTCTGTAAATCACAACGAATATATATAAGATACATATGAAGCAATAGGTCTGGCTTGAACTGTTTAGATCATCAAATAAAAAACCCGTCAAATGACCAAACATAAAACAATCCATTGACTCTGAGTAGAATATTTCGGGCGATCTCTTGTTATCCTGATATTTGCTCTATGCACACATGTTATCGCTGTGAGAGTTTCCTGATGAAATAATTCGCTTTAATTGAAACGCTGATTTTGGTAACAGATTATTGGAAACATAATTTTATCAAGAAATGGAATCTTCTACAGAATCCTCAAAAAGCATACATCAGCTCGATATTCGGTCAGTGGGATGATATTGTTCAGGTTTCATCGAAATATTCACTATTTCAACATATAACTAATATCAAATACAAGTGTGAGGAAACCGAGCTTATAGGAATTATAGACGACGTGATATGAAGTACTTATTGATACTATGATTGTGATTTCCTTGTATTGGGTAGTTTTATCAATAATGATCATTTATTTATTTATTATTTTAAATGTTTTCATGGGTTCTTTGGAATTCACACAAACATCATTGAAAATAAACAGTCATATATGTCAGGTGGTTGATGGCAAAAGTATTCAAATGGATGAGAATATTTCCTGCTTATCTGAAAAGTGACTATCAGTCGTTTTATGCACATCAAATAACGTTTACATTCAAGTTGATGACAATTGAAAACGCAATATTCACTAAGGAGATATTCTTTCAATGAATCTATTATGAAGCTATAAATTCGTACATATTTATGTCTGAAAAATTTTTTTGCTTAGAGTACTTGTTACGTGAGAAAGGAATAAATGAGATGATGGAGTCGAAAGAATACAACACTAGATTGCGTAATTAAGAAAAGACGATGGAAATTGATAAGATATGCATAACGCAAATCGTCAATCTGCATCACGAGGCATGCCTCAACTTGGGATCCTGATAAGAAGAGGAAAAGCGGAAGGCCAAAGAACACATTACGTCGGAAAATAGAATCAGAGATGTAAGGGATGAATAACAATTGGAATAAGACGGAAAGTATTGTGCAGGACAGGGTTGATTGGAGAATGCTGTTCAGTGGCCTACGCTCCTTCACGAGGAGTAACAGGCGTAAATAAGTAAGAAAGTATGTAAGCACAACTTAAATGTACTAAGATGATCAAAATGTGCTTGTGAAAATTTTTATTGCTATTATTCACAAACATGTACTGGGTACATAAGTGTTGTGTAGAAACGACTTCGTTTTTAGGAATAAAATATGTTGAGAAGGAAAAGCAGGGAGACGAAAAGAATATCTTATATATCAAGGGATCAATGATGATAATCATAATAGTAATAACTATAAATATGAACATAAGCAGACTATATATATTGAGATGAATAGAAAGAGAAGAAAATAAAATAGACGTGAACAGTTTCAAAGCGTACACGTTATTTTTCATTCAATTGGATAGATGATGGACCTTGTTCGCATAAATTATTATTGAACACATTGATATACAATAGGTGACACAATCCACATTCGGAAAGGAATTCATCAACTGTTACACATAGTTGCGTAGCGAATGACGAAAAACGTCCGGCGTACGTTTATGTAGGTTCCAGGATTCACATAAAAAATTTCCTTACTGCTTACCAGAAAGTAGGTAGTACTGTTAATAAGCCGGTAGTATAAGACAAATCTTAATTTGATATGGCTGATTCAGAGAGGTTCCGATTTGAGTTGTTGATACAATCATTGTTTTTAAGATAACCAAAAACAGCTTTAGTGAAATTTTTTGAACACCTTCAGATTAAATCAGGTCATTATGGCTGCAATCATTCTGGTACACTATTGAAGATATAGAGTTCGTTTATTATTCAGGTTTCGTTATCACAACCTTAATGCTTGTCGAGTTTCGTCTTCATATCTCTCAAATGGACAATAAACTTTCGTTATTCTCACTTACAAACAAATGTCATCCTGGTATTTTTTTCTTTTCGCTAGATTATTACGTATAATTATGAGCTGTCACTGCTCGATGAATTCTTAAGAACCAAGGCATCCAGTATTAACGAAATATCTTTACTTTCAATTCACAGTTTATTTCATTAACATTAAATACTATCTACTGGAACAATATATATCTCAAGTTGCTTCCAAACATCTGACAATCCAGTCTACTTTCCATTCACACCATAAATATTAACACGCTTGAATACCTAGCTGCATGTTTACAAGATAGGCATTCCCTTTGAAGTCTGATTGTTTGTCCCGACGCATGATAATGTGTAGGCAACGACGTGTCTTCTCTAACTGGGATCAAACAGCTCCTCAGTGCTCCTCGGTGATCGCTTGCTCACGATCACTTTTTTATTAAAGTAATGAAGAATTTACAGCCTTCAAAAAACACCGTAATAATAGATCATCTTAATACGTAGCATGATGAAATACATCAAAATCGCTGTTAAGAAGCAAATAGTTGCTTTATTTCTGAGTATGACAATTCACTTTAAAATAAACTGGTGAATAAGTGATACCCATATGTGTTAATTGTATCGAAGCGTCTAGGTGACCTGATTGAGATACGCACGAAACCGAAGTTCCAAAAACAACAATTTGTCTACAATAGCGGTTCTTTATTGAATAATACACAAATTTCAGTTACATACCTCAACTTGTGAGGTGTCTGTGGCGTTTAAACGCATCCTTCAAGTATAAAGATAAAAGGCTTCCTGTAACAGCAACATAAAGAACAATTATAACATACGATATTACAAAGGACAGCTGATAGCTGTCTAAATTTGATAGCAGTTTATGAACAACCGAAACCCGAACCAAGAGCGAAACAATATGGAAACTGTTGCGTTTAAACAAATGCACGAAACTGTGGATAAACGTTACAGTGGTTAAGGTACAGTAATTATAATGATAAATGCAATGATAAGTACAATAAATGTCATAAATATATGTGAATAATTCAGAATAATACACTACAAATTGCGTTACAACATAAGTGTAAAATTGTTGGGAATACAATTGCTTACTCAATGTAAATAAGCAATACAAAACAATATACAAAAGAGTGGAAAGGAAACGAGTAGGAACAATGTCAGCAAATTGAACACCGCCCCTCAAAGACTGCATGTCTTTCTTTACTTTCGCTGACTAGGTATTTAAAGTAAAAACATCCAGAAGTGACAACGGTACAATTCGCTCTAGCCGCAATCACTCTGAAAAGTCTCTCTTCCGTCTACTGTTCGGTCGTCCGCAACTTCCAATAAACGAATTTTATGTATTTCCTTAATAATTGTACCATTTGACGTTCTGATCTTCGCTCGTCTCACTAGACCATCTTCTGCTGGGTCAAAACTTACAACTAAACCTTTAGGCCAGTTTTTTTCGTGCATAGGTATATCCAATAATCAAAACTAGATGGCCAACTTGTAAATCTCGTCTTTTTTTTGTCCATTTTGTTTGCGTCTGTAAGAGTGGTAAATACTCTTCTATCCACCGACGCCAAAACGTAGTCGCCTACAGTTGTGCTTGTCGCCATTGTCGGGAATAACGCTCACGTAGGTTTAGTTTAATGTGATGAAGGCGAGATTTCCTTAACAAAAGTAAATTATTGAGTGACAAAGCCTCGAGTTGTTATGGGTCATCACTAACTGGAACTAAAGCTCTATCATTTAGTATTCTTTCTACTTCAGTCAAATAATTGGTAAGTGTCTCGTAGGACATAGTTTGTTCGCTCGACACGGCACTCGAAATTCTGCGTATGATTTTTATTAATCTTTACCATATCCCTCTACGATGACTTGCGTAAGGTGTGTTGTAGTGCCATTCTATGTTCCGACGAATCATTTCTTTAGCTACTCTATTATCCTTAAATTCTGGTAATAAAAGTTGTATCTCCTTTTCTAACCCAACGAATGTAGATCCTCTATCACTGTATATCTTCTTCGGCAACACCCTGCCATTTAAGAAACGAGACAACGCCATCAGAAAGGAATCAGTTGATAATGCGCAGGCAACTTCTATGTGAACTGCTCTAGTCTTGAAACACGTAAATAGGCAACCATAACACTTTCGAGATTTACGTCTCTCTTTAATCATGATCGGGCCGAAATAATCTACTCCCGTTGTTGCGAACGGAAAATCGGGTGTTATCCATGTAGATGATAAATCTCCCATCAGTTGTGACATCGGCTTGGCTGATCTAATGCGACAGCCTATACATCTGTGTATGACCCTCTTGATCGCCGCAGTACCCTTTAAGAACCAATAGCTTTTACGCAAGGCAGCTAGTGTGTGGTACACACCCATGTGTCCTTCAACTTGATGGTAATACCGAATGATCAGTTCCGTTATAAGGTGCTTACTGGGTAGAATAATCGAGTGTTTCTGCTCCATCGGAAGGTCACTACTGTTCAAACGTCCTCCTACCCGAATCAGGTTGTCAAATATGATAAGTCATAACCTATTATTAACACTTTCTTTTCTAGGAATTGTAACAAATCATTAAAATTAGGTTCTAGCCCTCTTCTTAAAATATCGTCTGCGGCTTCTGCCCATTTAAAATGCGTGGTTCGTGGCAGTCGTTCAACTAGTCGTTTTGCGTTAGTCGAACAATTCAGGTCGGCATTTCTTCACATCTGTGACAAGGGCATTTTACAGTTGGTCATGAGTCTTGTTAATTTCTGCAGCCCTGCCACATCGTCCTGGCTTATTGATGACCCGTTTAATACTTCTGCTAAAAATGCTTCTACGATATCGTGCGGTCTACCAAACTGCTTATGTAAAATATTAACTGCTTCAGTATAACCTTCGTCTTCTGGTAACAAAACGCATTGTTCTATGGCATCTTTTGCTATACTGTCACAATAGTGTATCAAATACAATAATTGCTGAGTGTCGTCGTTTACTCTGTCAGCGATGTTGACTTTGAATCCCTCCATGAATGCCCAAAATTTTAGAGGACCTCCGTCGAATTTCATGATCTCTATCTTCGGTAAGCCTGCTGTCGTAAATAGCGACCTGATACTATAAACGTGTCCTTTGATTTCCATCTCATTTCCTATAGTTGTATTGGTATATCGGTGACTTATCTCACCTACGGGGTCTACGTCTTTGGATCGAGACCCAGAAAACTCAGTAATCTCACTCGATTTCCTCACTTTGTTTGGTTTTGGTGTTAATTCCAACAATCGCTTACGGAGCTGAAGCTCTCGAATCTCTAATTCAATCTTCTCTACCTCATTTTCCCTCGAAACGTCTTTGTCTTCTATTCTACATTCAGTCTCTACAAAGGTATCTACTAAATGAAAAGCCATCATTGGGGTTAAGTTTAACATTATCGAAAGCAAGATTTAAAGAGGTAGGTGAGTTCACCTTAGAAACTGAAGGAACAGAGTTTTCGGCGTTTAGATCGTCCGTATCTTCAGAGCTGTCAACACTATAATTCATTTTTCCTGTTCTCGTCATTATTGGGCCAAATTAATCGAGCCAAATTCCCACAAAGTTCGTTATAACAAGTATTCACACCGATTCGAACCAAAGTTGAAAACTGTTAATTGTATCGAAGCGTCTAGGTGACCTGATTGAGATACGCACGAAACCGAAGTTCCAAAAACAACGATTTGTCTACAATAGCGGTTTGTTATTGAATAATACACAAATTTTAGTTACATACCTCAACTTGTGAGGTGTCTGTGGCGTTTAAACGCATCCTTCAAGTATAAAGATAAAAGGCTTCCTGTAACAGCAACATAAAGAACAATTATAACATACGATATTACAAAGGACAGCTGATAGCTGTCTAAATTTGATAGCACTTTATGAACAACCGAAACCCGAACCAAGAGCAAAACAATATGGAAACTGTTGCGTTTAAACAAATGCACGAAACTGTGGATAAACGTTACAGTGGTTAAGGTACAGTAATTATAATGATAAATACAATGATAAGTACAATAAATGTCATAAATATATGTGAATAATTCAGAATAATACACTACAAATTGCGTTACAACATAAGTGTAAAATTGTTGGGAATACAATTGCTTACTCAATGTAAATAAGCAATACAAAACAATATACAAAAGAGTGGAAAGGAAACGAGTAGGAACAATGTAAGCAAATTGAACAATGTGAATATTTCCAAGATTCTACTGATTTCCTGATCTCAGTAATTAAACCCTTATTGTGAATAATGAGCTGTGTATTTCTGTAGATTGTAAATTTAGGATTTGCAATTTTATCTAATTATGCTATGACAACTGCTTGATGAGGCATTATTCGATATCATTTTACTTGAAATAATTTCTCCAGATGTGCTTAGTGCTTGCTCAAAAAGTGGTATACAAGTACTCGAAAAGGTTAGTTTAAGAAAAAGAAATACGTTAAAACTGTTGTGAAGGAGAACACAAGTGAGGACACCCGGTTATTTTACAGTGTTACTTGATGAAATAGATGCATCATACTCTAATAATTCGCTTTGAAAATGTTCCGTCATTGTGTCAGAATTCATTGTTTCTTCCCTTGTCTATCAATTGCTTTATGTTTCTATTATTTCATCTTCAATCATCTTCAACCAGACCTTCTATTCTTGATCGACGTTATATACTACTTAACTTACAATCGGAGACTGGGGAATTGTACGACTACGTGCAAAAGTCTCATAGCTTTCACAGTGAACTAGCGTATGAAATGTGTGTTAAATCTGTTTTACTTTGTCTGTCATTGTTTACTTCACTTCGACTATTTGGTCTATTGTTTAATAATTATTATTATTGTTATTTAGCAGTGCGAGTTCGTTGCGTAATATTTTGGGACATTTACATATTTTTATAACATTCATTGTATTTATTATCATCATTACACTGACACGATCGATGTAGCACTTATTCGCAATTCACTGTGTTCGCTTAACTCTTTTTTAAACGCAACAGTTTCTATGTCGTTTGCTCTTTGCTCGAATTCTGCCTGTTGATAAACCGTTCTCATTTATAGGCAGAGCAATCGACTGTCAATTCATTTAACGCTTGTTAATATACTAATCATGTATAGACACAGCAAACGGCTGACAGTTCTCACTGTCAAAGCCTTTTGTTTCAGACAGAATGACCCGGTAAATGCAACAGAAACCTGACAGGTTGAGATTTGTATCTTATTTTTGTATACAATTCAATAAAGAACCGAAATTAATACAAAATATTTCATTGTGAAATTCGATTATGTGCGGGTGTGAATTGGATAATTTGGACGCTTCGATAGACAAAACAGTGGCGTTAAGTTAAAGAACATTCATCCATTATACTAGTTAAAAATTGTTTGCCGGTTCTGGGAATTCTAATCTTCAATTGGCGATGTTAACATCGGTACAGCTGTTCTTGATAGCTAAGTAATTTTGAAATAGATTTATCGTTAGTTACTAGCTACTCTGAAGTATTGTGACTAAAACAAACAAAATGGCTATCAATGAACTCATCTGATAAAGGAACACGACCTGTTCGTCTTAACACAAATGACTACACTGTCAAGATGAGATACATTGTGAATGATCATCAAAACGTTTTGAAACTGAATAGTAATAATACGTACAATCAACTGATCAGATGCGAGAAGATGCTCAGAAGTCAACAAGAGATTATATTTACCCAGTTCATACGGATGGTGGGAGGCAGACAGACCAGATAACTCAATAAGACCAATTTTGGAAGTGGAATTGTTTTTCAAGATGTTCTGCTTATAAAGAGAAACTACGGGTCTTTAGGAAGAAACATAAACAGGACACCAACTTGGACGAGTGTTTTAGTCTGTGAAATGTCTTTCGGTCAATTAAGGTGTTACTCATCATGTCAGTCTACTCATTTCTGTTAAATGGGACATTTACGATTCTTTAGTCTATTACCCTGCTAAATAACTATCGTCTTTATTGAGTCCATTGATATTGTCCTGATGTTTTTTATAATTTAACCGTTAATTTAAAGCCTGATAGTAAACGTTATTTGATTTATTTAAAACGAATGACAGTCAGTTTGAAGTTGAGCATCCGATATTCCCAACTAGATGTTTTCAATCAAACACCTGAATTTCATTACCGTCTGCCTACAGTGTTTATGTGAATTCAAAGAAACTCATGGAAACATTTAAAACTCGCAGATAGATGCAAGATATTTTTTGATAAATCTACTTAAGACAAGCTAATAGAAATCAAAGTATCAATAAGCAGTTAATATCAATTGGTCAAACATTCATATGAACTCGGTTTCTACGAACTGGCATTCAAACGTCCTCATATGTTGCAAAAGAGAATAATTCGATGGAACCTGTAACAAATCGGTTTCTCGATGCATTGCTTTCTCCATGTACTTTTTTGGTCACTGTCTGTGTAGATCAATTACTACACCTTCGTATGCTGGCGAAACCGGAATATATTGCATCCATTTGACACCAGCGATGTTGGATTGTAATACGGTTGGTTATTTGACTAGTTTCTATTAAACAATCACCTGTATATGTTAGCCCAGATTATCATTAAGATTCACACAATGTTTGCATCCCATATTACCTGTCTACTATCACATAAACCGTTGTTATTTCATGTTATGTCCTTATTTTTGCACAGTCCAACTCTAACATCTACATTTTATTTATTCATCTTGTAAACTTTAATAACAACAGTAACCAAACTACACAATGTGCTTACTTTTGTGTTGACTTGTTCAGCATCGACTGAAGTGTATTTATGTGATGTTTTTCAAGTTGAATAATAACTTAAATGAATTAACTTAATACTATCTTTGATAAAAGTTATAATGTAGTCGTTCGTTAGTGTGAGCCTTTAATATAAACTGAAACAACTTAAATACTTCCAGGCAATTATTCAAATACTGCTTTCATAACTAGATCTTCATCAGACTGCATGGTACAGATTGCGCCTATGCGGTGATGAGTAATAAATACCGTCACTTCAATCATCAGCACTTCGATAGGTTTGTAGAATGATGGCCTACTTCGGTATTGGTACCAAGAATGAAAGCATTAAACTCAATCCAAACTTTTGATTTGTCGTGTCATGAGCACGTGACCTATATGATATATTGTGCACGTGAGAATGTTGAACGCACTGACTCGTTGGATAGTGACCATCAATAGTGTGAAATCGTCCATTACCGGAGTACACATTTGAGATGAGAAGTGAGCACTAGATGGTTATGAAGAATGAGCACACTTGCGAAACCGTCAGTTATAATTAACCGTTTCTAATACTGACAAATTATGCATCAGTATGAATCCATGGTTTAGAAGTGAATTTCAAAAGCTAATGAAACACTAATCGAATGCTAAACACTCAAATAACTTACACTTACTGTAAGATATCTCGTCACTTCAACCGATAACATACCCTTTCACTTTTATACTTTTCTGTCACAACGAGTTTGTGATTTTCAACCAATCAGGTTATCAGAAATACGAACAGATTCATAATGGCATTTTGAAGTGGAATACATAGGTCATGTGATTGAATACAGCGAACGCGTGAGACATATTTGCATGAAAAAATCACGACATGATATCATGAGCAATTTAATAAAACTAATATGTGGTTATCAGTCACACGCACACAAGTAGAAGAATGATCAGTTTGCAGTTAAATAGAAATATTAACTTGTGACCACATTACAGAATATTGAGGACAGCAATCATTATCTATTCATGCTTTACATTACAGACTGATCTGAGTTACATGTTCATTCAAAACTAGAAAGATGTGAACTGCTGCTTTGTTCAATACTAGGACGCCTCAGAGAAGTGCATTAAAGGTCTCACTGATGTTTACACTTTTGACTGTCAGATTTTCAGCTGATCGTCTGACCTCTAGAATTCTGAACCAACATACAACAGTTTGCATGATTAATGCCAGTCGATTCGAGATTTCCAGTATATAATCAATAATAAAATTTGTAAGTGTGAATGAAAAGTGCGGTTTCATTTAGACAGATTGGTGTGAATATTTTGCTGAAACGCGTGTAGAGTTTATGATCATCTTCTCTGATTTGTGTTGATAGTTTTGTATACTAAGTTTGTTCAAAGACATCAGAAAATTAAACGGAAAATGTATTCTCTCATTGTATCATAGTAGCGATCACTTTAAGCGAAATTCACAGTTTAACTGATGGAAATCACCGAATAAATAAAATGTTGGCAAATGAAGTGATTTGGAACTGAAGTCGGTCTTCAAACAGACTTTCTTACAATGTGAGAAAGAACAATAAGATTTATAAAGATAAGTCACATGGATTCATAGTTCCAGTGATAGTCTCTTATCTTAGTATAGACTGATGAGTGGTGTTCACACGAGTTCGTCCGATATTCTTATTCGCATGCAACACGTTCCTGAATGCACTTGGTATCATTGCTTATTTGAGTGACTGATGGTCAATCCATCATCACAAGATTACATAATATATAGATGAGAGAATGAACAATTTCTGTATTTCTTTACAGTCATGTGCTCTATTTCCATTATTTTAATAGTTCGTGTTAGTGAATTATATAAGTGGAAAGCAATATAATCGAGATATGGAACTTTATTAGTAATTATGTATCACTACCATGGTTGAACTTGATACTTTCAATTAAACTGACGTCTGTGTAGTGAGTTCTTTATGAGTATACAATTTGTTATATGCCAGTGAGTTGGATAATTGTAGTTATCACGTTTCATGACCTAATGTAAAACACTGCATTGGAGCAAACAAACTACTGATATTAGATTAACACATGTTCTAAATGTACTTATTACATCATCAATTGATTCATTGTTATGATGTAGTCACATGCTCTATATCCATTATTAGTTCTTGTTATTGAATTATATAATGGGAAAGCAATATGATGGAGATATAGAACTTCATTAGTAATTATGTATCACTGTAGTAGCATTGGTCTCTACCACGAGACAATATGAGAAATAGACATTAAACATTTAACGCGGGGAAATACAGATGAATGGAGAACGCGTGAATAAGGAATTGAATCAATCGGAGTTGGTCGTATGGCATGGCTCGGCCTTGCAGGCGTGGTCCCTGCTAAATGTTACGTTATATCTTTTATTCATACTAAATATATTGTTCCATCTCTAGCCTAAGCTTGTTCTCCATCATGTATTGGTAATTGTTACTATGCATTGAGGTTGTGTAGATAATAATGTGACGTCCACGTGAGATCTTATAGATTAGGCAGTTGCATCATGACAAATCTAAAATTTTAGGATTAGGTCTATTATTATAGCAGTGCTAATATCACGGTAGACCATAATTCTACATTGGTGAGCTCGACTAATCAAACGTAACCTATTATTGTTATTCTGTATTTCTACTACAAATTTCGATATTTACCTAGGGTAAAACCATTAGTCCTCTGATAAATGCTCATATGTATTATCGTAATGTTATATTGATTAGCTCTAATAACTTACTAGCTCAATCAATGATAAAAACTGGTCATCTACGTTAACTAATTAGCTTTTGATGATTCGTTAACAAGCTTTAGTAGCATTTGCATGCTTCAGCGAAATAAACTTGTTTAAACATCAAGTTCTAGGAAATATGACCTGCAAATAACCTCAATATACATTGACTAACTATGCAATCAAGGACTTGATAGTTATTTGGATCTAAATCTTAGTGTTCCTTCACTTAACACATTCTGTTTTATAATATGCACTACCCTGTAATATCTTTCCTTCCGACCACTGCCTGCCTAATTTCATATTCTCGAGTTCCGTTGCAAAACAACAAGGATGACACTACTACAAAAACATACGGTGAGTTTCAGCTATAAGTTTTCTGCAAACATATGGTCATTTTAGATAGCTCGTTCAATGACAACCATACAACTATCTGGATTAATTCGATTATTCTGATTGGAGTAAGTGACGAAAACGTCAATGGCACCATGCATCCTGGAATTATTCGCCATATTGCATGTTTTATTCTGGATGATTTTTGATCAATAATCCTCACAAATGGCGTTACACATGCCGTCTGCTGAATAATTTAATTATCGAAAACAATCCAGGCGAGTTGAACTATTTTACTGGAAGGTTTTTTCTACTAAACAGGTGTATATTTTCCAGTTGCTTTTGTTACATGTGTCACAAAGATAAATGCAGAAACTTATTATTGAAAATGTACAAAGCGCCATATTCCTGCCTGAAGTTTCATAAGTAGCCTTAACTTTAAAATTGTTTTTCTGGTCATGTTTATTATTCCTAATTTGCCATATACCTCAACAACCTGCATGTGAATCTGGCCCGTACTTGCGTTGCATTATATCTTTGTCTTTTAAATCTAAAAAACACTCACCAGGGTTCAAGTCATTATCATAGACATGAGCTGGGAGTGTTCACCCACATGAGCATCATTCACTGTTGATCATCTTGTAAAGACTTGCTCAGCCAAAGTCAACTCGCGGCACTACATCTCACACAACTTACAATCACTATATCTCAATCAAATCGTATTCCGCCTCATGCTAAACTGCATACTTGCAACTAACTTGTAAGCACCATCAGCCGGTAGGCATAAATATAAATAAATAGTCTATGGCAAGTCAGAACATTGAGGCTAGAGCATGCCTCCTACAAATACACTCATGTTTAACGAATTGCTCTTATCTATTTCAGTGAGAGAGTAGTGTAGTGGCATTGGGACCTAGCACGAGACAATATGAGAAACAGACATTAAACATTTAACGCGGAAAAGTACTGAAGAATGGAGAAGGCGGGAATAAGGAATTGAATAAATCGGAGTTGGTCGTTCATACCAGTTGTCAAATGTCTGACAATCAACAAATGAAATTAGAGTGGTGACGAAAAGTACAGTAAACTTTATTTATGGAAAGCATAATCATTTGGTACACATAAATCCTGCAGAGATGGTATCAGTAGTGGCATTCATTCTCTGTATCACTTCTCAACCAACGTGACTAGATCTATTCTTCAAATTCCCTATTTGGTTTGTAGAAAGAGGTGAAAATAGTGTTAACTGTACGAAAGAGATTTGAACATACTCTATCGGCACTTTGAATTATAAAACAATCATATCTCTTTCAGTCATCAATGTTGTTTCTCATAGCAAACAGTTCACTTGATATGATGCGATCTCATTTACTGTGCTTAATCATTACTGTGAATACTCAAACAAATATACGATTAAGCAATTCAAATCAAATGACTTCAAGCTCACTCACATACAGTCAGTATAAAATGTGAGTACATAGCTACCAAAAGTGAAAAAGTAATCATTTTTAGCATATACAACCTGAACGAATTCCTTTTCACTAGTCCACTGTGTTCTCATCGCAAATCGAAAGGGATCTAGCGTTCTAGTGCTCAAGTCATACGCGGTATCCATGCAACAACCATCACTTATGATGATATCTGAAGCATAGACTAACAGTAGAAATTCCTACTTAAGTATAACTCTCGATATCTATTTCTATATAGAAATAAAAAAAATTGAAAGACGCGGCAAAGGATGCCTTATTTACGCCCACTCTAGCCTTAACTCACTACTATATGATATACGTGAACGAAGCAAACTGAGCGATTCGGTGTGGATTGTACCAAAGTCGTCGAATGTCGTTACCTCACTGTTCGGTTGCATCTGCCGTCAACCTGATGCATCAATAGATAAAAGAAGCGGTATTATCGGAGATATTCACACTACGACAATCCCTTCAATTCACAGGCAAGCTTATCTGTGATACGTCAACATGGCCGAAATTTATTGGTTTCTACTCTATGCGCCGAAACGTTATGAATCATTCATTGAATGTCAAGGGCTGGAACAGTGGGCTCAGTATGTCAATAGCCGTATCAGATAATAAAATATTTTGGACTTATTATTTACCAGTGGCCTCACCCACAATACTATGTTTACTAGAGAAACAGTGTCATATGGAGCCTTAACATAAAACCACAACCAGTAGACCTAAAACCGTAACACTTCTCAAGTTTCATTGAAATAACTCCCACACTTGCCTAAGGAACACTGATTAGGGAACGTTCTTTGCTGCAAGCAACACCAACATACTAACCAATATATTTTATCTCAACAACGAAATCGCACCTTTAGAATGCTGTAGACTTCCGTTTTCCAAAGATCTCTATATACCGATCGGTACACGAAGACGTCTTCAAAGACATTATACTCGATTCCACAAGTTTGAGGACCCATCCTCCTTGATAACGATGAAAGAAATATTTGTCTGAACAGAGGCATAAAGTACACAAAAAGCAGCCGCACGGGAAAAACGTGCAGTCGAACTTAATAATACCTCCCCAGCACTCACCACACTCCTTCGAAACAAACCTAAACGTTCTAAATCGAGAGGGAGCATATTCAATAAAGACAAACAATTACACGAAACTCACAAACGTGTTAAGGAACTATTTAGTGAACACTTTTGTTTCTCGCTCAGTCGTATCAAGAATAAAACCAGCATCGTCGTTAATAATGTGCTTATTACTAAATTACTGGACATATGGTTTACTTTTTACTGTCCAGCACACATGATGTTGGTGAGATAACTTAAATCGATCAACGTCTGCAAGGCAGAACATTTCGTAAAATTACAGCTCCTTATGGTCTAGTTTAATGTTACGAGGTAATGGTATTGATGTTGATTTATCAAGCAAAATACCTCTCTAGATAGTGTTTAGAACGTTGAATCGGTTTCACTTCCCACCCAGTAATCCTATTACAAGCAAGCAAGACCATTCGCTAAAAACAAAGCCTAATAAGACCCTTTCAAATAGAAAAAGCTCCAACAGCGTCGACGCGAAGGGGAGACTGCTATTTGTGTATTATATTACTGCCTTTAGCACTACATATTATCACCGCACATAGTCTTATATTCTCAGGTTCTTTGTAAACCACCTCCTTTGTCTGTTGTTTATCCACTCATACCCTGTTAACACTTATTTTCTTTAACCTAATACAGTGCTCTTGCTCCATAAATACTTTGATAAAAGAGAATTACACTGAGTAATCACATCTTTACTATTTCTTCGTGAACATTGTCTTCTCTGCTTCTCGTTTTTTTTTCTTGCATTTATTTTCAGTCTCCTTGAGATATGCCACTGTGATACTGAATAAAACTATCTATATCCATATCTCATAAAATATCAACCCAGCTGAGTAATTACCTACAGTAAAAATTGTATCATTTGTAACAATTTGATCTTGCCTGTAAACTGGCATGCCTCATGTAACAAACTGTTATTCGACAATAAATTATTATTATTATATCAAGAATATCACCATCTAGATATAACAAAAATATTATATTCTTTCATGTCACATAATTTTAGTTGTCACTTCAACATGATATGCATTCTCTTCTTGATCTGTTACATGAAAATTTCAGTTTTCAAAAGGTGAATAATGTCATGATGCATTTGAACTACTTCAGTTGGATAGATCACACTTTCCGTGCTTAATCTTCATAGTGATTACTCTAACAAACAAACGATTAGGCAATCCAATTCATAGAATGCATTTGAATTATTTTCGTTGAACGGATGAAATTTACTGCGCCTGATGATAATAGTGAATACTCGATTGAATATACGACCAAGCTATTCTATTCAAATGACTTCAATCTCACTCATATACAGTCAGTAAAACATGTGATTACATAACTACCAATGGTGAGACATGATATCACAAATCCCTCACCGACTAATCAATATGAAAATGTGATGATGAGTAAAGATTTAGGAATTAGCCATGTCAAGACATCTTTATGATGGTATTTGTTTAATTAGATTGTTCGATCAATACTTCGAATAGACATGCAGTGATTGAAGCTATTGAATTTATAAACCACCAAAAACACACAGATACATACACGTGAAGTGGAAAACTTCAATATCGTAATAAATACGATTTCAAAAGTGTGACGGCAGCGTGCATATATTGCTTCATTGACAAATCGTAAAGTGATATCAGTAATATGTAATATTTTGTGCATTGCGTTGCCCATTTTGAATTTGTGAACTGCAGCTTTGATTATCAACGACAATGTTGAGAATTAGTCATACATGATACAAAAATCACTATGTTTCTCAACGTTTGTAATGACACTGTATTTTTTGATTTACTAAATTAAATATAATTGACGAAATATACAGTTGTACGAAATATCCCCTTGACATCATGTTTATTGGATGGTTTGAATTGATACAGCGTATGGAGTAATACGAGTTGTGTTTTCAAAGTTCAGGATTGTGATATTTTGACTGAACATCAGCTCGCAATCAATCACGTTTATATCACATTTTCGGGTGATTAGCTAAAGGTCTTTCAATCAAATTACTCATGTGATGTGATCCATTTAATGTGTTGACGTATTATATCATACACGTACATGTGCGGTGATTTACTTCGAAATCTATAATGGTCTTGCGTATAGTGAGATGGTGAAAATCTACTTGACTATAGTCATCCGAATAAGACTTTCTTGAAGATGTGAGATGTGCTTGTTGAGATCAATTGAATAGCTAACTGATTGTGTGGAATAAGTATGAAGCATTTATTTTACGACCTGATTATCGGAATACATCTATGATAGCTTCCAAACTTCTGAACTGTCAAAAAAATACAAACTGTTATGGATATATCAGAATGACTCATTTGGAACGCGTCAGACACACACGTCGATACTACTGACGATAAGCCAGCAAATCATAATTTTGTATGTGACTGGTATACTCTATAGATTGGTCAATTAATAAATGAGTAGACTTACTGACATGAACTAGATATCGAGAGACAACCGATTTAAAGACAATAGTTCTGTGTTACATGAAGACCTAGGCATATTTGGAAATCTTAGCAGTTTGAACGTTATGTTTAAGGACATTATCGTCTGAGCTCTAGTGTTTATAATCTAGATCTTGTCGACAAACTGCAATGCATTGTTAATACTATGATTCCTGACGTGTTTGTCGGGTTGTTTCAAAATAGTTACTAAACATTTTGCTACAGAATTCTATGAGTAATCTTACGTTTCTTTAGATGATCTTAAAACGATATCCGGTTTTTCTATCTGCGGTAGGTTTTATAATGCACATAAATATGTACCTACCAGCCTCAGTGTTTAGTATATGATTGGTGAAACCAATCTGCAAGGGTGCACTACATTGCGTCTCGAAACATCAGGAATATCATTCACTTTCTGATTACGATAAAATATGTATACGCTCAATTCAGTTGAAACCGTCAAGACGAAAGTTAGTTAGAAATATTCAAGCTCCACATTACGCTTTTCTTGCATTGTCCCTCCGTCATTCAACAACGTGAACTATTGAAAAGACATTTGGTTTATTAGAAATGGAACTAGTGATCGTAATGTAGAGTAGGAACTGGTACTTCTCACATCAATCGTATACATAATCTAGTGATCATGAAATAATCATTACTCATTCAAAGAAGCGAGATTATCGTGAACAAATAGAAATGTGTTGTTTTCAAATTGGAATTAAGGACGCATTCATGTAGATATCACACTTCAGCCCATAGAAATATCAGATTTTCACCAGAATAATGAAGCTGTCTGATTTATTTTCATAAATCTCACTGTTCTTTCCTATATTGGAAGACCAATAACTTGACGCCTAGCTTCTGTTTCAAATTACGTCCTGTATTATTGATTCTTTCAATATTGCCAACTGACTGGACTGAACCATGCAAACTTTGAATATAGAATCAGAATTCTAGAGGTTAGATGCTAAGCACAACATATAACAGTCAAAAGTCTAATCACTAAGGTGATTTTTGATGAACACTGTCCAACAGTTTCTAGTTTTGAACGAACGTTTCACCCTCATCAGTCTGTATTGTAAAGTTTAGGTAAATAACGATTTCTGTCCTCGATATTCGTTAATTAAGTTTCAAGTTATTATTATTGTTTATCTCGAGACTAATCATTCATCTACATGTGTGAATATGTGCGTGTAACTAGTAACATCATAATAGTATTATTCAATTGCTCTTGGTAAAATTTCGTCATTTTGTCACGCGTTAATGACACACACGTCCACTGCACGTAATCTATTGACCTTTGTACTCAACTTCCGACAGCCTTTTGGAATCTTATCGTAATGATGATAACTTCACTGAATGAAAGAAACAACCCCAATGTCAATTAAAATTATAAAAGCAAACGTGCACGTGATCGCTTGAATTGACTAAATATTCTAATCTACAAGTGAGTTATTCAAAGATCAACTATTCGATTAGTGTTTCGCCAGCTTTTTGAAATTTATCTTCAACTCATGGATAAACACTGGTGCATAATTAGCCAGTAGTAGAAACAGTTTAATATAACAATCGTTGTGGTCTACAAATAGCATAAGTTCTGTAAAATAAGTCATCGTAATCCAGCGGAGTTCACCACTGAGAAAGCATTTTGAGAGAGTGTATGTTGATCGAGTGGATGAAGAGTCGACATTATCCCCTACGTTATCACGATTAAACACTAATCTGGAGATTCATGATTGCACGAGAAGTAATATCCAGTGGTCTTAAATCTCCCGCATTTGTTTAAGTGAAGCTATCTCTTGATGAGACGTTATGAACTGAACAATCTCTATACATATCTAACAAATACTTTATCGGTAATCATCATCTTCAGTGATCGTGATGATACATTACCAACGTAAATTTTAGAAATGCAATCGACGTATTACACAAAATCAAGTACGTATTCCACTGTTTGAGACAAAAACATCAAATATCCCACCAAAAAAGGCGCAATCGGCTTCATGAAGCATCACGCTTATAAACATTGGGTTTCTTCAGGCCCATTACAACTCATCAAAGCCCGTCAGTCTACTCTGGGTGAACGTGCGTTTGACCAAAAACGAAGGATGTTACGTAACGATACCGGGCAAGGATTGCGTAAGGAACGAAAAGCTTGGTGGTCGGAGCGTGCTGATGAGATGGAAGCAGCAGCTACATCTGGTATCAACCGGAAGCTCTTCCAACTCATCCGAGTAACTGGCAAGTATGACTAGATGCCAATCACCAACATCGATCGACATCTCGGACGATGGACAAAATTCTTCGAAAAGCAGTTCAACTGGCCTGCTGCTCCGGCAACATAAGTCAGACTGTGATATGAAAAATTTATTGACTCTATGATAGTAAATTGCTTGTATCGGGTAGTTTTATCATTGAATATCATATATTTACCTAAGATTTGAATTTTTTCATGAGTTCTTTGTAATTCACATGAATATCATTAAAGGTAAACGGTCTTAAATGTCAGATGGTCGATAGCAAACGTATTCAAATCGATGAGAATATTTCCTGTTTATCTGAAAAGTGACCATCAGTCGTTTTATGCACATCAAATAACGTTTACACTGAAGATTTAACAAGTTGATGACAATTGAAAAAACTCAATATTCACCAAGGAAATCTCTTTTCAATGAATCTATTATGAAGCTGTATATTCGTACATATTTATGTATGAAAAATTTTTTTCTTAGAATACTAGTTACGAGAGAACGTATGAACAAGGAAATAATGAAATGATGAAATCGAAAGATTATATCACTAGAATACCTAATATGTATAATAACAGTAAGCATCACTAGTTGGTAACAAAGCACAACCTGTATGTAATAAGATGATCGAAATGTTTTAGTTACAGTTATTATTATACTTATGTTTAGATGAAGCATTTCTGTCGATTAATTTAAGTATACTCTGAAGTGCATGCTCGTGGTAGTGATGCTACAATTATCTAAGCTTCCTTTGGGAAGTTTTTAATGTTTTCTGGCCAAAATTACCGTTGTAGTCCACATGGCCAATAATTGAAGCAGTGCAGTCAAGGCAATGTCAATAAATTCGTGCTGAAGTAAGTTTCATACAGTAAATATCGAATAACAGTTTCAGTCCGTCTCCAAGTTTGTCATGGTATATTTGCTCTTGTGCATTAATGCAAATTCAGGGGTCAATTGTGTAATGTTTAGAGGATGAATAATACTCAATACAACGTTGCGATCACTCAAAGATAATAAAAATGCAAGGTATGTGAAATGATATCATGAAGAACTACGAACAAATCAATGATGATATTAGATATAAGTAAATGGAGAAATTCAGTGATAATATAGTAATACATTCCGGTCAATGAAGCAATAACAATATGACGCAATTCTTTTATGCACACATTTCTGGCTTGAGCTATTAGAGTAACCCTCACAACTAAAGGAATTGGTTCAACACCGTTCGCACAACCACACATACGTATTTTGGCTATAAATACCATTAGTAGAATTTTTATTGACATTCCCTCTATTTTTCATTTTTATTTGATTACTAATGTTTCGTTAATTATTCAGGTTTCGTTATCACGTTCTTAATGATTACCGTCTTACGCCTTGATACCTCTCAACTGGACAATAAACTTTCGTTATTCTCACTTACAAATTAATTTCATCCTTGTATTCTTTTCTTTCCGCTAGATTATTACGTATAATGATGAGCTGTTCTGCTCAGTGAATTCTAAAGAACCAAGGCATCCAGTATTAACGAAATATCTTTACCATCAATTCGCAGTTAAATTCATTACCATTAAATACTATCTACTGGAACATAATATATCCAAAGTTGATTTCAAAAAACTGACATTACAGTCTAATTTCCATTCACACCATATCAATCTCAATTAAGCACATTAAGATTATTCAGACATTAAAAATATGAAATCGACCGGACGATAGCTGTCATTCATATATATCATGTATATAATCATCACTATTACCGTCATTGTGATGTGAACAAATGTTTTGCTGTTGTCGCTGGATATACTCCAGATTCATGAAATAATAGTGCCTAAATATCAGCAAATACATAAAATAACTTATTTGATAAGAAATTTAGACAACAATCGGATGACATTATTATCATTTTGAGCATTAATAATTCTGGCGACCTTTAATATTTACGTACTGGTAATTGTGCTGATCTTTCTGTGTGCATGTTGTGTGATCTTTTACAGGCAAAGTGAACAACATTATCATCATAGAGATGATTATTCGCAGTACGTGATGGATGATCAGATAGGCGTTTGAACGTCATTTAAGACCTGGAAGCACTGGACAGCTGTCTCACCTTAATATAGGACTTTTTGGCATTGTATTCTCAAGATGAAGCACGCACGACGCGAAACTGTGGTCATGTGCAAGCGCTAGCTGAAATTCCACAGTATTAATGATATTATTTCAAATGGTTGTGTTCATCGTATATTCATATATATGTCGTGTCATATACAAATATGAGCAGTCAAATGTCTTCTCCTTTATTATTAACACTACCATTTTTATTGTAATAATATAACAACAACCGCACCTTCCATATACATCCGGTCATTAATATGAATTCCATAACTACATTGTATCTTATCAGTCTATAGTTATAGACTCACGTTCAAATCACAAACGGATGTTAAATAGATCATCGGTAACTACCAGTATGTAATACCTGTACTTGTAGTAGAAACTCGTGACACATGGAGTGCAAACACGTGAGGTTTGAGATAGTTATCATGTTCAGGATTGGAGGACGTTTGTACGTAGAATGTTGAAATACATCAAAGTCGCAGATAAGAAACAAATAGTTATTCTATTTCCGAGTATGACAATTCACTTTTACATAAACTGATGAATAATTGATACCCATGTGACTATTTCCAAGATTCTACTAATTTTCCGATCTCAGTAATTAAACATATACTGTGGATACTGAGCTGTCTAATTCCGTAGATTGTAAATTTTGAATTTGCAATGCTTCAAAGTTATGCTATGACAACTGCTTGATGTGACGTTATTTGGTATCACTTTACTTGAAATAGCTTCTCTAGATGTGCTTAGTGCTAGCTTATTCACACACAGGTCAAAAAGTGGTATACAAGTACTAAAAAATGTTAGCTTAAAAGAAAGAAATAAGTTGAAACTCTTGTGAAGAAGAACACAAGTGAGGACACCCGATTATATTACAGAGTTAATTGATGAAAAAGATGCATTATACTTTATTAATTTGCTGGAAAAATCTTCCGTCATTGTGTCAGAATTCATTGTTTCTCTCTTTGTGTATCAGTCACTTTTTGTTTCCATTCTTTCCTCCTCAGTCTTCTCGCCCTTCTGCTACCAAACATTCTATTCTTGATCGACGTTATATACCACGTTGTCGAAGTAAGCAGCACACATCATAATAGAACAATTAATTTCAAAAGAAATTTTCCTATAGTTTATAAATAGGTATATGAAAAGACCTTAATTTACAATCGCAGAGGGGTAAATTGAACGACTATGTGCAAATGTCTCATAGATTTCATAGTCAACTAACGTATAGAATGTGTGTTGAGTCTGTTTTACTTTGTCCGTCATTGTTTACCTTCCTTCGACTATTCAGTTATTGTTTAATAATTATTAACAATGTTATTATATGGTAATGTGAGTTCGTTGTGTAATATTTTGAGATATATACATATATTTATAAAATTCATTGTATTAAATATCATAATTACACCAACACAATCTATGTAGCACTTATTCGCAATTTACTGTATTCACTTAACACTCGTTTAAACGCAACAGTTTCTATGTTGTTTGCTCTTTGTTCAAATTCTGCTTGCTGATAATTCGTTCTCATGTATGGACACAGCAAACGGCTGTCAGTTCGCACTATCGAAGCCGTTGATTTAAGGCAGAATGACACGGAAAGTGCAACAGAAACCTGACAGGTTGAGATTTGTATCTAAGTTTTGTATATAATTCAATAGAGAACCGAAATTTTATACAAAATATTTCACTGTGAAATTCGATTATGCGCTGGTCTGAATTGGATAATTTGGACGCTTCGATAGTCAAAACAGTGGCGTTAAGTTGAAGAACATTCATGTATTCAAGTATTCAAAAATTGTTTGGCAGTTCTGAGAATTCTAATCTCCAACTGGAGATGTTAACACCAGTACTGCTCTTCTCGATAGTTAAGCAATTTTGAAATATATTTATGGCTAATTATTAGCCACTCTGAATTCTTCTATGTATTTGAAGAATAAGAATGTACTATAATTTACCTAAACTTTGATGAAACGATGAAGTGATGATTCTGATATTGAAATCAATTAACTAGTTTATCAATTAATGGATCATTCCCATTTGAACAATAAAAAAAGATGATCAAATGTGGCTTTCAGTTTAAGAATAGTATATATAACGATAGAAGTATTGTGACTAAAATACACAATTAGGCTATCAAGGAACTGACGTGATAAAAATATATGAACTGTATTTCCTAAAATGGTTACACCGATAAGATGACTTACATGGTGAATGATCACCCAAACGTTTTGAAGCTGAATAATAATAGTACGGAAGAACAGAACAGTTGCGAGAAGATGCACAGATGTCAACAGGAGATGATAATTACCCAAGTCATACGATGATGGAAGGCACACAGAGCAGATCTCTCAATGATTTATTTTTCGAAAGTAGAATAGCCTTTTGAGATGTTCTACTTATGAGGAGAAACGACGGGTCTTCAAGAAGAAACAAAACAGGACACCAACTCGGACGATTGTTTCAGTCTGTGAAATGTCCGTCGGTCAATCAAGATGTTACTCATCATGTCAGTCTACTCATTTCTGTTAAATGGAACAGTTCCAGTTCTTTATTCGATTACCCTTATAAACAATTATCGTCTTTATTGAGTTCACCGATATCGTCCTGGTGTTCTTTATAATTTATCAGTTAGTTCAAAGCTTGATAGTAAACGTTATTTGATGTGTTTTAAACAAACGTCATTCAACTTTAAATTAAGCACTAAATATTTTCAACTATTTTGATAGGTTTTCAATCAAACACCTGAATTTCATCACCGTCTGCCTACAATGTTCATGTGAATTCAAAGAAACTCATGAAAAACTTTGAAACACGCAGATAGATGCATGATATTTATTGATAAATCTACTTGATACAAGCTTAAACAAATCATAGTATCAATAAGCAGTACATATCAATTGGTCAAACATTCATAAAAACTCCGTTTCTACAAACTGGCATTCAAACGCCCACATATATAGCAATAGAGAATAATTCGATGGAACCTGTAGAGAATTGATTTCTCGGTGCATTGCTTTCTCCATACACTTTTATGCCAATGTGTGATATTTGAGATAACGCTTGATGCTTTGAAAAATGTCGCGGTATTCCACGAAGATATGATGCAAATTTAGTGAATGGTATTTTCACATTTTCTCTTCCACCAGATGTCTATAAAGATTTCATAGAAAACACATTGCATTATTCTATACAATTGAATATCACATTACCCTGAAATGAGACTCATGTGATTCACAATCGCCTGCGTTCGAACAGTTTCCATAGAAAACAGTTTGAAATTAGAATTCGGACCATGTCTGTGAAGATCGATTTCTACACCGTCATATTCTGGCAAAACCTGAATATAATGTATCCAGTCGACACCAGTGAAACTTGATCCATTTGGTGGCGGACCAAGTAGATAGAATAATATCGCTGATTGGTGATTCTATACACGGTGTTAGTTAAATTATATCTAAAATCAAATTTACCCGTCCACGAAATTTTACGAGGGTGGCTTTTGATCGCCCTCCAAATAGAACTGAATCTGATACTTCATTCCAATTTTGAAACGCTGTTTCGTTTTCAGGATCTGTGAAGTTGAGTAGTGTTAATGTTTTTTCTGATGACCTTTCTTCCTTAGCTTTGTAAGTGTTGAGTAATAGAGTTGTAAGCATCAAGAACACAACACAGATATTTCTCATCATCACTCTGAGATGAAACTGTTTAGAATGTAGGTGAACTATTTCTCTGTAAGGTAAAATAAAAGTAAATTTGAAGTTTATTCGAAAATGTGTTATCGGTACAGGGTTAGATGGTCGCACAATATCGCGGGTGATGATGTCTCGAATTTTCAGGGAATACCTTTTAGCTGAGAAGTGAGCACTAGATGGTTATGGAGAATGAGCACACTTGCGAAACCGTCAGTTATAATTAACCGTTTCTAATACTGACAAATTATGCATCAGTATGAATCCATGGTTTAGAAATGAACTTCAAAAGCTAATGAAACACTAATCGAATGCTAAACACTCAAATGACGTACACTTACTGTAAGATATCTCGTCACTTCAATAGATTACATACCCTTTCACTTTTATACTTTTCTGTCACAACGAGTTTGTGATTTTCAACCAGTAAGGTTATCAGAAATACGAACAGATTCATAATGGTATTTTGAAGTGCAATACATAGGTCATGTGATTGAATACAGCGAACGCGTGAGACATTTTTGCATGAAAAAATCACGACAAGATATCACGAGCAATTTAACAAATTTAATATGTGGTTATCAGTCACACGCACACAAGTAGAAGAATGATCATTTTGCAGTTAAATAGAAATATAAACTAATGACCACATTACAGAATATTAAGGACAGCAATCGTTATTTATTCATGCACTACATAACAGACTGATCCAAGTTACACGTTCATTCAAAACTTGAATGAGTTGAACTGCTGCTTTGTTCAATACTAGGACGCCTCAGAGAAGTGCATTAAAGGTCTCACTGATGTTTACACTTTTGACTGTCAGATTTTTGGCTGATCGTCTGACCTCTAGAATTCTGAACCAACATACAACAGTTTGCATGATTAATGCCAGTCGATTCGAGATTTTCAGTATATAATCAATAATAAAATTTATAAGTGTGAATGAACAGTGTGGTTTCATTCATACAGATTGGTGTGACTATTTTTGATGAGCTTCTCCAATTTGTATTGATAGTTTCGTTTACAAAAATTGTTCGAAACCATCAGGAAATTAAACGGAAAATGTATTCTCTCAGTGTATCATAGTAGCGACCACTTTAAGCGAAATTCACAATTAAACTTATGGAAATCACCGAATAAATAAAATGATGGCAAATGAAGTGATTTGGAACTGAAGTCAGTCTTCAGCAAGATTGTCATACACTGTGAGGAAGAACAGTAAGATTTATAGAGATACGTCACATGGATTCATAGTTCCAGTGATAGTCTCTTATCTCAGTATAGACTGATGGGTGGTGTTCACACGAGTGCGTTCGATTTTCTTATTCGAATGCAACACGTTCCTGAATGCACTTGGAATTATTGCTTATTTGATTGAGTGTTGGTCAATCTATGATCACTAGAGTACATGATGGATAAATGAGAGAATGACTTATTGCTACATTACATTACAGTGACGTGTGTTATTTCCTTTATTTTGGTAGTTCGTGTTATTAAACTATATAAGGGGAAAGGAATATAATTGAGATATAATAATAATAATTTATATTCTGAAAAAATGATAATTACAGAATTCACGCCAGTTTACAGGCACGATCATTTTGGTATAAATTATATCATTATATGTACAGAACAAACATGTGATATGAATTTTAATTTGACTAGTTCAGTAATTGTTTAGGTATTACAGCGATCCAATGCATCAGGCGGGAACATGTAATATTTCTTAACTAGAGAGCCTGCTGATTTATGAACGGTGTATTTAAGGTCATTTCGTGTGCCAGATCGATTTAATGATAAATATCTACAACTAGAGAAATTAAAACGAAAACAGAGAGCACGGAGCAACAAAGCAGTAATTACCGAAATACGTCAATCAGATCTATCAAAATGCGTATGTCATGTGACACAGTGATATACTGTTGATGATATTGAAATTAGTTAAACTAGCTGGGGACGGTATAAACATAAACTGACAGCAAGTTGGTGGTTTTATCCAGAGAATGCACTAATAAAAATGCCTAAACATTTAAAGTTCCTATAATAACACTTTTGGAGTGAGATACACTTGCAGGTGCTAGAGCATTCAATGCATTTTCGGAGGAGCAGTATGCATCGATGCAACGTACAAACAATGGTAGTGATTATATCGTACGGATATGTTGTGGTAGGTTATTCCAGAGTCTAGAAAACTTACAGCTTAAGTAATTCATACAAAGAGATGATTTAGCATAAGTTTGTTTCACAAGTGCCAAGAAATTACGGGTTTCATAACGAGGAGTTTCTGCGTATTGAATAACATGATTGGATGTAAAGGATAGTTTATTAAGTAGTTTGAAGAAAAAGATAAGATTTAGTTTGAGTCTTCTCTTCCATAAAGGGTCTAGCTCTAGTTTTTTACATCTAGAATTATAAGTTAAGGTACAATCAGCTTCGAGAATACGAAGTGTAAATCGTCACTGTACTGATTCCAGCCTTAATTTATCCTTTATGCGCGCACTGCTTAGAATAAACGTGCAATATTCTAGAAGAGTTAGAACACGAACTTTTTACATTAAAATACGTGAATCATTGTTATGAAGGTTTCGAATTATGTAACCTACTAGACGTTGTTACTTGAGGGTCTGTTTCGATATCTGATCTGTAAGTGATAAGTCTTGGGAGTATCTAAGTCCTAAGTCTACTACTGTATGTAACCTAGATAACATTTCTCCATTTATGGTAACGTCCAGGTTAGGTGATGTATCGCCGAAGCACATCCATCTACATTTAGCCGTATTTAGTTTCAGTTGCCATTTTAAGCACCACTGTGCTACATTGTTAAGCTCCAATTTAATGCAAGTTTGCATATTTTCCAGCTCATGTGGAGAAAATGAATATACTAGTTTAAGATCATCTGCATATAGAAGGGGCTTTCCTACACAAAATTTTCACAAACGTTATTAATAAACACTGAAAAGAGCATAGGGACTAAGACACTACCTTGTATTACACCACTTCTAACGGGGACAGCGTTAGACAATGAAGAGATAATTCTAACTATTTGATGTCGATTGCTGACAAACGTATCAATCCAATCTAGCAAAGGATTTCGAACCCCATAGGATGCAAGTTTGCCTATAAGAAAATGGTGGTTAACCATGTCAGAGGCTTTAGAAATGTTGAGATATAGCAGTAAGACTAGATATCCTTGGCTACGTAGAGAAAGGACCAAATTAAAGAAGTCGAAATGACATGTCATGCAAGATCAATTTTTGAGAAATCCATGTTGAGTATCATTGATAAAGTTTCAAGCGAGTAAATAGTTGGAAATTTCGTCACTTACAAATTTCTCCATAATCCTAGAGATTACCGGAGTAATATTTATTGCCCGATAGTTTTTCATGTCAGTCTTATCTCCAGATTTATAATGTGTTATGATGTACGCGGTTTTCCAACAGTAAGGGTAAAACCCAGTTTCCATAGAGAGAGAGTAAACAGCTTTAGAAGATGAAGTGGAATATCTGGACCACCGTATTTGTAGAGAAAGGATAGAATCCCGTCTGCTCCATGACCGCGCGAATGCCTAAGGGCATTTATAGCCATATTAATTTTCTTATATGTGAAGGAGATAGATTTTATGGAGTCGCTGGTCACGCACGTAAATCTTGAAGCAGAGCCACTTGTGGTTCCTACATCATTCGAAAAGGTACCACTGAAAAATTCTGCCATAGTTTTAGAGTCGTATATAAAAGTGTTATTATGCTGGATGCATGGTATATCAATATTTTGAGTTACTTTAGCGCGTTTATTGAGAAGTAGAGTTAAGTTTTGTATTTTTGAGTTACTATTAAGTGCTAGTATCTCCTCATTAATGGCTTTTAACGTATGTGTCTCTTTAATTTGATTAAAAATTATTGTTATTTGTGCAGCTGCCGTGAAGTCGTTTGACTTGAAATAACGATTTTGTAGGCGTCTTAGTTTACTGCGATATTTAGCTGGTATATATAATTCGTAAGGTTTAATAAACCTGTACGTTTTAAGAGGTACACAAGAATCTTAACAAGAGTTAACGATCAAATAGAATTCGTCGACAGTATCTATGAGATTAGTACGTGAAAAAAAGTTATCTCAGTCTGAAAGTTCATTCAGTGAATGCAGGAGGTCCCAGTCGTCCTGATTAAAGTCTCTATATTGACAGGTTATTTGAAAGGGTCCGTTAGAAGAGGGATATATAGGGAGAGCGCATACTACTGTCTTATGGTCACTGCTTTCAAATTCATCGTATACTTTTACAGACAGTGGGATAATATCTCTACTAAATATTAGATCGAGTATACTATCAGCTCTAGTTGAGGTACGAACCCACTGTGACCAACAGTGCATGTTAATGGTTGCCGAGAACTCCTCATTACATGACTGACAGCTACCGGTACTCCAGTTAATCCCAGGATAATTGAAATCCCCAGTGATAACCTTAGCATTAAAGTTTAGAGCAGATGCATGTATGAATGCATTGATAATAAGATTATTCACATTATTTGAGCTCTCAGGAGCTCTGTATATACATTCAAGGAGTAGACTATGATTCAGGGTATTGACAGATATCCAGACTGATCCTATTAAATTATTCAGGACACTATCTTCAACTCTATTAGTTGTTAGGGTATTCAAAGCATATATAATACAACCACCTCCTCGCTTAGTTTCTCTGTCACAGCGATAGAGTTTGTAGTTTTGAATATTTACTTCTGAATGAGATACAGTATGAGAGCACCATGTTTCAGTGATAAGTATGAAAGAAGGCTTGGATAGAAAGGCTAATGTTCTCAAGTCTGAAATTTTGTTCAGAAGTGAACGTGCATTGATAAGTAATAGATTTAGAAAGGGCTCATGGAGTGACAAAAAAACCGAGAGTTTCCCTATTGATGTCGTGTATTATGGATTTGCATAGACTGTGGTTTATTATGTTTGACTGATCACATGGGCGATCGCTTGAGCATACTGTAGTGCTAGTGAGACCAGGGATTTCTGAAGGCCGAAAAAATCATTATTTTGATAAAGTGGATTAATTTGTTGAACTTGACTAGGCGGACAGTTAAGACAAGGTTTGGTTGATGGTGAGTAACCCAGTAATCCATCTTGCCCAACGGGAAAGTGTTGAGAAAAGTTACGTCTTACTGGTATATAATTTAAAACGTTTGAGGGTACTCGTGAGGCTCGTTTGTTTACTGTGGTCTGTCCAGTATTGAGCCTACTTACATAATGATTGAAGTGGCCGTCTTGTGAGACATTTGAACCATGTCTACACTTATATCCTCCCCTACGATGCTTTGGGTAAAGCATGGTGTCGGGAAGTATAGTCTTATTTGTATTTAGTAGGGCCATCGTAATACTTTTATTATTGGGTCTAGAACCAGAAGGTTCTGTACAAACATTCTTCTTACGTGGCATAGACTTTTTAATCTTGACAGTGTTTTTAAGAGCTGTCGCATTAGGACTAGGTATTTGCTTATGGGCTTCTAATGGTAATTTGGATACTATCAGATTAACGTAATCAGTAGATGTACATTGATTATCAGATGTCACTACAGGCATAATAGGTAAGTTAGCACTCTTCGTTGGCAGATCAGAGCACTGGAGAACATGAGATAAGGTATCAGAATCGTTGGATCCAGCAGCTGATGCATCGTGATTTTTGACGACCTCAACACCTTTATTTTCGTTCACGGTACGCTTTTGCGTAAGTCTTTGATTGGTGGTCTTATCTGAGACTATGCGAGCGTTTCTAAACTTCGTATATCAGCCGCTCAGATTCTTTTAACAATCCAGCCAATATATGAGAATCAAACCTGAACAAGACCAGGCACGAGTATTTTTGGTGCTTCTTAGTAAGTCGGATGCATTCGCATGGACTATACGTAAGAGATTTGAACATACTCTATCGGCATTTCGAATTACAAAACAATCAAATCTCTTTCAGTCATCATCGTTGTTTCTCATAGCAAACAGTCCGCTTGATATGATGCGATCTCATTTACTGTGCTTAATCATTACTGTGAATACTCAAACAAATAGACGATTAAGCAATTCAAATCAAATGACTTCAAGCTCACTCACATACAGTCAGTATGATCACTAGAGTACATAATGAATAAATGAGAGAATGAATAAATGCTACATTCCAATACAGTTACGTGCTTTATTTCCAATTAAACTGACCTCTGTGTAGTGAGTTGGTAATGAGTATACAATTTGTTATATGCCGATGAGTTGGAGAATTGTGGTTCTCACGTTTTGTGACCTAATGTGATACACTGCATTGGAGCAAACAAACTACTGATATTAGATTAACACATGTTCTAATTGTACTTATTACATCATCAATTGATTCATTGTTATGATGTAGTCATTATCACTCTTTGTAATCCTTTGTAATCTTATGACGTAGCCATGCATTATAAATTAACCAGTCTGCATAAATAACAAACGTTCTTAGACCTACTCAAATGACTTTTCCATGCTCTGATAGTAGATATGAAAACTTTAGAATTTGAGTAGACGTATGATTATGAGATCAGTTTAATTAATCAGTTAGCTATATTTATGATAAATAGTGAGTCTTGCACTTTACTGTCACATGTGTTCACAGTCTTCTGTCATAAATAACTAATCCATTTGTAACTTCATACGTATGTGATGAACAGACTTATTGATATTTATTTTCTTCATTGTAACTAATACAAATAGCTATTTCATCTAGACGTTTGTGACTGGATTTCAATGTAGATGAATTGGAGATAGATGAAACCGGTAAAACATCAGAATATATAAATGCCAGAGTTCATTGTTCACGAAGCAAATATGCTATCAATGACGAGGCTATAAATGTATTCGTTTCTTGAAACTGCTAAATATGAAAGTTATCGATTAATATCAAATACACTCTAAAGACGGTGGACATATCCGAACAAATCATAATGTTAATACCAGTTGTAAAATGTCTTACAAACGACAATTGAAATTAGAGTAGTGAAGAACAGTAAAGTAAACTTTATTAATGGAAAGCATACTCATTTGGTACATATAGATCCTGCAGAGATGGTATCAGTAGTGGCATTCATTCTCTGTATCACATCACCACCAACTTGACTAGATCTATTCTTCGAATTCCTTATTTGGTTTGTGGAAGAGAAGTGAAAATGGTGTTAACTGTACGAAAGAGATTTGAACATACTCTATTGGCATTTTGAATTATAAAACAATCATATCTCTCTCAGTCATCATCGTTGTTTCTCATAGCAAACAGTCCACTTGATATGATGCGATCTCATTTACTGTGCTTAATCATTACAGTGAATACTCAAACAAATATACGATTAAGCAATTCAAATCAAATGACTTCAATCTCACTCACATACAGTCAGTATAATATGTGAGTACATAGCTACCAAAAGTGAAAAAGTAATCATTTTTAGCATATACAACCTGAACGAATTCCTTTTCACTAGTCTACTGTGTTCTCATCGCGAATCGAAAGGGATCTAGCGTTCTAGTGCTCAAGTCATACGCGGTATCCATGCAACAACCATCACTTATGATGATATCTGAAGCATAGACTAACAGTAATAATTTCTATCTAAGTGTAACTCTTGATAAGTATTTCCGATATAAAAATGAACAGGTTGAAAGACGAGGCAGAGGATGTCATATACGCCCACTCTGGCCTTAACTCACTACCATATGATAAACGTGAACGAAGCAAACTGAGGGATTCGGTGTGGATTGTACTAAAGTCGTCGAATGTCGTTACCTCACTGTTCGGTTGCGTCTCCCGTCAACCTGACGCATCAACAGATGAAAGAAGCGGTATTATCGGAGATATTCACACTAGCACAATTCCTTCAATTCACAGACAAGCTTATCTGTGGTACGTCAACATGGCCGAAATTTATTGGTTTCTACTCTATGCGCCGAAACGTTTTGAATCATTCATTGGATGTCTGAGGCACAAGCAGTGGGCTCAGTATCAAAATATTTTGAGCTTATCATTTACCAGTGGCCTCACTCACAATTATGTTTATCAGAGAAACAGTGTCATATGCACCCTTAACATAAAAACCACAACCAGTAGACCTAAAACCGTAACACTTCTCAAGTTTCATTGGAATAACTCCCACACTTGCCTAAGGAGCACTGATTAGGGAACGTTCTTCACTGCAAGCAACACCAACATACTAACCAATATATTTTATCTCAACATCAGAAGAATCATCAACGAAATCGCACCTTTAGAATGCTGTAGACTTCCGTTTTCCAAAGATCTCTATATACCGATCGGTACACGAAGACGTCTTCAAAGACATTATACTCGATTCCACAAGTTTGAGGACCTGAACTTCTTGATAACGATCAAAGATACATTTGTCTTAACAGAGACAATAATTACACAAAAAGTAGCCGCACGGGAAAAACGTGCGGTCGAACTTAATAATACTTCCTCGACACTCACCGTACTGCTTCGAAACAGACGTAAACTTTCTATATCGAGAGGGAGCATATTTAATAAAAACAAACAGTGCAACGTAGTGCATGGAGGACTGTTGACGCGTGCATTCGAAGAAATCACCGGAATAACACATAGCTGTCTAATCTTACCTTTCCTCTTTCTTCTGGTGTTCAACAGGATTACTAATACCTCGAAACCACGGCACACAGTGGACAGCTGAAGACCAATTAGACGATGTGAACTTCGCAGATGACCAAGCTCTACTGTAGCATACACATAAATAAGTGCAGATAAAAAAAGTCAGTGAAACAGTAGTTTTTGCATCAGTAGGCCTCAACATACAGAAGGGGAAAACCAAGATCCTCAAATCCAACACGATAATAGCAATCCAATCACTCTTGATGGCAAGACCCTGAAAGATGTTGAAGCGTTCAAATACTTGAGAATCATCATCAATGAACAAGGAGGCTCATGCGCAGATGCAAAGGCAAGGATTGGCAAAGTAAATGCCGCATTCCTTCAACTGAAGTACATATGTAACTCAAAACAACTTTCAACCAATATCAAAGCCAGAATATTCAATACCAACATCAAGGCAGTTCTATTGTTCGGAGCTGGTAGAAGGTATGCAGTAATAACAATAATAGACTCCAGTCAATAAGGCAATAACGATATGACGCTATTTTTCATGCACACATTACTGGCTGGAGCTATTAGTCACCTTCACAACCAAAGGAATTGGTTCAACATGAAGTCACATCATTACGTTGTGCACCGATGAGACGTTGATAAATACACAAACACAAGCCAGAAAATTGCGTGCAAACATCATTCGCACAACCACACATACGTATTTTGGCTATAAATACCATTAGTAGAATTTTTATTGACATTCCCTCTATTTTTCATTTTTATTTGATTACTAATGTTTCGTTAATTATTCAGGTTTCGTTATCACGTCCTTAATGATAACCATTATACGCCTTCATATCTCTCAACTGGACAATAAATTTTCGTATTAAGTGCCGAAAATGGTCATTTGATTGTATTTGTTACTGCAACCATTTGAGCAAACAGGTACCCAAATAGTTGCCTAAACAAATACAATCAAGTGATCATTTTCGGCACTTAATACTCTCAACTATTTGGATAGCATTTCAATCAAACACCAAAATTTCATCATCTCTCGCCTAAAGTGTTCATATGAATTCGAAAAAACTCATGGAAACATTTGAAACTTACAGGTAGGTGCATGATATTTATTGATAAATCTATTTAATACAAGCTAAAAGAAATCTTATTATCTATAGGCAGTACATATCAGTTGATTTGAAATTCATAATAGTTCCGTTTCCTCAAACTGCATTTCAAACTTCCTTATATGTTGCAATAGAGAATATTTCGATGGAACCTGTAACAAATTGGTTTCTCGATGCATTGCTTTCTCCATATACTTTTATACCGATACGTGATGTTTGAGATAATTCAAGACGCTTTGGATCAGATTTCGGTGTTCAACGAAAGCATGGTATAAATTTATCAAATGGTATTTTTACGTTCTGTCGTACTTCAGTTGTCTATAAACATTTCATAGAAAACACATTGAATTATTCTACACAATTGAATATCACATTACCTCGAAATAAGGCTCATGTGATTCTCAATCACCTGCATTCGAACAGTTTCTACAGAAAAAAAATTTGAAATCAGAATTCGGATCATGGTTGTGAAGATTAATTAGTACACCATCATATGCTGGCAAAACCGGAATATAACGTATCCAGTCGACACCAGCGAAACTCGATCCATTTAGTGTTGGACCAAGTAAACATAAAAATATCGCTGATCGGTAATTCTGAACATGGTGTTGGTGAAATAACTACATTAAATAAAATTTAACTGTCCACGAAGTGGTACGACTGTGGCTTTTGATCGTCCTCCGAATCGAACCGAATCTAAAACTTTTATCCAATCATCAAATGCAGTGGTGTGAGGATCAGTGAAGTTTAATATAACTGATATTGTTACTAGTGATTTATCTGCCTTAGCTTTGTTTATGTTGACTATTGCAATTGTAATCATTAAAACAACAACAAAGTTATATTACATTATCATTCTGAAGTGAATCAGTTTAGATTCCAGTTGAGCTATTTTTCTGCAATGTAAATCTTAATTTTAATTGAAGTGAATTCGAAAATGTGTTGTCAGTGCAGGGTGAGATGGTGGGTATTGGTTATTCATATTGTAAACTTTATTAACAACAGTAGTCAAACTATCCAACCTGCTCACTCTTATGTTGACTTGTTACGCATCAACTGAAGTTTATCTATGTCATGTTTCTCAAGTTTAATAAAAAATGAAATGAAGTTGTTTATTAACATCTCTGAGAGAAATCACATAGTTGAAAGTTAGTTTCAGCCTTTAATACATTCTGAAACAACTTACCAACTTTCAGGCAATTAATTAAATACTGCTTTCACAACTGGATCTTACTCAGACTTCATGGTACAGATTGCGCCAATGCGTTGGTGGAAGCCAATCTGAGTATTAAATGCCGTCAATTCCATCATCAGTAGATTGATGGCCTACTTCGGTATTAAAGCCACCATAGTATTACACCTAATCCAAAAATTTTCGATTTGTCTTGACGTGAGTCCCTAATCTATATGATTTACTTTTGAGGTGAGAATGTTGAACGCACTGACCCGTTGGATCATGAACATCAGCAGTGTAAGATACATCATTTCCGAAGTACACATTCGAGCTGAAAAGTGAGCGCAGTGTGGTTATGAAAGGTGAGCACAGTTGCAAAACCTTTAGTTATAATTATTTGTCTCTGTTACTGATAAATTATGCATCAGTATGAAGCCATGATATGGAAGTGAATTTCATAAAGCTAATGAAACACTAATCAATTGCTAAACACTCAAATGACTTACACTTACTGTAAGATATCTCGTCACTTCAATAGATTACATACCCTTTCACTTTTATATTTTCTTTCACAACGAGTTTGTGATTTTCAACCAATCAGGTTATCAGAAACACGAACAGATTCATAATGACATTTTGAAGTGGAATACATAGGTCATGTGATTGAATACAGCGAACGCGTGAGACATGATTGCATGAAAAATCACGACATGATATCATGAGCAAATTAATAAAACCAATATGTGCTTATTAGTCGCATGCGCAAGACTGATCTGAGTTACATGTTCATTCAAAACTAGAACTGCTGCTATGTTCAATGCTAGGACGCCGCAGAGGAGTGCATCAAAGGTCTCACTGATGATTACACTTTAACTGATGGAAATTACCGAATTATTAAAATGTTGTCAAATGGAGTGATTTGGGACTGAAGTCAGTCTTCAAGGTGATTGCACTGTAGAGGTTAACAAAGTTTGTTGAGATAAATTTCCTCTATATTCGACTCCAAATAAAGATATCTCATTAACCGAGTATTTAATACAGGCTTAATCTCCTAGTAGAATTATCGATTTACTCGAGATCATTAAAAAGCCCAAAAATCAGTTATAGAGATAGTTTATTGCGAAAGCCTGGTAAAGTCCGCAAGCATACAGCAAGCAAGCAACGAGTGAGACAAAAATCAAAGTGTGGTGTGTGTCTGTGTTAAAAGATCCATATATATTTTTGAGTATCAATCAAGTGTAGATAAATTATTGATTATCTATGTGTCACAACCAATGGGGAATAGAATAGGGATTGAAGTGCAGACACACGCTCAATCATACTCATATGGAAATTAACACAGTTGTGTAGACAAATAATACATTAATGGAATGGGCTTGCTACATAAGCTCCCATCCAGAACATTGATGTTTTTATTTACAAAAAAAATTTATTAACATCTATGTTCGACAAAAAGATGAAAAACGAAATTGTCTTTAAAATAAATGTACAATTTGATATGATGATGAGTAAGCGTTAAGTTGTCATAACAGCTTGTGTGTTGAAACGCTTTGTATCATGTATGTATAAATGTATATTTAACATCAACGAATTTCATCAAGTTAAAATGTAAGCATAATGAAGATCCGTGGGGCCAATAAAATATAGTAATGAAAATAAAGAAGGATTTTTGTGGTATAAGAGCAATCTCAGGACTTGGTCTAGATAAATATGGTGGTTGCTACATACCTATCTGGCCAGTGTACTTTTCTTCCTGATCTTGTTGTGGTTTCGGTTGCGGGCGTACTTTTGAGTGAAGTTTTGTTTGTTGCAGTTAGTCTATTTGATGCTTGCTCTGCTGCAGGTTTAGATGGTTTTACAGTTGTGTTTTTTTCAGTATACTTTAAAAACGGTGGTTTTACTCTGTTGATGCTAGCAGCAGTGAGCCTTTGAATATTTGCTATGTCTTGATAGTTTATATCAGGGATCGAGAAGGTATTGATACTTAATCTCGATAGTGCATCTGCTGCCTCATTTGCATTGCCTTTTATGTATCGTATATCAGCTGCAAATTGCGAAATGAATTCTAGTTGAAGAATTTCGCGCGGACTGTATTTATCATGATTGTGCATCAAGGATTTAGTTAGAGGTTTATGATCCGTATATATCGTAAAAGAATTGCCTTCTAACATATACCGAAAGTGCTTGATGGCTAGGTAGACAGCTAACAGTTCTCTACCGAATGTGCTATATTTTGTTTGCGTTGCGTTAAGCTTTTTTGAGAAAAATGCAAGGGGTTGCCATTGTTGATCGACATGTTGTTGAAGCACAGCGCTTACTGCTACATTAGAGGCATCGGTCATTACTGCTAAAGGTGCATCAACCTTTCGACGTACTAGTAATGCCTCGGTGCTTAATGTGCTTTTTAACTGTTCAAATGCTTGAATTGCTTGCGGTGTCATTGTCAATGATTTAGCTCGTCCCCTTAATAAATCAGTTAGCGGTTTTGCTATGTCTGCACATTTCGGAATAAAACGTCTGTAAAAGTTGATCATCCCAAGGAAACGTCGTAGTTTCTTGAATGAATCAGGTAAAGGATAATTTTTGATGGCTTGTGTTTCCTCAGGAACTGGTTTGATGCCTTGACTATCAATTACGTGACCTAAAAAGGTAAGGGATTGTTTTCCGAACTCACATTTGTCAGGGTTGACTGTTAACCCATACTCGTTTAGCTTCTCAAAAAGCATTTTCAGATGAATTAGATGTTCATTTTCATTTTTGCTTGCGATAAGAAGGTCATCTATGTAAGCATATACGAAAGGTAAGCCACGTACTACTTGGTCGATAAAACGCTGGAAACTTTGTGCAGCATTCCTTAATCCGAAAGGAATGCGAACAAATTCGTATAATCCAAATGGGGTAGTAATGGCTGTTTTGGGAACGTCGTCCGGGTGAATTGGAATGTGATGGTAAGCGCGGACGAGATCAACTTTTGAAAAAATCGTCACATCAGATAGACTATGAGTGAAGTCATGCAAATGTGGAAGTGGATATCTGTCTGGTATAGTACGGCTGTTGAGAGCTCTATAGTCACCGCACGGTCTAACTTCGGAAGAGTTTTTCTTGGGTACCAAATGGAGCGGTGATGCCCACGGACTATCGGAGGGGCGTATGATACCCAACTCTATCATTTTGTTGAATTCGTTCTTTGCTAGAGCCAAACGAGAGGGGTCAAGGCGTCTTGGACGTGCGAACACTGGTGGACCCTCTGTCTTTATATGATGTACGACGGTATGTGTCAGTTTATCCCGTTTGAAATTCGGTCGTAATAAGTCTGGAAACTGATTAAGTAAACTAACGTACTTGTCATTCTCGCGATGAGGTTTGATCAATAAATGTATGGACGTCTCGTTAGAAATAATCCCTCTAATTTCGCTGCTATGGTCAGCAAGGACAAGTTTCCGATTTCTTACATCTACGAGTATTTTATGGGATTGTAAAAAGTCAATGCCGATTATAGGAATGAGCACGTCAGCTATGATGAAGTTCCATGAAAAATTGGATTTAGGACCGAAATTTAATTGTAACTGCCTTTTGCCGTACGTCTTGATCTCAGATCTGTTTGCGGCTTGTAGTTTTAGTTTGGGGTCAGGTGTGTTTTTCTCCAATGTAGTGGGTGGTACTACACTAACCTCTGCCCCAGTGTCGACTAAGAACTGTGTTCCAGTCCTTTTGTCTGTAACATATAACAAGCGACTGCTTTGAGAGTTGTGTTCAGCGACTGCAGTCGTCATTAACCGACGTTCATGATGGTCTCTTTGTTGTGTGCTTGCGAAATTACAGGGAGGAGTACATTTTTTAGCTTGCTTACCGTACGTTTTATGGTACCAACAAATGTTATGTCGAATGGTGCTTGGACTACGACGTTTACGGCTTCTAGACCTTCCTTTCCGCTTGCTGTGGGAGGTATTCAAAAATTGGAGCTGAGCTATCTGATTAGCGAGGACTTCGACTGTTCGTCGCAACTCGGCGATCTCGTCAGATGAGTTTGATTGTATGTGAGATACGGAGTGCGTCCTAGTTCGCTCGTAAATTCTATCGGCTATATCTGCTAGCCTATCAAAATCGATATCCTCGTCTCCGATTGCTAGTATCTGTTGGATGTTTTGTGGTAGACGTCTGAGCCACAATTGATAGAATAGACGTTTATCTACTGTACGATTCCCCAATAAATTTGTCATGTGGCGTTTTAATTGAGATGGTGTACTGTCACCTAGCTCTACATTAGCTAAAAGTTGATCAATTGTTTGCTGGTCGGTGAGAGATGTAACACGAATGACCTCTCTTTTTAGACAATCGTATGGTGAGTCTGGATCCGGTTTAAAAATGACGTCAGACACTTGTTCTATAACATCGTCTGGCAGCAATGAGTTTGCATAACTAAATTTTGTGTTCTGATTTGTGATTCTGTTTGCAACAAAAAAGCTTTCTAAGCGTGCAAACCACAGTTCGGCCTTTCGGGGATTAAAGACAGGTAAAGGTACAGAGATGGCACCCACGGAAATAGACTTAGATGAAAGGCTTGGTGAATTATCAAGTGACATGATACGAAGAAATAATAACAATAGCAATAATAATAAGCTGAGGATTGAAATATATGATATGAATAAGTCGAAAATAACAACAAGAAATATATATGAGACTCACCGAAAACAAAGGTCACTTTGAGTTTAAATAGGCAAATATAAAGTAATAATTCCAAAGCAACAATGTTATAGATGAATTTACTGATTGTCAATGTATTGTTAATAATTGCAATAGTAATTCCAATATGAAGTTCTTTATGATTGGAGAATATGCAGCAGACTTTGTAGAGAAACAGGCGCGTGTTCTAAATGCGGCTCGCCAGTTTGTAGAGGTTAACCAAGTTTGTTGAGATAAATTTCCTCTATATTCGACTCCAAATAAAGATATCTCATTAACCGAGTATTTAATACAGGCTTAATCTCCTAGTAGAATTATCGATTTACTCGAGATCATTAAAAAGCCCAAAAATCAGTTATAGAGATAGTTTATTGCGAAAGCCTGGTAAAGTCCGCAAGCATACAGCAAGCAAGCACCGAGTGAGACAAAAATCAAAGTGTGGTGTGTGTCTGTGTTAAAAGATCCATATATATTTTTGAGTATCAATCAAGTGTAGATAAATTATTGATTATCTATGTGTCACAACCAATGGGGAATAGAATAGGGATTGAAGTGCAGACACACGCTCAATCATACTCATATGGAAATTAACACAGTTGTGTAGACAAATAATACATTAATGGAATGGGCTTGCTACAGCACTATTTGTGAGAAAGAACACTAAGACTTATGGAGATAAGTGACATGGATTGATGGTTCCAGTGATAGTCACTTATCTCAGTATAGACTGATGGGTGGTGTTCACATGAGTGCGTCTGATATTCTTATTCGAATGCAACACGTTCCTAAATGCACTTGGTGTTATTGCTTGTTTGAATGAGTGATGGTTAATCCATGATCACTAGAGTACATAATGAATAAATGAGAGAATGAATAAATGCTACATTCCAATACAGTTACGTGCTTTATTTCCAATTAAACTGACCTCTGTGTAGTGAATTGGTAATGAGTATACAATTATTTATATGCCAGTGAGTTGGAGAATTGTAGTTCTCACGTTTCTTGACTTAATGTGATACACTGCATTGGAGCAAACAAACTACTGATATTAGATTAACACACGTTCTAATTGTACTTATTACATTATCAATTGATTCATTGGTATGATGTAGTCATTATCACTCTTCGTAATCCGTTGTAATCTTATGACGTACCCATGCATTATAAAATAAGCAATCAGCATAAATAACAAACGTGCTTCGACCCACTCAAATGACTGTTCCATGCTCCGATAGTAGATATGAAAACTTTTGAATTCGAGTAGACGTATAATTATGAGTTGAGTTTAATTAATCAGTTAGCTATATTTATTGTAATTAGTGAGTCGTGCACTTTACTGTCACATGTGTTCTCAATATTCTGTCATAATAAACTAATCCATTTGTTACTCCAAACGTATTTGGTGAACAGATTTGTTGATATTTATTTTCTTCATTGTAACTAATACAGATAGCTATTTCATCTACACTTTTTTGAATGGATTTCATTGTAGAGGAATTGAAGAAATATGAAACCGGTAAAACATTAGAATATATAAATGCCAGAGTTCATTTTTCACGAAACGAATATTCTATCAATGACGAGGCTATAGTTGTATTCATTTCTTGAAACTGCTCAATATGATGATCATCCATCAATATCAAATGCACTCTAAAGGCCGTGAACATACCCGAACAAATCATAATGTTAATACCTGTTGTAAAATGTCTGACAAACAACAAATGAAATTAGAGTAGTGAAGAACAGTATGGTAAACTTTATTCATAGAAAACATAGTTCTTTGTTACATATAGATCCTGCAGAGATGGTATCAGTAGTGACATTCATTCTCTGTATCACATCACCACCAACTTGACTAGATCTATTCTTCGAATTCCTTATTTGGTTTGTGGAAGAGAAGTGAAAATGGTGTTAACTGTACGAAAGAGATTTGAACATACTCTATTGGCATTTTGAATTATAAAACAATCATATCTCTCTCAGTCATCATCGTTGTTTCTCATAGCAAACAGTCCGCTTGATATGATGCGATCTCATTTACTGTGCTTAATCATTACTGTGAATACTCAAACAAATAGACGATTAAGCAATTCAAATCAAATGACTTCAATCTCACTCACATACAGTCAGTATAATATGTGAGTACATAGCTACCAAAAGTGAAAAAGTAATCATTTTTAGCATATACAACCTGAACGAATTCCTTTTCACTAGTCTACTGTGTTCTCATCGCGAATCGAAAGGGATCTAGCGTTCTAGTGCTCAAGTCATACGCGGTATCCATGCAACAACCATCACTTATGATGATATCTGAAGCATAGACTAACAGTAATAATTTCTATCTAAGTGTAACTCTTGATAAGTATTTCCGATATAAAAATGAACAGGTTGAAAGACGAGGCAGAGGATGTCATATACGCCCACTCTGGCCTTAACTCACTACCATATGATAAACGTGAACGAAGCAAACTGAGGGATTCGGTGTGGATTGTACCAAAGTCGTCGAATGTCGTTACCTCACTGTTCGGTTGCATCTACCGTCAACCTGACGCATCAACAGATAAAAGAAGCGGTATTATTGAAAATATTCACACGAGCACAATTCCTTCAATTCACAGGCAAGCTTATCTGTGGTACGTCAACATGGCCGAAATTTATTGGTTTCTACTCTATGCGCCGAAACGTTTTGAATCATTCATTGGATGTCTGAGGCACAAGCAGTGGGCTCAGTATCAAAATATTTTGAGCTTATCATTTACCAGTGGCCTCACTCACAATTATGTTTATCAGAGAAACAGTGTCATATGCACCCTTAACATAAAAACCACAACCAGTAGACCTAAAACCGTGACACTTCTCAAGTTTCATTGTAATAACTCCCACACTTGCCTAAGGAGCACTGATTAGGGAACGTTCTTCACTGCAAGCAACACCAACATACTAACCAAAAATTTTATTTCAACATCAGAAGAATCATCAACGAAATCGCACCTTTGGAATGCTGTAGACTTCCGTTTTCTAAAAATCTCTATATATCGATCGGTACACGAAGATGTCTTCAAAGACATTATACTCGATTCCACAAGTTTGAGGACCTGAACTTCTTGATAACGATCAAAGATACATTTGTCTTAACAGAGACAATAATTACACAAAAAGTAGCCGCACGGGAAAAACGTGCGGTCGAACTTAATAATACTTCCTCGACACTCACCGTACTGCTTCGAAACAGACGTAAACTTTCTATATCGAGAGGGAGCATATTTAATAAAGACAAACAATGACACGAAAATCCTAAACTTGTTACGGAACTGTTTAGTGAATACTTGTTTCTCCCTCAGTCGTACCAAGAATATAACGAGCATCATTGTTAATAATGTGATTATTACTAAATTACTGGACATATGGTTTACTTTTTCCTATTATTCATTGTTTATTAATCAAGGCCTTATGCTCCTAACCCTCATTTTCAGTTCCCATATCTCTCTAATGGTTGACGATACATTATTCTTCCTAACATTCTTGCCACTGTTTCTATTGCAATTGATAACCTTATGGATGCTATTATACTTAGGCTGATCAAACAAATCTCAAAGTGTCGTAAAGTCTTTTGAGTTAGTAAATGTTTCATTTTTCTTCACCAGAAGATTTCACAAATTTATACTTTTTTTATATTGTTTGATTTGCTATTTTCAAACTTCATATAATCTCCATAGCAGCGCGATATAATAAATGTACTTCTAACCCATTATACAAACGCTACAACTATCTGATTTGCTTGTAACCTAGAAATAGTAGAGACAGTGCATTCCAAATATGGGCAGTGATTAAAGCAGTATTCATACGTATCACAAACATGAGAGAGCGTAACATCACAAAAGTAGTGAGGATAGCGTTACTGACCAGCACACATGATGTTCGAGAGATAACTTCAATCCACACACGTCTGCAGGGCAGAACATTTTGCTAAATTACGGCTCCTTATGTTCTAGTTAATGGTATTGATGCTGATTTATCAAGCAAAATACCTTCCTAGATTGTCTTTAAAACGTTGAAACGGCTTCACTTCCCACCCAGTATTCCTATTACAATCAAGCAAGACCATTTCCTAAAAACAAAGCCTAATAAGACCCTTTTAAATAGAAAAAGGCTCCAACAGCGTCGACGCGTAGGGGAGACTGCTATTTGTGTATTATAATACTGCTTTTAGCACTACATATTATAACCGCACATAGTCTCATATTCTCAGGTTCTTTCTAAACCACCTCCTTTGTCTGTTGTTTATCCACTCATACCCTGTTAACACTTATTTTCTTTAACCTAATACATGGCTCTTGCTCCATAAATACTTTGATGAAACAGAATTACAGTGAGCAGTCACACCTTAACTATTTCTTCGTGAACATTGTCTTCTCTGCTTCTCGTTTTTTTTTTCTTGCACCTAATTTCATCCCCGTTGAGATATGCCACTGTGATACCGAATAAAATTATATATATTCATCTCTCATAAAATATCAACTCAGCTGAGTAATTACCTACAGTGAAAATTGTTTCATTTTTAACAATTTGATCTTGCCTGTAAACTGGCATACCTCATGTAACAAACTGTTATTCGACAATAAATTATTATTATTATATCAAGAATATCACCATATAGATACAACAGAAATATTTAATTCTTCCATTCCAGATGACTTTAGTTGTCACTTTAACATGACGTGTTTTCTCTTCTTGATCTGTTACATGATAATTTCAGTTTCCAAAAGGTGAATAATGTCATGATGTATTTGAACTTCTTCAGTTGGATAGATCACACTTTCCGTGCTTAATCTTCATAGTGATTACTATAACAAACAAACGATTGTGCAATCCAATTCATAGAATGCATTTGAATTATTTTCGTTGAACGGATGAAATTTACTGCGCATAATGATTATAGTGAATACTCGAACAAATATACGACTAAGCTATTCAATTCAAATGACTTCAATCTCACTCACATACAGTCAGTACAACATGTGAGTACATAACTACCAATGGTGAGACATGATATCACAAATCCCTCACCGACTAATCAATATGAAAATGTGATGATGAGTAAAGATTTAGGAATTAGCCATGTCAAGACATCTTTATGATGGTATTTGTTTATTCAGATTGTTCGATAAATACTTCGAATAGACATGCTGTGATTGAAGCTATTGAGGTTGTGAACCCCCAAAAACACACAGATACATACACATGAAGTGGACAACTTCAATATAGAAACAAATACGATTTCAAAAGTGTTACAACAGCGTGCATGTATTGCAGTGTCATCGATCATTGTTTCTTGCATCGTACACATCAGACGTGTTTTATATGTTCTGGTTCTATATATAAATTCATCACAAGAAATTCATATTCTCCATTGCTTCATTGACAAATCGTAAAGTGATAGCTCTCACTGAAAATGTGACCAGTATGACGTAATATTTTGTGCATTGCATTGCTCATTTTGAATTTGTGAACTGCAGCTTTGATTATCAACAACAATGTTGAGAATTAATCATACATGATACAAAAACCACTACGTTTCTCAACGTTTGTAATGACACTGTATTTATTGATTTACTAAATAAAATATATTTGACGAAATATACAGTCGTACGAAATATCCCCTTGATATTATGTTTATTGGATGGTTTGCATTGATACAGCGTATGGAGTAATACGAGTTGTATTTTCAAAGTTCAGGATTGTGATATTTTGACTGAACATCAGCTCGCAATCAATCACGTTTTTATCACATTTTCGGGTGATTAGCTAAAGGTCTTTCAATCAAATTACTCATGTGATGTAATCCATTCAATGTGCAGATGTATTATATCATACACGTACTAGTGCGGCGATTTACTTCGAAATATATAATGGTCTTGCGTATAGTGAAACGGTGAAAATCTGATTGACTATAATCACTAAATAAGACTTTCTTGAAGATGTGAGATGCAATTGTTGAGATCAACTGAGAAGCTCACTGATTGTGTGGAATAAATGTGAAACATTTCTTTTGTGACTTGATTATCGCAACACATCTTCGATACTTTCCAAACTTCTGAATTATCAAAAAAATTTACCAACTGTTATGGATATATCGAATTAACTCATTGAAACGCCTCAGACACACACGTCGATACTACTGCCGATTAGACAGCAAATCACAATTTTGTGTGTGACTGTTATAATTTATAGATTGTTTAAATAGTCAACGAGTAAACTAACTGACATGAACTAGATATGTAAATATATACAAGATCAATGTGGGTTTTTAAGTGAGTCACTGCACAAGTGCGCATATGATATGAAAAGCAAGAAATCAAGTGGATCACATCATACAAGTAGACTGACAGAATGATCTTCAGCAAATCATGTGAAAATGAGATCTTATACCCTCATTTTATGTGTTTGATGGTTAGCGTCAACTAACGATCAGATTAAAGTTCAGTGAAAATATGACAATGTTGAACTGTGAAGATACAGCTTGTTTAACTCCATACGCTGTATCAACGAAAAGCATAGAGGTTGGGCTACAATCACGAAAATAACAATGAGGTTATTTCGTATGTGAAATATGATTGCAGATTCCGTCAAAATCAATTTACTTAGTAGATCACTGAATACAGTGTCATTACTAAATTTGCGAAATTCAATGATTCATGTCTCGTCATTTGTACTCAACGTTGGGTATAACGACCGAACTACCAGTATTCGGTTTGAACGCAGGACTGACGAAACAAAACGTATTCGAATAGGCCAGACTACGCTCTTCTGTATATACCACTAAGCGTTTTGAGACACTCGTATTAAATTATATCAAAACACAAACTTTGTACTCAACTTAAACGATTCTTATTGAGAAAATAGAACAAATTACATGAAAAATACAAAATACATCGAACTGTAAAGCCTGTGCTCTACAGTCAAATGTTTCTCTAACTCAAAGTAGCGCGATAAACAACAAAAGAAACAGTTAGTTCCAAATGGTTTGACACCTGACAATCATTAAAATTTTTCCCAAAAATTTGGGTTCAAACATCTATCAGCAGGGAATCCGGCATTGCACTCAAGCAGACAGTCAAAAAGTTAACAGTCACACACGGAACAACACCGTAACCTTGAGCTTAGTCAAACTCGACTTTATTATCTATAGTGCGGCGAAATGCAATAGAAAATTAAGTAACAAAAGATCAGTCTTTAATGAAAATTACTTAATGAAGGCCCAAAAAAGGAAGACTGATAATAAAAGCTGTGGTTAAATGAAATCGGAACATAGACTAAAATACATGACAGGCGAAAGAAACAAATAAATGACAGTACTATTCAAGGGAAAAGTTGCGGATGAATTTTCAACGTACTTTTTCCGTGACATTGAGTATAATACTGAAAACTACAGTTCACAATGTCAACATGAGTAATGTCATGCACTATATCTTCTGTAATATTGACCAAATATCCATTGACAGATATCAGTTCACGACTTGTAACTGAAAGAATACAACCTATGGATTTCTTGTCGCGTATCTTCATTTACAAAATCAGAACTTATGAAACACGTCTGATGTGTAGAATGTGATAAACTAATCTGTAGCAAGCCTTGACACAATAAGCAATGACAGTATGAAAATACACTTCGCTGCAACGTTTATGAAATCCCACTTTCTACATTCAGTAAAAATATACAAAATGTTTAGGTTACATTTATAATCATGTTAAATGAAAGAATGAAATATTTTCAAATTCTCCTCAAGATTGACCTGGAGTGTAAAGATTTGTAATGCTAAGTTGTATCCATCCAACTGAGTTCGCCCGATTGCATCTTGACATTTTCATGTTTGAAAACCTAAAATACTATCTTACAGAACGATGAGTAGATACACGTCATTTTGAAGTGACGATTTGAGTTCCCATATAATACAAGAATCAAATATTTCTGAATTTCTCCAATATTCATCCGTTGTGTTTTTAATTTCATACGTATTGCACCATCTCAAATGCACTAGTTAGTTTGAGGATCATCAATATTGACTGAAACAGATATGTTTATTTCAATAATTCAACACGCAAATAACAACATATTCAAATAATCAACGTCTGCTTAGCAAAATAGTCAATTGTCTTTAAATCGACATAAGAATTTCTGGAATACTTATGGTCAAATGGATGGTATTGTGATACAGAGGTCTCATGTCACTAGTCTTCCAATGACTCCAGGATATAGAGGTACCAAATTATTATATTTCCCGTAAATACACTGTTAGTCACTGCATTGATTTTCACTACTGGTTTGTCAGATATATTCTAGAGGTATCATGATTATTTGTTCAGTGTGTATTTTCATTGTCTTTGATCAACGTTGATTGATTCATATGAGCGTATGTGTGTGTTTAAGCATTAATCTATTCATCACATGCCTGTAGCTGATTTTTGTGTGACCTTAAATACTGATTTACGCTTGACCAAAGCGAGTTGGCTCACATGTCTTCTCCACTGCGCGCTATTTTGCATTCCTTTCTTCTCTTTGCTTCGTCCCTCTGTTTGTCTGTCCAGATCGATGATTGTAGAAAATGTACATATTCAAAAATCCTTTCTCGTATTTGACTTATTTAATGTCGTTATTCACTAACGCTATTAAAGGCGACATATATATTTTGACAGCAATCATTCAATAAGGATCGTTTATCAGGTCTCACTGAAGAAAGATTCATGATCCACATTACACTTATCTTGCATTCTCCCTCCGTCATTCAACAACAAGAATTATTTTAAAAAACGTCTTGTGATTTTTATGAAGAAGGGCTGGTGACCGTAATATAGAGTAGAATCTGGTTTTACTCACATCTATCGAATACATAATCTAGTGATCATGAAATAGTCATTACAAATTCAAAGAAGCAAGGATATCGTAAACAAATAGAAATGTGTTGCTTTCAGATCACAATTAAAGACGCATTCAATTATACATCACTCATCAGAGCATAGAAATACCAGATTTTTACTGGAATAATAAAGCTGTCTGATTTATTTTCATAGATCTCATTATTCTTTCTCATATTGCAAGACTAATAACTTAACGCCTAGCTTCTGTTTCAAATTGCGTCCTTTATTATTGATTCTCTCAATAATGCTAGCCGACTGGACTGAACCATGCAAACTTTGAATATCAGATCAGAATTTTAGTGGTTAGATATTAAGCAAAACATCTAACAGTCAAAAGTCTAAACTCTAGTGAGATGTTTGATGAAGACTGTTTAACAGTTTCTGGTTTTGAACGGAAGTTTCACTCACATCAGTCTGTAATGTAAAGTTTAGGTAAATAACGATTGCTGTCCTCGATGTTCGTTAATTAAGTTTCAAGTCAATATTATTGTTTATCTGAAAACTAATCATTCATCTACCTGTGTGAATGTGTGCGTGTAAATAGTAACATCATGTTAGTTTTATTCAATTGTTCCTGGTAAAATTTCGTCATTTTGTCACGCGTTAGTGTTTCACCCGTTCACTGCATGTAATCCGTTGACCTTTGTACTCGAAATTATGGATCTGATCGTTTTCATGATAACTTGATTGAATGAAACTCACAATCCCATTGTCAATTAAAATTATAAAAGCAAACGTGTACGTGATCGGTTGAAGTGACGAAAATTTCTATTCTATAGGTAAGTTATTCGAAGATCAACTATTCGATTAGTGTTTCGCTAACTTTTTGAAATTTACCTTAGCCTTAGCTCTTTGGACTTTTATATAAAAAACAGTCGGATAACTGAACGCATTCCAGTCCATCGACTCTATGTTGCAATAACTAAACGATTCGTTATTACTCTAATAGTTGCTCTATCCAAACACATGCTGTCGTTTTGAGAGACTGTTTTATCTCAATGAAAACAACACAGCACAACGAACGCCTTATCGTGCAACTGGACACCAAATCCGTTTTTGGAGTGAACGCTCAACCTATGGACCTCTAGATCAAGTCCAGCGGTATTGATTTTTAAGTTTGAGTGGCTCAACATTGTTGTACAAACTTCATCCATTTCCTGAGGAAAATAACTGCCTTACATCTGACGTGATTGGATTCCCTGTTTCGCAGACTCCCACAAGAACCACATGTATGAAGCAGTAAAGCTGTGAGCTAGTGAGAACATGGTCATCATAAGTAGAGTGTGTTTAGTTGTGCATGTACACAAATGACGAGTTCTCTACTGAGATCAAACGGCTTTGGACTGCTTCCAGCTACTTAACAGTGGTCTAGCAGACGCCCATTCGTCATCTGAATAGTTGAAACGTCATTAGGTGAAGTGATTTTGTTGGTTCTCATAACCACAAGAACACTGTTTATTCTTTCAATCCGACTGACATTGACTGATCTGGGTTAATAGTTATGTAATATCTGTTCTTGATGGGAGTTGAAGCCAGTGCAGAGCTGTGGGTGTGCACTGGTGACCGTGAGAGCATTTATGATATTTTAACAATCCAATCATTTACTCTGAAATATTCGTATTCACGATACAAACGAATGCCCATGTGATATTAAGTACTTTGATTTCAATATTAGTTACTACTTCACAATCTGTCATCTGAAAATACTTATTCATCTATTTGGTTTCACTATTCATGCACATTGTAGTGTTAAAAAAATCCTCAAGATGGATATTTGATGCTGACCACATTAGTTTAAATTGACTCACCTAGCTGAAAGCGCTCTAATACGTAACCGCACTGGATCACAAGTGGATATAGCGTGCTCAATATCTTCAGCAATCAGTAGACAGAGTACATCAGTCACTTCTCGATATGTCGATAGTCTATCGAATATATATGGTCGAAACTCTTCACTCATGACTTCTGATTTTACTGATTTGGCACGTTGCAATTATCTAAGATGTAGCTCATTAAGTTGATATTGAACTACAATTACTTGTGACATCTTTAAGGTTTAGTGTCTGAAAACATTTTTACCTGGTTCTTAACTAATCTTTGTTCATTGATAAATCCAGTCAAATGAATTGCGTCACATCTCATGTATTACTTACTTTCTTGAATTTCAGATAACACAGACGAATTATTACATTAAAGCAAACAACAATTCAAATGTTGAATAAATTAAAATGATTATTTGAAGAAAATGCTCATTCAAACTGAAAATGGTTATTCATCCAACATTTACAAGCTGCAAAATCACAGTTTTAGTTACGGTTCACTGATAATCGTCGATCGTTTCGAGTTTGTATACACTGATAAAGAACGTTTCTAAAAATTCTGCAGGATATAGCTTATTTGGCGCATGGATATAACAATATACTTGTGTACAGATACGGAATAATTGAGTTATATAATGAATTGTTAAAACATATACCAGTTCTCTGCGAAAATATGCTTTAAATGTAATAATTGTTAATTTTATTCATTGTCGTTCTAGTGATGTCTATGAAGATTTCATAGGAAAAACGTTGTGAACGTGACATTACTTGGACGAAAGACAAATGTGATAGAACAGTGAAGATCGATTTGAAAATTGTATTGTGGCTGTGTCTTTGAAGATCAACTGAAAAACTTTCATTTTCTGACAAATCCGGAATATTCAGGTCTTGGTAGACACCAGCAAAACGTGATCCATCTGGTCGTGGGTTGAGTAGGTAGAAGAATATTGCTAACACATGTCAACAACATAAATAGTGGTACCCGAACACTCAACCTTGACTTCCTCTTAAACAAACGACTACATCTGACTCAGGAGTCTCCGCATATCCAAATCATATCACTGAGTCTTGTGCACTGAACAAGTGATCAATCTATAGAGTGTACCAGATACAGACTGAATTCCGATTTTCTAGATATTATGCAGTAGTAGTAGCAGTACAAGTAGTAGTATAAATGCGGAATTCTGAAACATTAAAATGATATTTGAAAATACGATTATGAAGCTATTCCTACAGATTTCGTTTGCAATGTGCATTGAGTTTTGAATAATTCGGATATTTCTCTAACAGATCATATCACATTAGTAAGCTTACTGAATAACCCGTAGCTTTGCGTTTAGGAAACGTCTGACTGTATAGAACAGGCTATACAGTTCGATGTATTTTGTATTTTTCATGTAATTTGTTCTATTTCTTCAGTAATAACGTTTAAATTAATCGCAGAGTTTGTGTTTTGATATAATTTAATACGAGTGTCTCAAAACGCTTAGTGGTATATACAGAAGAGCGAAGTCTGGCGTATTCGAATACATTTTGTTTCGTCAGTCCTGCGTTCAAACCGAATACTGGTAGTTCGGTTGTTTCACAAATAACACACGTCTGATGCGTTCAATTCAATAACAAAAGGGTAATTCCGACTCTACATTTAGATATTAGTCACTCAGTGATAGACTTGAGAAATCGTGTCTCACTTTTGTTAGTTAAGTACTTACCTTTTTATAGACATCATATTTAACTGAAATTGAAGTCCTTTGAATTGATTTGGAAAATATTTTATTTGTTTGACTATTCACTGTAATGTTTTGGACTGCTAAGTGAGATAATTTTAATTGAGTTCACCCGAATTCATCATGACAGCATTCACCCTTTGAAAAATTAGATTATCATCTGACAGATAAAAATGTAAATGGAGATTTTAAAGTGAAAAGAATTAAATATTTCCGAATTGCCTGAAGATACATACGTATTGCATCATCTCAAAAGAACTGGTTAGTTTGAGAAACCACAACGACTAATGAAACTAATATGGGTTTTTGTATAAAATATAATGATTATTGAATACGTGGATTGCTATCTCAGAAATGTCTGTAATATAAAGTACAAGTACACAACGATCGCCGTTCCTAATCAACGTTAATTACATCACAAGTTCATATCATACTTTATCTGAAAATTGAGAATTTATCTATTTGTGAACATGTAACTGGCAACGTCATGATACTTTCATTAGAACTACTAATGGTATTATTTCTTGTTTCCGTCAATCAGTGAGGTTTCACACGTCCACTGCATGTAATCAGCTGATCTTTGTGTTTTACTTCCAACAGCTATTATGAATCTGATCATATTCATGATAACGCCATTTTGTGAAACTCATAATCTTATCGTAAAATGAAAGTGGTAAACAAAAAGAGAATGTGATCGACCGAATGGACAAGGTGTTCTATTCTGAACGTAAATTATTTGGATGTTCATTATTTAATTAGTAATCAGTTAGCTTTACGAGATTTATCTCCAAACCATTGATTCACACTGATGTATAATTCCTCATCAATTGAATTAGTTTTACATAACAAAACTTTGTACATGTTTGGTCAGCACTCATGAATTCTTGACAATTTTTTCATCAATTATATTGCACTTTCCGCAAATCAAATTCGTTCACAAAACTGCTGGACGACATTTTGCTAATGGTCACGATCAGGGGAATCACTGTGGACAAAGAAGAGACGTCCGTGTGAAGTAAATAGGCACATCATGGCAAATCGATTATATCGATATAAGTTCTATTACTCTCGTGATACCTAGACCAACTTATCATGCAGTCTAATTAAATCCTCGTTATATGACGGTGCTGAGTCGATCGCTTGAAGGTTTGCTTGTTATTTCAGTACACATTAAAGGTTAATAATAATTTGTAAATATGAAATTTACTTAACGTTTTCATTAAGCTTATGAAACATGATAAAAATACACATCGGCTGATGCGGATCAAGTCAGCATGAAAAAGTGAGCTGATTGGATAGTTTAGTTATTGTTGTTAATAAAATTTATGAGATGATCTCATAGTTCATCATAATATCAGAGATATGTTGATGGTGGATAATTCAATCTTGTCATCCAACATGACTTTAGTCCTCACTCAATGATGAATCAGTGCAAATATCATAGTCGATTTGGTTAACTAGTTGCTACCCAAATAGATCATTGACGACATATTCAACTGGAAATCTGGTAGTAAGGCTTTTGATGTGCCTCGATTCACCCATTCTGCTGAATGTAAGCACGCTTCTCCGTAGATTGTTAAGCAGTGCGAATTCCAAGCTGAGTTGCAAGCCCCATGGATTTATTGAAAGCACAAAACATTAGAAAGCGGTCTTCGTAGCTGGAGTTTATGAAACGAGTGTTATCTTTTACTGAATAGATCGCATTTGCAAAGTCTGATCCTATCCAGTGTATATGAGAAGCATCTCTGTTTTTGCTTCAATATTAACAGCTCTATTGTTAAACACTTACAACCCTACCGAAGGAAACTCATCAGAAACTGAAGGGGCACAATCGCTGACTATGTGCAATATTATGGTGACATCTGATTTAAATGAACATTCACTATCAACAACATTCATGCAGCTACGTGATTTCGTCAATTTACTTCTATTCAACATACGTGATCCTGAAGCAACTACGTTTGAAGATTGAACTGAGTATTCAGATAAGAATATAAATGGATTCCAATTTCAATCTACACTCGTACTACATACTGTGTATAACATATTTTATCTTTTGATTAAATTTCACTGATACCATGTTTCAAATTACAAATCAGCAACAATCTTGTATATACTCAATCCACGACCAGATGTATCAACTTTTGCTGCTGTCCATCAAACTTGAATATTCCCGATTTGTCGGTGTACAAAGTATTTCAGTTGATCTACACGGTCAAAATACTGTTTCTATAGTAGCGATTAAAGTGACGTATGAACCAATCGTTGGTCACCATCTGCATGGGACTGCATCTCCTCACGATGCTGCAGTGAATTGTGGGTCAGACCTTTAGGTCAAAGTTTAAAGGCGTGGCCCTCTAAGAAAACCATCATAAGAATGACGATATTTACTGAATATTCAACTCATTAGCAGCAAAACAATTTGCACTTATATTATTTACCACGTCATTAATTTACTCACTGTTATTCTCACTTTATGTATCTATATATTTCGACTTATACAGCAGCTGAATAATGATGGAAACTCGGTTATAACTAAACGTTATCCAGTCACTACCTGTTTTAAAATTGCATGCTTCCACCAAATATGAATACTGAAGCAGCTTTTCTGCAGCCACATGCGGCATTCAAACAGGTTGCTTTCAACGTTTGCACACAAACGCAGACGGAGAACAGATGGGGTTGACTATGTCTATGGAAAATCTTAACATCGAAGACTGTGGTGCATCCGAGACCCGTATTCAAGACCATGGTAAATTAATACAAATTCGCTCAGCTTCTATAGTTGTAAAAAGCTTGTTTCATGTGCGTTTTTCCTGGGAACCTGTGGCTTCTTCGTCTGATCATGTCCTGGTCTGCGACAATCTTACCATACTTTTCAGTGGCCAACGAAGTGACTGCTACCGACGGATTGATGTCAGCAGGCTGGTTGCAACTTCTCTTGCTGGTAAGTATCGAATCACGCTGGCTTCTGGGTTAGCTACAATTCCTTCGAAACGTATGGGTGAGCATTGAGCAGCCACATCTGGTAACTACTGAAAGCTCTTCCAACTCATCCGAGCCACTGACAGCAAGAAGTCTGGTGTGAGCTAAGCAATCTGCAGGGATGACGGGATACCAATCACTAACATCCTACGACGTCTTGGACAATTGGAAGAATTCTTCGAAGGCCAGTTCAACTGGCCTGCTGCTCTGGCAACATCGGTCAGGCTTTTCTGCCCTCTATGGCCGGTGAAGACGGATCCACCAAATGGTGCGGAAGTCCTCAAGAAACTCGAACTCTTGAAGTGATACAAACTCAACGGGTCCAGGTGGCTACCTCCGGCTGCTTTAAAGATGGTGTTGGATTTCTGGCCAGGGAACTGACTGTGTGTTTAAAAATCCTAGGATACCAGAGAATGTTTTAGCGTTATGGAATGAGTCGATAACTGTCCATATCATTAAAAAGGATTCAAGTCGGCAGATAAATCTACTTCTGATTGCGTTTCAAGCTATTGGGTTCCGTTAGTGATAGTGACTTGCTTATCGCGAAATTTTATCAAGAAAATATCATACATTTACAAATACTTTAAATGTTTCATGAGTTCTTAGGAATTCGCATGAGGATCATTGAAAGCAAAACTGTAATATATGTCAAGCGGTTGACAGCAAAGTGTTCAAATAGATGAAAATATTTTCTACTCATTTGAAAAGTGATATCAGTCGTTTTATGCACATCAAATAACGTTTACATTCAGATATAAAGTAGTTGATGACAATTAAAAAACGCAATATTCCAACAAAGGATCTCTTTCAATGAAATCTATTATCAATCTGTACTTATATGTATGAAAAACATTGTTTTCCTAGAATACTAGTTTCGTGAGAACGTATGAGCAGGTAGTAAATGAGACGTAGTGTATTAATAATCATAATAATGGGGGAAATGGAGGGGTACAACCAGAAGATCTGACATTTTACAGCCACACGGACATCACGAAGGCACTGAAGCTGTTCCACATTAGTACAAGCCGCTCTGGCTCTCACTATACATGCATTGATCTCATCACGGATTTTGATTGCTAACAAATTGGGTGCAGATTGCACGGCTTGTGCGTTATCGAAGAGTAAGACCATATCATCCGCATGCTCAACGTCGAGAAGTCTTCCTCCAGACAACATCGTAGACTGACGGGCTTTTTTGAGTTGTAATGACCCTGAAGATATCCAGTGCTTATAAGCGGGATGTTTCTTGAAGTTGCTTGCGGCCTCACTCGTCATTTTCGTTGTGTCGTGAAGTTGCAACCAATGTTGATCCGTACTTCTCGGTGGAATGGTAGCTAGCCTAGAAGCTAGCTGGTTTCTATACTTAGTTGCATCAGGAGTTGCAATCGACGTGTCGACATTAATTCTTTGGTGGCGGTTACTTCGTTGGCCACTGAAAAGTAAGGTAAGTTTGGTACGAATCAGGTCATGATCAGTGTTCAGAAAAAAACTCCGAAAGGAGCTGAAGTCTTTTACACAACCACGCCAGCGGAAGCTGATCGCGGTCTGATTATTCTGGGTCCAGGCTTGAGATACGCTGGGTGGCACATCGGCGATGACTGTGCTGAAAGTTAGTGCTAGCCAGAAACACGTTGTGGTGTGTGCATAGTCGCAGAAGACGTTCCCCACTATCTGTCTTGCGATCAATAAGTGCCCATCGACCACCTTAACGACTCTCTTTTGTTTCCAGATGCCCGACCTGAGCATTCAGGTCTCCCGCTAGTACAACAATATCTGTCGAGCGCACCTTTTGGAGAAGAATAGTTAACTGGTGGTAGAATTCATCCCGGATTGCATCCGGGATGCAATCTGTCGGGGTATAGGCAGAGATGACGAAACTACATCGTCAATTACGACGATTCCTTTTCACTTCGATGGAACGTCTTAATATTACAGCATATAATGGACTGTTAATGGAGACCCAATCGAATAGTGCTGCCTCAGCTCTAGCGCTTAGTGCAACACGAAAGCCAGAAAGATCAGATAAAGATGTCACAGTGTCCTCGGATAAACGCATGTAAAACAACCCTTTTGAGACGATAAATCGTGAACGAATTTGTAGTACTTCATCAGGATCTCAAATACAGGTCTTGGATGGACAACAGACGTCGATGTTAAAAATTTCCAAAGACATAGCCAGCCCCACCGGTTGATGGCAGGCAGTTGAAATGGTGTACGTGGCCGCAGAAAAGCTGCTCGAGCAATCGTATTCGGCAGTAGCACCGAATTGGGATCCAGTTAAGGCACCGGACATTCGCTTTTCGTCCTCTCAACTTCTGAAACAACACCTGCCACACGGAAATACAGTGAGTAGGACTTCTCTGACAGGGAATGTATACCCAAAGCCATGTGAGGGCATTACGAGAGGGGTGGCTGGACAACACACTACCGACCATACCAGGGCATTTGAGGGCTTGATTGAAGTGAGAGCCAGTGCATAGTGGTGGTTGTGCAATTGTGACTGTGACAGTTTCTTTGATAGTGAAACAATTCAGTTAGTTTAGATAAAAGATTCCTGTATGTGATACAAATGACTGCCCGTGTGATATTCGGTACTTTTCATTGCCACATCAGTCGCAACTGTACAAGTTATCTTTTGATATTGCTTAACCATTTATTTGATTTCATTGATCGTGCACATTGTAGCGATGAATGAATCCCCAAAGTGAACAGCACTGTCAGTTTTCGATGTCCCGTGCTATACGCATTATGGCTAATAGACTCATCTAGCTGAATGCGCTCGATCACGCATCCGCACTAGATCACGAGTGGGTAAGCTGTGCTCAATAACTACTACAATCAGTAGTCATCAGAAATCAGTCAATTCTCGATAAGTGGTTAGTCTTTAATGGCCCGATATCTGACTACAAATAGATTGTAATGATGTTCGTTATCGCCAGTCCTCGTATATAATCATTGACTTAAATCGCGTTAGTTAATAACGGAATAAAACAAGTCATGGAGTTTTGAATGCATATATTTTGTATAATTGTTGATTAGACAAACGAACGGGAGAACGATGCAAAGAGAAGAAAGCGAGGCAAAACTGACAAGCGGTGGAGATGGCTGGTAAACCAACTCCCACTTATCAAAGAATTATTCAATATTTATAAGCACACAAAGATAAATTACAGACATGTGATGAACAGTGAGATAAGAAGTGTACACACGCCCAAGGCTCACCATTTTCGTGGAGGCAGTTATCGCTGGGTTGCGTTGCGTTTGTCGTCGGCGGGCTCACCATTTTGTAGAGATTAACCAAGTTTGTTGAGATAAATTTCCTTTGTATCCGACTCCAATAAAAGATATCTCATCAACTGAGTATTTAAGGCAGGCTTAATCTCCTAGTAGAATTATCGATTTACTCGAGATCATTGAAAAGCCCAAACATCAGTTATAGAGATAGTTTATTGTTAAAGCTTGCTAAACTTTGCAAGCACCGAGTGAGACAAAAATCAAAGTGTGTGTGTGTGTCTGTGTTAAAAATCCATAATATATTTGAGTATTAATCCAGTGTAGATAAATTATTGATTATCTATTTGTCTCAACCGATGGGAGAATAGAATAGGGATTAAAGTGCAGACACACGCTCAATCATACTCATATGGAAATTAACACAGTGGGGTAGACAAATAATACATTAGTGAAATGGGCTTGCTACAAGTCGATCGAATATATATATCGTTGAAACTCTTCACATCTGACTTCTGATTTCACTGATTTGGCACGTTTCGATTATCGAAGTTGTTACGGGTTAAAGTGTTCTCAAACTACTAGTACTTGTAGCATCTTTAAACTATAAAGAAAACGTAAACACACATTCTTGGTTGTAAGTTAATATTTTGTTAGTTGATAAATTCAGTCAACTGAATTGCTTCACATCTCATTTACTATTGGTGTTCTTGAATTTCAGACAACCCAAATACATATGCACATAATACTTAACAACGATGCAAATGATAAATGAATTTTAGTGATTATTTGAAGAAATCGCTTAATCAAACTGAAAATATTTATACAACAACATTTACTAGCTGTAGATTTACAAATACGATTCTTTTCTTGAGTAATCGTCTGACGTATAGGGTTTGGATATAACAATATACTTGTGTACAGATACGGGATAGTTGATTTATATTCAAAAGTGTTAAATAGTGTATCAATTATCCGTGAATATATGCTTTAAATGTATTAAATGCTAATTGTATTCGTTGTCGTTCTCCTGATGTCTACGAAGATTTTATAGGAAACGCAGTGAATTATTATACACAAGTGAACATCACATTACCTGGAAAAACAGTAAATATTTTTTTTAACCGCTACCGTAAGAGATCGATTTGAAAATAGTATTTTGACAGTGTAAATCAACTGAAATACTTTTATGTTCTGACAAATCAGGAATATTCAGGTCTTGGTAGACACCAGCAAAACTTGATCCATCTGGTCTTGGATTGAGTAGATACAAGATTGTTGCTGATTTCTAATTTGAAACATGGTATCAGTGAAATTTCATCAAAAGATAAAATATTTTATACACAGTATGTCGTACGAGTGTAGATTGAGATTGGAATCCATTTATCACCATATCTGAATACTCAGTTCAATCTTCAAATGTAGTCGCTTCAGGATCACGTATGTTGAATAGAGCTAAATTGACTGAATCACGTAGCTGCATGAATGTTGTTGATGTTGAATGTTCATTGAAATCAGATGTCACCATGTTATCTCACATAGTCAGCGATTGTGCCTCCTCAGTTTCTGATGAGTTTCCTTCCATAGCGTTGTAAGTGTTTAGCAGTAGAGCTGTGAATATTGAAACAAAAACAGAGATATTTCTCATCATTATTCTGAGGTGAAACAGTCGAAGCGTTGGTCGCACTGCTTATCTGGGAAGTAGGCCATTTAGTTCCAGTTCAGTTACGAGGGTGTTATCAGTATATCTTGAGATGGTTGCGCAATATTGTGGACGAAACCATCATACGGTTCTTCAGATTTTTAATTTCAATTCAACCTTGTTTGGTTCCTTGCTTGACAATCTTTGGAGAATCGTGCTTACGATCTGAAAAATTGGTTAATCGATGCAAATCAAAAGCGAAACTACTAGATTTCCAGTTGAATTTGTCGTCGATGATCTATTTGGGTGGCAACTGGTTAACCTACACGACTATGATATTTACACTGATTCATCATTGAGTAGGGACTAATTTCATGTTTGTTTAGTCCTCAATACTAATTGCGGCCTAATTGTAGCCCATAATATACCTGTTGGATGACACGACTGCAATACCCACTATCATCATATCTCTGATCTTGCGATGAACTATGAGATCACTTCATAAACGTTATTAACAACAATAACTAAACTATCCAATCAGTACATTTTGATGTTGACCTGATCCGCATCAACCGAAGTGCATTTATATAATTTACATCAGTTCAAATCTTTACAGTGAACAGTCAAACAAATAAAATATTTAGCAATTCAATTCAAATGACTTCGATCTCAGTTACATAGAATGAATATAATACGTGTGTACCTAACTACCAAACGTGAAACAAGATTTCTCATAGGTCTCGCTGAGTGACTAATATTCAAATATGGAATTGGAATTAGCCATATTGTGAATTCCTGATTATGGCCTTTCTTTAACAGAATTACACAGTCGATAGTTTCATGATACAAATGATGTTTTACACTAATGTCATTCAATATAAACGACAACGACAAACCCTCAAAGAACACATGGATGAATGATTAGTTTTCAGATAAACAATAGTATTGACTTGAAACTTAATTAACGAATATCGAGGACGGAATTCGTTATTTATCTAAACTTTACATTACAGACTGATGTGAGTGAAACTTCCGTTCAAAACTAGAAACTGTTGGATCGTGTTCATCAAACATCTCACTAATGGTTAGACATTTGGCAGTCAGATGTTTTGCATAGCGTCTAACCTCTAGAATTTTGATTCGATATTCAAAGTTTGCATTGGTCAGTCTAGTCAGTTGGCAATATTGAGAGAATCAATATTAAAGGCCGTAATTCGAAACAAAAGCTAGGCATTAAGTTATTGGTCTTCCAATATGAAAAAGAACAATGAGAATTGTAAAGATAAATCAGACAGCTTTAATATTCCAGTGAAAATCTGATATTCCTATGGGCTGAAGAGTGATGTCTACATGAATGTGTCATTAATTCCACTTGAAAACAACATTCATATTTGTTCACGATATTCTCGCTTCTTTGAATGTGTAATGACTATTTCATGATCACTAGATTATGTATTCGATAGATGTGAGTATTACTAGTTCCTACTCTACATTACGGTCACTAGTTCTATTTCAAACAATCTCAAAGGTTCTTTCAATAGTTCATGTTGTTGAATTACTTAGGGAGAATAGAAGAAAAGTGTAATGTAGAGCTTGAATATTTCTAACTAACGTTCGTCTTGATGGTTCCAAATGAATTGAGCATAGGATAGAGAATTGATAATAAGTAAACATATTATTTTGTCGTACCGAGAAAATGAATGATATTCTTGATGTTTCGGGACGCAATGTAGTTCACCTTCTCAGATTAAATAAACAACCTACATTTAATTAGCACAAGCGCAAGCTTTATGTAATCCTCAATCTAAATGTGAATATTTTTCTTTCAATAATTTTGTGAATTTACTTTGTTCTTCAAACTCCTCAATGATGCGGTCATCCGTTCTTAATAAGTTCACATTAAAGGCAATGAAAATACACACTGAAAGAATAGTTATGATACTTCTAAAATACATCCGACTAACCAGTAGTGAAAATCAATTCAGTTCGTAACAGTGTATATGTGGGAAATATAATCATTTGATACATTTATATCCCAATGGCGTGGAAAGACTAGTGACATGCGACATTTGTATCACAATGCCATCCATTTGATCATAAGTATTCTGGAAATTCTTATATCAATTTGAAAACAGCTGATGAGCTTCATGATTCTAGTATAATGATGTTAGCGTGTTGAATTAATGAAACAAACATATATGTTTCAGTGAATATTGATGCATCTCAAACTAATCAGTTCATCAACGTCAACGTAATCTGTAGGAATTGCTTTATAATCGTAATTTCAAATATCACGTGAGTGTTTCACACACCCACAACAATACTGCTACTAGTACTGATACTACTACTGCTGCATAATATCTAACAAATTGGAATTTTGTCCGTATCTGGTTCACTCTATAGATTATTCACATGTTCAACGCACAAGACTTACTGAAGTGATTTGGCTATACGAAGACTCCTGTGTCATTTATAGTCATTGGGTTCAGTAAGGAGTCTTAGTTGAGAGTTGAGGTACCACTATCCATGTTGTTGATATGTGTTAGCATTATTCTTCTATCTACTCAATCCACGACCAGATGGATCAGGTTTGGCTGGCGTCCATCAAGACCTGAATATACCTGATTTGTCGGAATATAAAAGTTTTTCACTTGATCTTCACGGCCACATTGCAAATTTCAAATCAACTTTGTAAGGTAACTGTTGGAGAATATTCACTGCTCCACCATGTTAGTCGTTTCTCCAGGTAATGTGATGTTCATTTGTGTAGAATGGTTTAATGTGTTTCCTATGAAACGACAACGAATACAATTTACCATTTAATACATTTAAAGCATAATTTTACGTATAAATGATACATGATTTAACACTTGCGGACATAACTCAACTATCCCGTATCTGCACATACATATACAGTTGAACCCATCCCCTCACAAAGCAATCTGATCCAGAATCTTTGAAAATATTCTCCATTAATGTATACAAACTCAAAACGCCAGACGATTACTGGAGAAAAGGAATCGTTATTGTAATTGCACAGCTAGAAAATGTTGTGTAACTATTTTCAATTTGATTGAGCAATTTCTTCAAATACTCATTGATATTTATTTATCATTTGCATTGTTGTTAACTATTATGTGCTTATCTATTGTGATAAACACACATCAGTGTCTTTGAATCAATAGTACGTTATTATCGGTACGCTGTCATTGATTTCCCAATCTACCATACAACTATCGAAACTGAATGCAAATTTGATTACGACTGCTACGTTATTAAAATACTTGCATTAGTTTGCTCATTATTTCTCACAGAAACTCAAGTAAACTCTCGTCAAATTAGACACAAATGAGTGCAGCACTGGTGATAAGATAGCTGTCATTAGTAGCAGAGAATGATGGTCATGTGATAAAGTGAACCAACGAAAAATTGAAAGTTAGAATTTTACAGATTGCGAACTTAAAAGACCAACGGTTTGCCCAAACTTATCCGTAAACTCCCACAATGACAACATGTGTTTAATACAGAGCGACTATCAGAATAATAACTAATAGTCTAGTAAATGCTACTCAGAGTCAATGGACTGGAATGAGCTTGTTTATTTGACTGGTTTTCATTTAAAAGTCATATCATTTTTATTATTTACCTGTTTTTTGACACCTTTATTTTTGGTCGCATATTTGATGTTTTTGTCTCAAACAGTGAAATACGTACTTAGTTTTATGTAATACATCGAGTACATTTCTTAAACGTACTTTTGTAATGTATCATCACGATAAATGAAGATCATTATTACCGATAAAGCTTTTGTTAGATATGTGTAGAGATTTTTCATTTCATAACGTTCCATCAATGGATAGCTTCACTTAAACAATTGCGGAAGATTCAAGACCACTGGATATTACTTCTTCTGCAATCATGAATTTCCAGGTTAGTGCTTAATCGTGATAACGTAAGGGATAATGTCGACTCTTCATGCATTGGATCAACATCCACTCTCTCAAAATGTACTCTCAGTGGTGAGCTTTGCTAAATTACGATGACTTATTTTACAGAACTTATGCTATTTGTAGACCACAACGATTTATTATATTCAACTGTTTTTACAACTGGCATATTATGCATCAGTTTGAATCCATGAGTTGGTGGTAAATTTCAAAAAGCTAGCGAAAAACTAATTGAGTAGTTGATCTTCGAATAACTTACCAATAGATTAGAATATTTAGTCACTTCAAGTGATCACGTACACTTTTGGTTTTATAATTTTAATTGACAATGGGGTTGTGTGTTTCATTCAATCAAGTTATCATCATTACGATGAGATTCGTTATGGCTGTCGGAAGTTGAGAACAAAGGTCAACGGATTACATGCAGTAGACGTGTGAGACACTAACGCATGAAAAATGACGACAATTTACCAAGAGCAATTGAATTTGAGTATTATGATGTTACTAGTTACACGCACACATTCACACAGGTAGATGAATGATTAGTTTTCAGATAAACAGTAATATTAACTTCAAAGTTTGCACGGTTCACTCTAGTCAGTTGACATTATTCAGAGAAATAATAATAAAGGAAAAAATTTGAAACAGAAGCTAGGCTTTAATTTAATGGTCTTCCAATATGAGAAAGAACAGTGAGATTTGTGAAGATAAATCAGATAGCGTTATTACTCTAGTGAAAATCTGATTTCCCCATAAGCTGAAGAGTGATGTCTACAGTAATGAAACCATAATTTTTATTTGAAAACAACACATTAGTTTATGTTCATAGTATCCTCTCTTATCTGAATTAATAGTGAATTTTTTATGATCTCTAGATTATGTATTAGATAGATGTGACAATTACCAGTTCTTACTCTACAATACGGTCACTAGTTCTATATCTAATAATCTCAAAGTTTTTTCAACATTTCACGTTGTTGAATGACGGAGAGAGAACGGAAGAAAAGAGTAATGTAGAGCTTGAATATTTCTAACTAACGTTCGTCCTGATGGTTCCAAATGAATTGAGCATTAGATATAGAGTTGATAATAACATATTTTTTTATCGTAATGAGTAGGTGAATGATATTCCTGGTTAATACCTGAACACACTTATACGCTCACATAAAACCAGTTAAGGTTGATTAGTGAATAATTAACATGGTCAAGACTTATTGTGAAACGTACTTGTAACCACTCCACTGACATTTCCATGATCCGGTTGTAAATATTGGAACGCTAGTATTTGAATAGACTTTCCATTATACGATAGGCTTAATTACTCACTCTGTGGTGCTCATGATAATTAACGAACCTTGCACTTCACTGACAGCATCACTCTATAATCAACGTAATCTTTTCATATGTATTCACAGTTTTCCGTCACAATGCGCTTATCCATTTGTACCTACTAACGTATGTGCTGAACTGATTTGGTCATGTACACTTTCATCATTGTGAGCAATGTAAATACGTATTTCATCTACACGTTTCTCACTGGATTTCAGAATAGATGAATTCGAAATAGATCAAACCAGTAAAACATCGGAATATATGACTGTCAGAGTTTTTTCTTCAGAATACGAACATGCTATCAATGATGAGGCTATGAATTTACTTGATTCTTCAAACTGCTCAATGTTGTAGTCATCCATTCTTATTACGCTCACATTAAAATCACTGAAAGTACACACTGAACGAATAATTATGATATCTCTATAATATTTCTGAGAAACCAGTAGTGAAAATCAATTCAGTACGTAACAGTGTATATGTGGGAAATATAATCATTTGGTACATCTATAACCTGAAGACATGGGAAGAATAGTGGCATGTGACATTTGTATCACAATGCCATCTATTTGATCATAAGTATTCTGGAAATTCTTATATCAATTTGAAAACAGCTGATGACGTTCATGATTCTAGTATAATGATGTTGGCGTGTTGAATTAATGAAACAAACATATATGTTTCAGTGAATATTGATGCATCTCAAACTAATCAGTTCATTTGAGATGGTGCAATACTTATGAAGTCCAAAACACATCCGATGGATCTTCGAGGAATTCAGAAATATTTAATTCTTGTATCACAGATTATTCAAGTCGTTACTTCAAAATGACGTTTGTTTACTCATCATTCTGGTAGATGGTAATTTAAGTTATCAAAAGATGAACAATGTCATGATGCATTTGGGCCAATTCAGTTGGATGAATACAACATAGCATTCCGAATCTTTTCTCTTCAGATGAATCTTGAGCGAATTTGAAAAGTTTTAATTCTTTCATTTAAGATGATTACAATTGCCACTTAAACATTTTGTATGTTTTTACTGAATGTATAAGAAAGTAGGATTTCAAAAATGTTGCAGCTGCGTGTATATTTACACTGTCATTGCTTATTGTGTCAAGGCTTGCTACAGATTAGTTTATCACATTCTACACATCATACGTGTTTCATAAGTTCTGATTTTGTAAATGAAGATACGCGACAAGAAATACATAGGTTGTATTTTTTCAATAACAAGTCGTGAACTGATATCTGTCAATGGATATTTGGTCAATATTACTTAAGACATAGTGCATTACATTACTCATGTTGACATTGTCGACTGTAGTATTCAGTAATATACTCTATATAACGGAAAAAGAACGTTGAAAATCCCTCCGCAACGTTTTAATGGATAGAGCTGTCATTTATTTATTTCTTTCGCCTGTCATGCATTTTATTCTTTGTTCAGATTTCGTTTAACCTCAGGTTTTATTCTTCAATCTTCCTCGTCTGTGCATTCATAATGTAATTTTCATTGAAGAAGTATCTTTTGTTACCTTATTTTCCATTGCATGTTGCCGCACTATTGATAATAATGTCGAGTTTGACTAAGCTTAAGTTTACGGCGTGGTTCAATGTGTGTCTGTTAACCTTTTGACTGTCTGCTTGGGAGTATCGCCGGAATCCCTGCAGATATATAATTGAACAAATGTTCTTGTGTCAAACCATTTGGAACTAACCGTTTCTTTTATTGCTTATCGCGCTACTTTGCGTTAGAGAAATATTTGACTGTAGAGCACAGACATCAGAATAACGAGAATAGATAATATTACATTTATACGACATTTTCAAGGAGAACTGATACCCGATTTATCAAACTTTCGTGAAAGACGGAAATCTGATTCAGATTTAAGTCAAATATCTCGTTTCGGTATACACGCATATATTCATAAGTTCCTGGAAGAATGATAGTTTGATCCAGATTCTTTAGAAATATTCTCCATCTGTGTATACAAACCGACAGCCAACCATTAGTTTAGTAGAATTGAAACTGTATTTGTAAGGTCAGTAAATGATTGTTATATAACTTTTTTGAGGTGGCATGAGTGATTCTTTCAAATGATTATTGGAATTTATTCATCATTTGTATTGCTGTTTACTCTTTCATAATTTTCTGTTTGTGTTATCTAAAAATCAAGAAAATCAGTGATAAGTGAGATGTGAAGCAACTCAGTTGACTGTGGTTTTCAACTGACAAGAGATTTGTTTACAACCAATTCGAATTGTTTAAATTTTCTTTGAAATTTAAAGCAGCCACAAGTATTTGTATTTTGACAGCACCTCATCCATAACAATTTCAATAATCGAAACTTGCCGAATCGGTGAAAACAAAAGTCAGATGTAGAGAGTTTCAAAAATATACATTCCATAGACTATCAAAATATTGTGAAGTGACTCATCTAAGATGACTGCTGATTATAGAAAATGTTGAGCACAAATTACCCACTCGTCCAGTGCGGATGTATGACCCTATGTCATCAGCTAGGTGGGTCTTTTAAATTTAATGTGACCAGCATCGAATATCAAAGACTTACAGAGCTATCGATTTTAAGGATTCATTTACCACTATAAGTTGCATGACTCGTTTAATCAAACAAATGATTAGGTAACATAAGATGACAGTTTGTTAAGTTACGACTGATATTGTATTGAAATGTACTTAATATCAAAGGGCAATCGTTGTGAGTATATACAGGGATTATTTAGCTAATCAAACTGAATTGCTCAGCTTCCGAATATACTCTCACGATCACATCTCTGCACTTGATCCAACATCCATCATGTACAGATATGTCGTGAACATCAACCTTGATCAGTCAATTTTAGTCGGAAACAAAGAACAAATAGTGTTTTGGTAGTCATGAAGTTTTTGAGTTTCATAGAGTAATTCTGTCAGATAATCATTGGAATTTGATCATTATTCTTATTGTTGTTTACGCTAATGTTATTTTCTATTTGTGTTTTCTGAAATTCAGAAAAATCAAAAGTGAGATGTGAAGCAATTGAGTTGACTGAGTTTATCAATTAACAAGAGACCATGTTGAAATCTTTTCGAACACTTGAAAGTTTAAAGATGTCACAAATATTTGGGGTTTTTCGCGCTTTATCCATATCAATAATCGAAACGTGACAACCCAGTGAAACCAGGATTCAGAATAGTGTAGGTTTGATTATACGTATTTGATAGACTATCGACATATAGATAAGTGACTGATCTAAGTTCCCATAAATGCCTAGATGAGGCCAAGAGTGAGGAGAGTCTGACCACCCTCTCAAAATGTTCTCATATGGCCACGTGTATACAGCCTCTGCAAGGGAGGTCCCACTCACTGCCTTCTCGTGGTGAGGGAGTTGTCTAAGAAAATAGGCGGACGAAAAGAGAATATCCGGCTAAAGCGCCGGATCCCAAACCAATTATGCACATGGGTTGGCCCCAATATCCTGAAGGAACAAATGGCGTATGGACCAATTCCTGGTTACCGGGTATCGTAGAACTGTATATCCTACGATGCTCCATTAGCTTGTGGGTCAGACGTTCAGGTCGAAGGCTCGTGGTGTGCCCCCCTTCGAAAACCTTCTGCTTCGTTTTGAGCACGCGAGCAGTGTCACCGCCTTCACACATATCAAATGAGATCCAGGTGGCGCGTATGTATTTGATGCCTCATTGTACCAATATCTATGTGTTCAAATAAAGACTAAACAGACTGATGTAAGTTGACTAGTGGTTGTAGGAGCCTTTGAGTATACGGATGAGTTAGTGAGTGACCACGGTAAGGTGAGTCATTGAAAACTTATGTGGTCAGCGACAAATATTGAAGAGTACAGAACCAACAAATTTGTGAACTTACTTATGGCTATTTACACTTAAATACGAAAAGCAATAAAAATCACTTCAAGTATGGATTTTTTCATAATTGAGACCAGGAATAGATATCAGCTAAGCCATCGTTAAATGGCGGGAAGCCGTTTTATCCTAGAAAAGTGTTCCTAGTCTGTATAAATGCACGGCTCCACATACAGAAGCATGTATTCACGATAATTATATTCTCGCTAGTAACTAGCTTCGGTATGTAACACTTGTGGTTGTGAGCTATAACAAAGATTCCAGCAGAATAGTATGAATTCATTTTATTTCGTAGATTCTCATCAGCTACTTACAACCTGTGATATTTTTAAATCATAAATAGATAATGGGTTTAAATGACTTACATTAGAGGGTTTGGTTAGAAGTTATATTGAAGACATTCGTATAGTATAGCAAGGGTGTAAATGAAATTAACGGACTGAATATTGTAAATATATACCTAATGTGAAAGAATAAACTACATCCTTGTGACAACAGTTCAAAAACGGTTAGAAACAATTAATAATCAAAATTTACATTCTGAAAAAATGACAATTACAGAATTCACAAAAGCTTACAGGCATGATCAATTTGATATAAATAATATCATATTATGTACAGAACAAACATGTGATACGAGTTTTAAGTTTACTAGTTCAGTAATTGTTTAGGTATTACAGCGATCCAATGTATCAGCCGGGAACATGTAATATTTCTTAACTGGACAGTCTGTTGATTTATAAACGGTGTACTTAAGGTCATTTCGTGTGCCAGATCGATTTAATGATAAATATATACAAGTAGAGAAATTATAACGAAAACAGAGAGCACGGAACAACAAAGCAGTAATTACCGAAATATGTCAATCAGATCTATCAAAATGCGTATGTCGTGTGACACAGTGATATACTGTTGATGATATTCAAATTAGTAAAACTAGCTGGGGAGGGTATTAACATAGAGTGACAGCAAGTTGGTGGTTTTATCCAGAGAATGCACTGATAAAAATGCCTAAACATTTAAAGTTCCTATAACAACACTTGTGGAGTGAGATACACTTGCAGGTGCTAGAGCATTCAATGCATTTTCAGAGGAGCAGTATGCATCGATGCAACGTACAAATAATGGGAGTGATTTTATCGTACGGATATGTTCTGGTAGGTTATTCCAGAGTCTAGAAAATTTACAGGCAAAGTAATTCATATAAAGAGATGATTTAGAATAAGTTTGTTTCACATGTGCCAAGGAATTACGGGTTTCATAATGAGGAGTTTCTGCGTATTGAATTACATGATTGGATGTAAAGGATAATTCATTAAGTAGTTTGAAGAAAAAAATAAGATTTAGTTTGAGTCTACTCTTCCATAAACAGTCTAGCTCTAGTTTTTACATCTAGAATTATAAATTAAGGTACAATCAGCTCCAAGAATACGAAGTGTATATCGTCTCTGTACTGATTCCAGCCTTAATTTATCCTTTATGCGCGCCATACTAAGAATAAACGTGCAATATTCTAGAAGAGGTCGAACACAAACTTGTACATTAAAATACGTGATTCATTGTTATGAAGGTTTCGAATTATGTAACCTATTAGTCGTTGTGACTTGGGGGTCTGTTTGGATATCTGTTCTGTAAGCGATAAGTCTTGGGAGTATCTAAGTCCTAAGTTTACTAGTGTATGTAACCTATATAACATTTCTCCATTTATGGTAAAGTCTAGGTTAAGTGATGAATCGCCGAAGCATATCCATCCACATTCAGCCGTATTAAGTTCCAGTTGCCATTTTAAGCACCACTGTGCTACCTTGTTAAGCTCCAAGTTAATGCAAGTTTGCACATTTTCCAGCTCATGTGGAGAAAATGAACATACTAGTTTAAGATCATCTGCATATAGAGGGGCTTACCTACACAAAAATTTTCACAAATGTCATTGATAAACACTAAAAAGAGCAAAGAGCCTAAGACACTACCTTGTATTACACCACTTCTAACAGGGACAGCGTTAGACAATGAAGAGTTAATTTTAACTATTTGATGTCGATTGCTGAGAAATGAATCAATCCAATCTAGCAAAGGATTTTGAACCCCATAAGATGCAAGTTTGCCTATAAGAAGTTGGTGGTTAACCATGTCAAAAGCCTTAGAAATGTCCAGATATAGCACTAAGACTAGATATCCTTGGCTACGTAGAGAGTAGACTAAATTAAAGAAGTCGAAATGACATGTCATGCAAGATCTATTGTTGAGAAATCCATGTTGAGTATCATTGATAAAGTTTCCAGCGAGTAAATAGTTGGAAAGTTCATCACTTACAATTTTCTCCATAATCCTAGAGATTACTAGAGTAATATTTATTGGCCGATAATTGTTCATGTCAGTCTTATCTCCAGATTTATAACGTGATATGATGTACGCGGTTTTCCAACAGTAAGGGTAAGAACCAGTTTCCATAGAGAGAGTAATCAGATTTAGAAGAGGAAATGCAATATCTAAACCACCGTATTTGTAGAGAAATGATGGAATCGCGTTTGCTCCATGAACGCGCGAAAGCTTAAGGGCATTTATAGCCATATTAATTTTCTTACATGTGAAGGAGACAGATTTTATGTAGTTGCTGGTCACGCACGTAACTCTTGAAGCCGAGCCACTTGTGGTTCCTACATCATTCTCAAAAGTACCACTGAAAAGGTCTGCCATAGTTTTTGAGTCGTATATAAAAGTGTTATTACGCTGGATGCATGGTATATCAATATTTTGAGTTACTTTAGCGCGTTTATTGAGAAGTAGAGTTAGGTTTTGTACTTTTGAGTTACTATTAAGTGCTAGTAACTCCTCATTAATGGCTTTTAACCTATGTGTCTCTTTAATTTGAATAAAAATTATTGTTATTTGCGCAGCTGTCGTGAAGTCGTTTGACTTGAAATAACGATTCTGTAGGCGTCTTAGTTTATTACGATATTTAGCTGGTATACATAATGCGTAAGGTTTAATAGACCTGTACGTTTTAAGAGGTACACAAGAATCTAAACAAAAGTTAACGATCAAATAGAATTCGTCGATAGCATCTTTGAGATTTGTACATGAAGAAAAGTTATCCCAGTCTGAAACTTTAATCAGTGAATGCAGGAGGTCCCAGTCGGCATGCTCAAAGTCTCTATATTGACAGGCTTTTGAATGGATCGGTTAGAAGAGGGATATATAAGGAGAGCGCACACTACTGTCTTATGGTCAATGATTTCAAATTCATCGTATACTTTTACAGACAGTGGGATAATATCTCTACTAAATATTAGATCGAGTATACTATCAGCTCTAGTTGAGGTACGAACCCACTGTGACCAACAGTGCATGTTAATGGTTGCCGAGAACTCCTCATTACATGACTGACAGCTACCGGTACTCCAGTTAATCCCAGGATAATTGAAATCACCAATGATAACCTTAGCATTGAAGTTTAGAGCAGATGCATGTATGAATGCATTGATAATAAGATTATTCCCATTATTTGAGCTCTCAGGAGCTCTGTATATACATCCAAGGAGTAGACTATGATTCAGGGTGTTGACAGATATCCAGACTGATTCTGGTAAACTATTCAGGAAACTATCTTCAACTCTATTAGTTGTTAGGGTATCCAAAGCATATATAATACAACCACCTCCTCGCTTAGTTTCTCTGTCACAGCGATAGAGTCTATAGTTTTGGATATTTACTTCTGAGTCAGATACTGCATGAGAGCACCATGTTTCAGTGATTAGTATGAAAGAAGGCTTGGATAGAAAGGCTAATGTTCTCAAGGCTGAAATTTTGTTCAGAAGTGAACGTGCATTGATAAGTAATAGATTTAGAAAGTGCGTATGGAGTGTAAAAAAACCGAGAGCTTCCCTAATAATGTCGTGTATTTTGGATTTGCATAGACTGTGGTTTATTATGTTTGACTGATCACATAGGCGATCGCTTGAGCACATTGTAGTGCTAGTGGGACTGAGGATTTCTGAAGGCCAAAAAAATCATTATTTTGATAAAGCGGGTTATTTGTGGAACTTGACTAGGCGGACAGTTAAGACAAGGTTGGGTTGATGGTGAGTAACCCAGTAATCCATCTTGCCCAACGGGAAAGTGTTGAGAAAAGTTACGTGTTACTGGTATATTATTCAAAACGTTTGATGTTGGGTAACCTAGTAATCCATCTTGCCTAATGGGAAAGTGTTAAGAGAGGTTACGTCTTACAGGCTTATCATTTAAAACGTTTGAGGGTACTCGTGAGGCTCGTTGGTTTACTGTGGTCTGTCCAGTATCAGGCCTACTTACATAATGATTGAAGTGGCCGTCTTGTGAGACATTTGAACCAGGTCTGCCCTTATATCCTCCCCTACGATGCGTTGGGTAAAGCATGGTGTCGGGTAGTTTAGTCTTATTTATATTGAGTAGGGCCGTCGTAATACTTTTATTATTGGGTCTAGAACCAGAAGGTTCTGTACAAACATTCTTCTTACGTGACATAGACTTTTTAATCTTGACAGTGTTTTTAAGAGCTGTCGCATTAGGACTAGGTATTTGCTTATGGGCTTCCAATGGTAAATTGGATACTATCGGATTAGTGTAATCAGTAGATGTACATTGGTTATCAGATGTCACTACAGGCATAATAGGTAAGTTAGCACTCTTCGTTGGCAGATCAGAGTACTGGAGAACAAGAGATAGGGTACCAGTATCGGTGGATCCAGCAGCTGATGCATCGTGATTTTTTATGATCTGAACATCTTTATTTTCGTTCACGGTACGCTTTTGCGTAAGTCTTTGATTGGTGGTGTTATCTGAGACTATGTGAGCGTTTCTAAACTACGTAAGCGCGCATATCAGCCGCTCAGATTCTTTTAACTGTCCAGCTAATATATGAGAATCAAACCTGAACAAGACCGAGCACGAGTATTTCTGGTGCTTCTTAGTAAGTCGGATGCATTGGCATGGACTGTATTGAAGGTAAGATGCTTTTAATATCGGATTCCTTACAGTTTTAATGGGGACTTTGTCAGGTATATTATAGACAATCACGTTATTACGAGAGACTATTCGCTTGGTAACTTCACTAGCGACAAAAATCGATAACAGATTCTGCTTTTATAATGTCATCAAGTTCCGCAGGAACGATGTCCTTTGACAAAAGCAGTTTAAAGGGTGATAGTGTCTTTAGTTCTTGCTTAAGATCATCATGCTTTGATAAAGAGCTAGAAAGTGACTCGACTTTAGAACGCATGTTTTGGTTTGTCAATCCTGCGTTCAAACCGAATACTTGCAGTTCGGTCGTTATACCCAACGTTGAGTACAAATGACGAGAAATGATTCATTGAATTTCGCAAAATTTGTAATGACACTGTATTCGTTGATTTACTAATTACATTAGTTTTGACGAAATTTCAATCATATTTCGCTTACGAAATACCCCTATGATGTTCCCTTGAATGTAGCCAAACCTGGATGCTTAACATTGATTCAGCGTATGGAGTTAAACAAGTTGTATTTTCACAGTTCAACATTGTGATATTTTCACTGAACATTATTCTGATTATTAGTTCACGTTCACCATCAAACATATAAAATGAAAGCATGCAATCTCATTCTTACATGATTCGCCAAAGATCATCTTGTCAGTCTACTCATATAATGTGATCCATTTGATTTCTTTCTGTATTGTATAATACACGCACTAATGCAGTGACTCACTTTGAAATCCATATTGTTCTTGTCTATATTTACATAAAGAAAATCTACATAAATATAATCACATTAATAAAGTTTGCTTCATGAAAGTGAAATGCGATTGACGAGATTTACCGAGCTGTCTACTGATTGCGTCGCTTATCATGCGCTTTTTTACACGTCGAGTAACTTTCACTTGAAAGCTTCAAAAAATTGAAAAGAAGGTAAACAGACCTATTTTCAACAAACGTGTTATCAAGCTGTATTTTCGTACATATATATGTGAACAGCTTTGTACTTAAAGCACTGGTTGCGTGAGGACATATGGGTAAGGATTATTATTGATGTTGCGAGTGAAAGATTATAATTCTAGATTAGGTATTGTGATTAACAACAACAGATCTAATAACCTAGTAGCGAGTTGCAATATGAATGTGGTAAGATGGATTTGTTGTTGCTATGAGTTTGAGTGTGGTGGATATAACTACAGAAGTGTTTTAACTAAGATACATAATGAAGCCGTCAATGAACTCATCAATGAACTCATCAATGATGAGAAATCGATTATCACAAAACCTAATAAAAGTTGACGAACTGTTATTGTTAACAAAAATGACTACATCGACAAAATGAATTTCATCTCGAATGATCACCAAAACTTTCAAAAACTGAATGAACAAAATGATGTCAATAACAAGAACAAGGATGAATTGACCGCATGACTGAAACAGCTCACATATCAACAGGTGGTTCCATCAATCATATACCAAAAAAGTGAGGGCGGTAGGTACCTATTTATTTGCATTATTGGGCTTACCGCAGATACGCAAACTGAATATCGGATTAAGATAATCTAATAAAGTGTAAGATTACTCATATCATTCTGTAGCAAAGTGTTTAGTAACCACATTTAAAACCACCCAACAAACAGGTGGTAAACATAGCATTGCAGTTCGCTAACAAGACCTAGATTATGAACACTAGAGCTCAGACGATAATGTCCTTAAACGTAACGTTCAAACAGTTACGATTTGCACATTTGTCCAGGTCTTCATGTAACACAGATTTACTGTCTTCAGGTCGATCTTTTCCCGATATCTAGTTCATTTCAGTACGTTTGCTCATATGATGATTGATCAATGTATACAGTATACCACTCACAGACAAATGTCTGATTTGCTGGCTAATCAGCAGTAGTGTCCACGTGTGTGTCTGGAGCACTTCACGTGTATCTATCTCGGTGTTTTTGGAGGTTCACAACCTTAATAGCTTCAATCACAGCATGTCTAATCGAAGTATTGGTCGACCAATCTAATTGAACAAACACCATCGTAAGGAAGTCTTAACATGGCTAATTCCTAAATCTTTACTCATCATCACATTTACATATTGATTAGTCGGTGAGGGATTTGTGATATCATGTCTCACTAATGGCAGTCATGTACTCACATATTATACTGACTGTATGTGAGTGAGATTGAAGTCATTTGAATAGAATAGTTTGGTCATATATTTGTTCGAGAATTCACTATAATTATTGGGCGCAGTAAATTTGATCCATTCAACGAAAATAGCCCAAATGCATTATATGAATCGGATTGCCCAATGGTTTGTTTGTTAGAGTATTCACTATGAAGATTTATCGCAGTAAGTAGGATCTATCCAACTGAAATAGTTCAAATGCACCATGACAGTATTTGTCATTTGAAAACTTAAATTATCATGTAACAGATGAAGAAGAGAAAACAGATCATGTTGAGCTGACAAGTAAAACCATCTGGAATGGAAGAATTAAATATTTCTGTTGTATCTAGATACATATGTTCTTGACATACCGCGTATAATTTTAGCACTAAAACGCTTGAACCATTCCAATTCACAATGATAAGATAGAAGACTAGTGAAAGGCTCTTATTCATAGTTTGTATGTGGCAAATGTTTATTTTTTCTATAAATAAAGTTTACTGTTCTCCACTACTTTATATTCGTTAGTAGTTTGCCAGACATATTATCAGAGTTATAACTATTATAAATTCTTGAGGTATGTTCACCAATTTTAGAGTAGATTTGATAATAATGGATGATTCCTATATTGAACAGTTTCAAGAAATAAACAGAATAATAGCCTGATCATTCGTAGCATATTCGTTTCGTAAAAAAATGGCCTCCGGCATTTATATATTTCTATGCTTTTCTAGTTTCATCTATCTCCAATTCATCTACATTGAAATCCAGTCACAGGTGTCTAGATGTAATATTTATGCTGACGGGTTACTTCATTATGTTGAGGTACGTTATAAGATAACAACGGACCACTGTGAGTGCTAATGACTACATCATTACAATGCATCAATTGATGATGTGTTACGTACGATTAGAACATGTGTTAACCTAATATCGGTATTTTGTTTACTCTAAAGAATTGTATAACATTAAGTCACGAAACGTGAGAACTACAATTCTCCAACTCAGTGGCATATAACAAATTGTATATTCATTACCAACTCCCTACACAGGAGTCAATTTAATTGAAAATATGAAGTCCAACCATGGTATTGATACACAATTACTACTGAAGTTCCCATCACCGCATCGGTACAATCTGCACCATGCAGTTTGAGTAAGACCTAGTTATAAAAGCAGCATTTAATTAATTGCCTGAAAGTTGTTATATTGAATGTGTATATATGAAACGCTTACACTAACAAATAACTTCATTATAATTTCTCTCAGAGATGGTATTAAATAACTTCATTTAAATTTTTATTAAACTTGAAAAACATGATATAAATACACTTCAGTCGATGCGGACCAAGTCCACACAAACTGCGCACATTGGGTAGTTTGGTTACTGTTTTTAATAAAGTTTACAAGATGATTAACTAAAACATAGATGTTAGAGTTGGACTGTGCAAAAACAAGGACATAACATGAAATAACAACGGTTTATGTGATAGTAGAAAAGTAACATGGGATGCAAACCTTCTGTGAATCACAATGATAATGTGAGTAAACATATATAGAAGATTGTTTAGTAGAAACTACCGAAATAACCGACCATATTATAATCCACCATCGCTGATGTCGAATGGATAAGTTATATTGGGGTTTTGCCAGCATATGACGGTGTAGTAATTGATCTACGCAGACAGGCTTCAAATTCCAATTTCAATCTGTTTTTCTATGAAAACTGTTCGAATGCATGTAATTGTGAATCACATGAGTCTTAAAAACGCAATGATTGATAATTTTACCTACAACGATCTAAGACCACGTAGTTCACGTGTACCTCATATGTATGGTTTACCAAAAGTTCACAAACATGACGTTCCCTTCAGATCTATCCAATCAATGATCAACTCACCGTACCATAAAGTTGTACGCTGGTCAGCGGTTAAACTAGAACGGTTCGTCGAAGATTAGAAACATACACGTTAAGAGATTCATTCCAGTTTGTTGATAGATTAAATCATACGAATGTTATCGATAAGTTCATGGTCTCTTTTGATGTAACGTCCTTGTTCACCAATATACTACTTTTTGAAACTACTGATTTTATTTGTCAGAATGATGATCTCTGCCTATACCAGCAACAGAACTCAGAAAACTACTACCAATGTGCACAACTGATGTTCAATTCCATTTCTTTAACACCATATATCTCCAAATCGATGGCGTAGCAATGAGGAGTCCACTAGGTCCAATTTTGGCAGATATTTTTATGGGGTATCCTGACAGCACAGTACTTAAACAGGCGATTAGTGAAACTACGGAATAGTAAAGATATGTGGACGACACATTTATTGTCTGTAATAATAAACAGCATGCAATCCGTTTGCTAAAACTCTTCAATAACGCTCATCCTAGCATACACTTTACTATGGAGCACGAACAGGACGACATGTTTCACTTTCTTGATGTTGCCATAAAACGTAAGAAAGACGTGACAGTACAACGTTCAGTTTATGGAAAAAGCAATTGGAATGGCCTCTATCTGAATTTCAATAGTTTTTGTCCAAATAGTTACAAGTAGGCACCGATTAAAACACTATTTGACAGGGTAGAAAAGATATGTACCACCGACAAACTTGAAGAAGAATTAATGAACCTAGAAAAATGTCCAAGAAACAACTTATATCCACAAGGGTTTAGTGAAAAATATAAAAGGCACAAGTTAAACAAGACGGAAATAACTACGGTCTATAAAAAGACAGTATCTATAAATCTTAACTTTAGAGGTGATAACGTCGCACAAATAATCAGTAGGAGACTGAATATCACGCTTGCCATAACTTATCCGGCTGCTAAACTTTTAACTTTCTATAAAACAACATGTTCAATACCTCAATCAAAGGTCGACAAGCACCCGTTTCATGTTACTGTCAACTGCTTTTATAAATTAAAGTGTGCCTGACAAAGCAGTTACATTGGTCAAACAGAAAGGAGAGCATACCTTAGATTTTTTGAACATGTTGCAAAACGTCTTAGAACAAGGGGAAGAAAGACTCTGAATAGTGCAATCACCAAACATCTCCTTGATACAGGACATCAGGTAGATACCTTACAATCCTTCAAGATGATTAGTAAGCAGCCGAACTCTAGTCTCCTGAAGTTTGCTGAAGCCTTTGCATTCAGGCGTCAAAAACCTGACTTATGTGTTCAAAAGAAGATGGTTGTTAATCTTTCCTTGCCTTGGTCACAAATATTCCTTCGCTGCAACTTAAATGATCTTGTTTTGTTTTTTTTGTTTTTATTACATCATTGATTTTTATTTTTATTTCTTCAACTTCGTTTCAAATTAATAATCTTTTAACTGAACTCTACTCACTGTATTCCTATCAAAACTTTTACTCATTATGTAATCAATATGCGTTACGATAACACTATCTAATATATATTGATTGTATATCGTTGAGTTCTAGTTATTAACTCATACATAGCTTTAGAATTCATAATTTAAGCAATATGGGTCGACTGTCAAAAAAACGAGCACGGAAAAGCCCTAACTCTTCAGATATTACCAATTCTGTTATTACCTATTTTTCTTGCTCCGCTACTCCTTTTGTATCTAATAACGTTGGGACTGATCTTACACCACACGTGCTGCTGGATGACTCTGTTTCTAATTTAGTAATGAGCTCCACATCAAGATCAAAAAGGATCGATGATATGAAGAGTGAATTAAACACTCTGTTTAAGCAACTAAGCAATATGCGTTCTAATGTCGAGTCACTTTCTAACTCTTTATCAAAGCATGATGATTTTAAGCAAGAAATATGTAGATTTTCTTTATGTAAATATAGACAAGAACAATATGGATTTCAAAGTGAGTCACTGCATTAGTGCGTGTATTATACAATACAGAAAGAAATCAAATGGATCACATTATATGAGTAGACTGACAAGATGATCTTTGGCGAATCATGTAAGAATGAGATTGCATGCTTTCATTTTATATGTTTGATGGTGAACGTGAACTAATAATCAGAATAATGTTCAGTGAAAATATCACAATGTTGAACTGTGAAAATACAACTTGTTTAACTCCATACGCTGAATCAATGTTAAGCATCCAGGTTTGGCTACATTCAAGGGAACATCATAGGGGTATTTCGTAAGCGAAATATGATTGAAATTTCGTCAAAACTAATGTAATTAGTAAATCAACGAATACAGTGTCATTACAAATTTTGCGAAATTCAATGAATCATTTCTCGTCATTTGTACTCAACGTTGGGTATAACGACCGAACTGCAAGTATTCGGTTTGAACGCAGGATTGACAAACCAAAACATGCGTTCTAAAGTCGAGTCACTTTCTAGCTCTTTATCAAAGCATGATGATCTTAAGCAAGAACTAAAGACACTATCACCCTTAAAACTGCTTTTGTCAAAGGGCATCGTTCCTGCGGAACTTGATGACATTATAAAAGCAGAATCTGTTATCGATTTTTGTCGCTAGTGAAGTTACCAAGCGAATAGTCTCTCGTAATAACGTGATTGTCTATAATATACCTGACAAAGTCCCCATTAAAACTGTAAGGAATCCGATATTAAAAGCATCTTACCTTCAATACAGTCCATGCCAATGCATCCGACTTACTAAGAAGCACCAGAAATACTCGTGCTCGGTCTTGTTCAGGTTTGATTCTCATATATTAGCTGGACAGTTAAAAGAATCTGAGCGGCTGATATGCGCGCTTACGTAGTTTAGAAACGCTCACATAGTCTCAGATAACACCACCAATCAAAGACTTACGCAAAAGCGTACCGTGAACGAAAATAAAGATGTTCAGATCATAAAAAATCACGATGCATCAGCTGCTGGATCCACCGATACTGGTACCCTATCTCTTGTTCTCCAGTACTCTGATCTGCCAACAAAGAGTGCTAACTTTCCTTGAAACTGTTCAATATAGGAATCATCCATTATTATCAAATCTACTCTAAAATTGGTGAACATACCTCAAGAATTTATAATAGTTATAACTCTGATAATATGTCTGGCAAACTACTAACGAATATAAAGTAGTGGAGAACAGTAAACTTTATTTATAGAAAAAATAAACATTTGCCACATACAAACTATGAATAAGAGCCTTTCACTAGTCTTCTATCTTATCATTGTGAATTGGAATGGTTCAAGCGTTTTAGTGCTAAAATCATACGCTGTATGTCAAGAACATATGTATCTAGATACAACAGAAATATTTAATTCTTCCATTCCAGATGGTTTTACTTGTCAGCTCAACATGATCTGTTTTCTCTTCTTCATCTGTTACATGATAATTTAAGTTTTCAAATGTCAAATACTGTCATGGTGCATTTGAACTATTTCAGTTGGATAGATCCTACTTACTGCGATAAATCTTCATAGTGAATACTCTAACAAACAAACCATTGGGCAATCCGATTCATATAATGCATTTGGGCTATTTTCGTTGAATGGATCAAATTTACTGCGCCCAATAATTATAGTGAATTCTCGAACAAATATATGACCAAACTATTCTATTCAAATGACTTCAATCTCACTCACATACAGTCAGTATAATATGTGAGTACATGACTGCCATTAGTGAGACATGATATCACAAATCCCTCACCGACTAATCAATATGAAAATGTGATGATGAGTCAAGATTTAGGAATTAGCCATGTCAAGACATCTTTATGATGGTGTTTGTTCAATTAGATTGGTCGACCAATACTTCGATTAGACATGCTGTGATTGAAGCTATTAAGGTTGTGAATCTCCAAAAACACACAGATAGATACACATGAAGTGCTCCAGACACACACGTGGACACTACTGCTGATTAGCCAGCAAATCAGACATTTGTCTGTGAGTGGTATACTGTATACATTGATCAATCATCATATGAGCAAACGTACTGAAATGAACTAGATATCGGGAAAAGATCGACCTGAAGACAGTAAATCTGTGTTACATGAAGACCTGGACAAATGTGCAAATCGTAACTGTTTGAACGTTACGTTTAAGGACATTATCGTCTGAGCTCTAGTGTTCATAATCTAGGTCTTGTTAGCGAACTGCAATGCTATGTTTACCACCTGTTTGTTGGGTGGTTTTAAATGTGGTTACTAAACACTTTGCTACAGAATGATATGAGTAATCTTACACTTTATTAGATTATCTTAATCCGATATTCAGTTTGCGTATCTGCGGTAAGCCCAATAATGCAAATAAATAGGTACCTACCGCCCTCACTTTTTTGGTATATGATTGATGGAACCACCTGTTGATATGTGAGCTGTTTCAGTCATGCGGTCAATTCATCCTTGTTCTTGTTATTGACATCATTTTGTTCATTCAGTTTTTGAAAGTTTTGGTGATCATTCGAGATGAAATTCATTTTGTCGATGTAGTCATTTTTGTTAACAATAACAGTTCGTCAACTTTTATTAGGTTTTGTGATAATCGATTTCTCATCATTGATGAGTTCATTGATGAGTTCATTGACGGCTTCATTATGTATCTTAGTTAAAACACTTCTGTAGTTATATCCACCACACTCAAACTCATAGCAACAACAAATCCATCTTACCACATTCATATTGCAACTCGCTACTAGGTTATTAGATCTGTTGTTGTTAATCACAATACCTAATCTAGAATTATAATCTTTCACTCGCAACATCAATAATAATCCTTACCCATATGTCCTCACGCAACCAGTGCTTTAAGTACAAAGCTGTTCACATATATATGTACGAAAATACAGCTTGATAACACGTTTGTTGAAAATAGGTCTGTTTACCTTCTTTTCAATTTTTTGAAGCTTTCAAGTGAAAGTTACTCGACGTGTAAAAAGCGCATGATAAGCGACGCAATCAGTAGACAGCTCGGTAAATCTCGTCAATCGCATTTCACTTTCATGAAGCAAACTTTATTAATGTGATTATATTTATGTAGATTTTCTTTATGTAAATATAGACAAGAACAATATGGATTTCAAAGTGAGTCACTGCATTAGTGCGTGTATTATACAATACAGAAAGAAATCAAATGGATCACATTATATGAGTAGACTGACAAGATGATCTTTGGCGAATCATGTAAGAATGAGATTGCATGCTTTCATTTTATATGTTTGATGGTGAACGTGAACTAATAATCAGAATAATGTTCAGTGAAAATATCACAATGTTGAACTGTGAAAATACAACTTGTTTAACTCCATACGCTGAATCAATGTTAAGCATCCAGGTTTGGCTACATTCAAGGGAACATCATAGGGGTATTTCGTAAGCGAAATATGATTGAAATTTCGTCAAAACTAATGTAATTAGTAAATCAACGAATACAGTGTCATTACAAATTTTGCGAAATTCAATGAATCATTTCTCGTCATTTGTACTCAACGTTGGGTATAACGACCGAACTGCAAGTATTCGGTTTGAACGCAGGATTGACAAACCAAAACATGCGTTCTAAAGTCGAGTCACTTTCTAGCTCTTTATCAAAGCATGATGATCTTAAGCAAGAACTAAAGACACTATCACCCTTAAAACTGCTTTTGTCAAAGGGCATCGTTCCTGCGGAACTTGATGACATTATAAAAGCAGAATCTGTTATCGATTTTTGTCGCTAGTGAAGTTACCAAGCGAATAGTCTCTCGTAATAACGTGATTGTCTATAATATACCTGACAAAGTCCCCATTAAAACTGTAAGGAATCCGATATTAAAAGCATCTTACCTTCAATACAGTCCATGCCAATGCATCCGACTTACTAAGAAGCACCAGAAATACTCGTGCTCGGTCTTGTTCAGGTTTGATTCTCATATATTAGCTGGACAGTTAAAAGAATCTGAGCGGCTGATATGCGCGCTTACGTAGTTTAGAAACGCTCACATAGTCTCAGATAACACCACCAATCAAAGACTTACGCAAAAGCGTACCGTGAACGAAAATAAAGATGTTCAGATCATAAAAAATCACGATGCATCAGCTGCTGGATCCACCGATACTGGTACCCTATCTCTTGTTCTCCAGTACTCTGATCTGCCAACGAAGAGTGCTAACTTACCTATTATGCCTGTAGTGACATCTGATAACCAATGTACATCTACTGATTACACTAATCCGATAGTATCCAATTTACCATTGGAAGCCCATAAGCAAATACCTAGTCCTAATGCGACAGCTCTTAAAAACACTGTCAAGATTAAAAAGTCTATGTCACGTAAGAAGAATGTTTGTACAGAACCTTCTGGTTCTAGACCCAATAATAAAAGTATTACGACGGCCCTACTAAATACAAATAAGACTATACTTCCCGACACCATGCTTTACCCAACGCATCGTAGGGGAGGATATAAGGGCAGACCTGGTTCAAATGTCTCACAAGACGGCCACTTCAATCATTATGTAAGTAGGCCTGATACTGGACAGACCACAGTAAACCAACGAGCCTCACGAGTACCCTCAAACGTTTTAAATGATAAGCCTGTAAGACGTAACCTCTCTCAACACTTTCCCATTAGGCAAGATGGATTACTAGGTTACCCAACATCAAACGTTTTGAATAATATACCAGTAACACGTAACTTTTCTCAACACTTTCCCATTGGGCAAGATGGATTACTGGGTTACTCACCATCAACCCAACCTTGTCTTAACTGTCCGCCTAGTCAAGTTCCACAAATAACCCGCCTTATCAAAATAATGATTTTTTTGGCCTTCAGAAATCCTCAGTCCCACTAACACTCTTGTTTAGATGCTTGTGTACCTCTTAAAACGTACAGGTCTATTAAACCTTACGAATTATATATACCAGCTAAATATCCTAATAAGCTAAGACGCCTACAGAATCGTTATTTCAAGTCAAACGACTTCACGACAGCTGCGCAAATAACAATAATTTTTATTCAAATTAAAGAGACACATAGGTTAAAAGCCATTAATGAGGAGTTACTAGCACTTAATAGTAACTCAAAAGTACAAAACCTAACTCTACTTCTCAATAAACGCGCTAAAGTAACTCAAAATATTGATATACCATGCATCCAGCGTAATAACACTTTTATATACGACTCAAAAACTATGGCAGACCTTTTCAGTGGTACTTTTGAGAATGATGTAGGAACCACAAGTGGCTCGGCTTCAAGAGTTACGTGCGTGACCAGCAACTACATAAAATCTGTCTCCTTCACATGTAAGAAAATTAATATGGCTATAAATGCCCTTAAGCTTTCGCGCGTTCATGGAGCAAACGCGATTCCATCATTTCTCTACAAATACGGTGAACAAGATATTCCACTTCTTCTTCTAAAGCTGTTTACTCTCTCTATGGAAACTGGTTCTTACCCTTACTGTTGGAAAACCGCGTACATCATATCACGTTATAAATCTGGAGATAAGACTGACATGAACAATTATCGGCCAATAAATATTACTCCAGTGATCTCTAGGATTATGGAGAAAATTGTAAGTGATGAACTTTCCAACTATTTACTCGCTGGAAACTTTATCAATGATACTCAACATGGATTTCTCAACAATAGATCTTGCATGACATGTCATTTCGACTTCTTTAATTTAGTCTACTCTCTACGTAGCCAAGGATATCTAGTCTTAGTGCTATATCACGTATTTTAATGTACAAGTTTGTGTTCGACCTCTTCTAGAATATTGCACGTTTATTCTTAGTATGGCGCGCATAAAGGATAAATTAAGGCTGGAATCAGTACAGAGACGATATACACTTCGTATTCTTGGAGCTGATTGTACCTTAATTTATAATTCTAGATGTAAAAACTAGAGCTAGACTGTTTATGGAAGAGTAGACTCAAACTAAATCTTATTTTTTTCTTCAAACTACTTAATGAATTATCCTTTACATCCAATCATGTAATTCAATACGCAGAAACTCCTCATTATGAAACCCGTAATTCCTTGGCACATGTGAAACAAACTTATTCTAAATCATCTCTTTATATGAATTACTTTGCCTGTAAATTTTCTAGACTCTGGAATAACCTACCAGAACATATCCGTACGATAAAATCACTCCCATTATTTGTACGTTGCATCGATGCATACTGCTCCTCTGAAAATGCATTGAATGCTCTAGCACCTGCAAGTGTATCTCACTCCACAAGTGTTGTTATAGGAACTTTAAATGTTTAGGCATTTTTATCAGTGCATTCTCTGGATAAAACCACCAACTTGCTGTCACTCTATGTTAATACCCTCCCCAGCTAGTTTTACTAATTTGAATATCATCAACAGTATATCACTGTGTCACACGACATACGCATTTTGATAGATCTGATTGACATATTTCGGTAATTACTGCTTTGTTGTTCCGTGCTCTCTGTTTTCGTTATAATTTCTCTACTTGTATATATTTATCATTAAATCGATCTGGCACACGAAATGACCTTAAGTACACCGTTTATAAATCAACAGACTGTCCAGTTAAGAAATATTACATGTTCCCGGCTGATACATTGGATCGCTGTAATACCTAAACAATTACTGAACTAGTAAACTTAAAACTCGTATCACATGTTTGTTCTGTACATAATATGATATTATTTATATCAAATTGATCATGCCTGTAAGCTTTTGTGAATTCTGTAATTGTCATTTTTTCAGAATGTAAATTTTGATTATTAATTGTTTCTAACCGTTTTTGAACTGTTGTCACAAGGATGTAGTTTATTCTTTCACATTAGGTATATATTTACAATATTCAGTCCGTTAATTTCATTTACACCCTTGCTATACTATACGAATGTCTTCAATATAACTTCTAACCAAACCCTCTAATGTAAGTCATTTAAACCCATTATCTATTTATGATTTAAAAATATCACAGGTTGTAAGTAGCTGATGAGAATCTACGAAATAAAATGAATTCATGCTATTCTGCTGGAATCTTTGTTATAGCTCACAACCACAAGTGTTACATACCGAAGCTAGTTACTAGCGAGAATATAATTATCGTGAATACATGCTTCTGTATGTGGAGCCGTGCATTTATACAGACTAGGAACACTTTTCTAGGATAAAACGGCTTCCCGCCATTTAACGATGGCTTAGCTGATATCTATTCCTGGTCTCAATTATGAAAAAATCCATACTTGAAGTGATTTTTATTGCTTTTCGTATTTAAGTGTAAATAGCCATAAGTAAGTTCACAAATTTGTTGGTTCTGTACTCTTCAATATTTGTCGCTGACCACATAAGTTTTCAATGACTCACCTTACCGTGGTCACTCACTAACTCATCCGTATACTCAAAGGCTCCTACAACCACTAGTCAACTTACATCAGTCTGTTTAGTCTTTATTTGAACACATAGATATTGGTACAATGAGGCATCAAATACATACGCGCCACCTGGATCTCATTTGATATGTGTGAAGGCGGTGACACTGCTCGCGTGCTCAAAACGAAGCAGAAGGTTTTCGAAGGGGGGCACACCACGAGCCTTCGACCTGAACGTCTGACCCACAAGCTAATGGAGCATCGTAGGATATACAGTTCTACGATACCCGGTAACCAGGAATTGGTCCATACGCCATTTGTTCCTTCAGGATATTGGGGCCAACCCATGTGCATAATTGGTTTGGGATCCGGCGCTTTAGCCGGATATTCTCTTTTCGTCCGCCTATTTTCTTAGACAACTCCCTCACCACGAGAAGGCAGTGAGTGGGACCTCCCTTGCAGAGGCTGTATACACGTGGCCATATGAGAACATTTTGAGAGGGTGGTCAGACTCTCCTCACTCTTGGCCTCATCTAGGCATTTATGGGAACTTAGATCAGTCACTTATCTATATGTCGATAGTCTATCAAATACGTATAATCAAACCTACACTATTCTGAATCCTGGTTTCACTGGGTTGTCACGTTTCGATTATTGATATGGATAAAGCGCGAAAAACCCCAAATATTTGTGACATCTTTAAACTTTCAAGTGTTCGAAAAGATTTCAACATGGTCTCTTGTTAATTGATAAACTCAGTCAACTCAATTGCTTCACATCTCACTTTTGATTTTTCTGAATTTCAGAAAACACAAATAGAAAATAACATTAGCGTAAACAACAATAAGAATAATGATCAAATTCCAATGATTATCTGACAGAATTACTCTATGAAACTCAAAAACTTCATGACTACCAAAACACTATTTGTTCTTTGTTTCCGACTAAAATTGACTGATCAAGGTTGATGTTCACGACATATCTGTACATGATGGATGTTGGATCAAGTGCAGAGATGTGATCGTGAGAGTATATTCGGAAGCTGAGCAATTCAGTTTGATTAGCTAAATAATCCCTGTATATACTCACAACGATTGCCCTTTGATATTAAGTACATTTCAATACAATATCAGTCGTAACTTAACAAACTGTCATCTTATGTTACCTAATCATTTGTTTGATTAAACGAGTCATGCAACTTATAGTGGTAAATGAATCCTTAAAATCGATAGCTCTGTAAGTCTTTGATATTCGATGCTGGTCACATTAAATTTAAAAGACCCACCTAGCTGATGACATAGGGTCATACATCCGCACTGGACGAGTGGGTAATTTGTGCTCAACATTTTCTATAATCAGCAGTCATCTTAGATGAGTCACTTCACAATATTTTGATAGTCTATGGAATGTATATTTTTGAAACTCTCTACATCTGACTTTTGTTTTCACCGATTCGGCAAGTTTCGATTATTGAAATTGTTATGGATGAGGTGCTGTCAAAATACAAATACTTGTGGCTGCTTTAAATTTCAAAGAAAATTTAAACAATTCGAATTGGTTGTAAACAAATCTCTTGTCAGTTGAAAACCACAGTCAACTGAGTTGCTTCACATCTCACTTATCACTGATTTTCTTGATTTTTAGATAACACAAACAGAAAATTATGAAAGAGTAAACAGCAATACAAATGATGAATAAATTCCAATAATCATTTGAAAGAATCACTCATGCCACCTCAAAAAAGTTATATAACAATCATTTACTGACCTTACAAATACAGTTTCAATTCTACTAAACTAATGGTTGGCTGTCGGTTTGTATACACAGATGGAGAATATTTCTAAAGAATCTGGATCAAACTATCATTCTTCCAGGAACTTATGAATATATGCGTGTATACCGAAACGAGATATTTGACTTAAATCTGAATCAGATTTCCGTCTTTCACGAAAGTTTGATAAATCGGGTATCAGTTCTCCTTGAAAATGTCGTATAAATGTAATATTATCTATTCTCGTTATTCTGATGTCTATAAAGATATTTTGCGGATATGCACGACATACTTACTTTGTGAACAGTTTTTGATATTCATTATATTATATTTGAAATAATCGCAGTGATTGAAATTTAAATAATTTCAACGTTTGTACATTTACCGGAAATGATTGTAAAAGTTGTTCAAAATTGCATGGCCTTGAATTCACTTTCTTCCTTTTTGAATCGCTCATAGCATGATACATGCTGCTAACTGCTCGTAACTACACTAATACACAAACTTCTCTCGTTTTTCATGGCCTTCGGTTATCATAACTGAACTCTAAGTTATCTATCATTTACATTTATAGACTGCAGCCATAGTTCTATTATATTGTACGTTTGGCTATATTACTGGAATCATAGCAACCTCGTTAGAATTGTTATTTGTTTATAGTGGTGAATTATGCTGCCACATGCAACTCGAACATGACAAATCTTGTTGATTTAAGTAACATATTAAAGCATAAATTTTGGGACGTTTTATCTTTATTGTCGTTTTTGTGTTAATATAATCTTTGAACAACCCCAGTATGAGGGGAAATACATTGAGTTATTCAACGAATTTGAATATCACGTAACATAGAATAACAATGATGGACAAAAGAATACTTTCAAACAGTTACCGTAGAGGTTTATTTTGTAAATAATGATTTTGAATAAAATGATTTTAGATTGCCCTCCAATTTGAACTGCATCTGATAAATCATTCCAATCTTCAAATGAAGTGGTTTTAGGATCATTGAAGTTAAAATAGAGTTAAGTAAACTAAGTCACCTCGTCGTATGAGAGTTGTTGGTGTTGAGACTTCATTGAAGTCAGCTGTCATTGTGTTGTCGCTTGTAGTCAACGTCTCTGTCTTATCATTTTTCAATGAGTTTTACTTCATAACGTTGTAAGATCTGAGCAATGTCACAACAGACTGACAAGTTTTAATTTTACTGCCGATACGTGAACAACAAGTTTATGCGTTGTAATGATCACAGTTGATCGCTAGACACATTGAGCGACTCCATGAACTTCAGTAGTCCATACAATTCCCATATGATTAACAAAATGGAGGTACAGTAGCCTATGTAGACGCTTTACATACACGGAGTAAGGACGAGTCATTAGAAAGAAACATAAACAAGAGAACCACTTCGACGGATGATTCAGTTCCTAAAATATTTTGCAATCATTCGAGATGTTATTCATTTTGTCAATTAAGTCATTTATGTTAAGTAGGACAGTTCCAGTTCTCTATTTGCTTACCGTAATAATTGAATTCACGTCTCTTATGAGTTCATTGATAGCTTCATCGTGTTTCTTAACTAAAATACTTCTGTCGCTACACCTAATATTCGTTAAATGATGGTAAAAGTTTAATCATCGTGATACAATTGTATTGTAGTTTTTTAACACTTTTTCAAGTTTATTGTTATTATACAAATTACGTAGTCAAGAATAAAATCTGCCGATTACATTACAAACATTATTCCGCCCTCAACGGTTCTCAAAACCATAACTACAGTAATGGATTTTCATATCTATATACTATTGTGCCGGTTGGTAATAAGATAGTTGAAAGGATATACCTTCATTGAACTTCGCGTTCTGATTAAATTCATCTCTTCGTTTGTACCTTGAAATTAACCATTATTCGATGAATGTAAAACAATCGATAGTCTATTTTGAGGTAAGCACGAAAATAATCATATTGTTCTCATCACGGCTTGCCTTTAGTTATTTTAATATGAACTATATGACACCAAAAAAACAATAAAAAATCACGAACTAATTTACAATATCTATTCATAAAACAACACAATACGAACAAAAATAATAATAGTATCGATAAGAACTACATTTCAGTTAGTCTAAAATTCATATAAATTCTGTTTCTTTAAACCGGCTTTCAAAGGTCCAAATATACTGCAATAGAGAATATTTCGATGGAACCTGGACCAAATTGGTTTTCTGGCGCATTGCTCCCTTTATATACTTTTATAGCAATACATGCAGTTAGAGATAATTCTAGAGGCTTTGAATCAGATTTCAGTGTTCCACGAAAGTATGGTGTAAATTTATCAAATGGTAATTTTACTTTCTGTCGTACATTAGATGTCTATAAACATTTCATAGAAAACAGATTGAATGATTTTACACATTTGAGTATATCACATTACCTCGAATTGCGACTCATGTGATTCACAATCTCGCACCTCTGAACATTCACCATACAATACAAATTGAAATTTAGAATTTACACCCTGTCTTTGTAGATCAATTTCAGATATCTATGAACATTTCATAAAAGTTAAAATTGACGTTCATTAGAAAATGTGTTATCAATATACGTTGAGATTTTTGCGCAATATCGCAGATGGTCTGAAACCGTTTGAAACCAGATTAATGGTCCAGACATTGAGCGCTGATGATATTCTTATGTTCGATTTCGAATGGTCGCTTGATGTTTCCATATTTTCATTGCTCGTTTGAACTTCATCGGTTTACGGTCTCAATATGAAAGAATTGATTTACATTCACGACCTGTTCACTTCTATGTATATTTAAGTTCATGGACATGTTTTACAAATAACAAGACAACGTTTCAAAATATTGTGAGTTTCACGTCAGCGTTTTTATTTACTCTTGCGATATACGATAGAAAGGAGCAGACGTTTCAATTGCAGGTTATTCATTATTAGTTTATAGTAATTCCATAAATCCTTGTCACATTTTAAAATGATTTCAGTAAATTAATGGGGAATGCAGTAAACCTTGTAATTAGCGCAGCTTGACAATCTTCAGAGCAGCGTATTTATACTCAGGAGAACTGGTGAACCGAGACACATCCTAAGCACAACCTCTAGGATCGCAGTCGATTCCGTCGTCACTGGTATTTTTCGGTGGTGGCCAGTTCCACAAAAAGACTGTGATTTTAAATTGATTGGTCATTGAGCAGGGAGAAATTTCATGCTTGATAATCCCTTAAAACTGATTATACACTACAAATCATCCAGTGACTGCCATCAATGCCGTCTAGCAGTCTTGAAGACCGCAATTGAGCAAGGATGAATACAGTAAATCAGATGAAGAAATGATCAAGAATTATGAGGGCTGACCACACTTACACAATTTCTCGTTATAAATAACTGTTTATATCACTGTCTAATAATACATCAGATTGAGTTCGTGATTCAGAGGTTTCTTTCAAAATTTTAAATAAACTGTGATTAAACCATTTACATCTGAATAACTTACGCTTAGGCTAGAGTACCTCCTTTCTTCAAACGATCACATGTGTACAATGCAATAAACTAGTCTGTAGTGGTAGATTACGCTCTTCGACACAATAAGCAATGATAGTAACGAATACATAGTTCATTCGTTATTTTTGTTTGAGAATTGTTGTTGCTTGGAATAAAAGTCGATAGTCTCAGCTATCACATTTCTCATCAACGAGTTGACACAGTGATCCAATTAAACGAAAACCATTATAAGAAAATCACAAAATGGCCAATTCAAATAACTTTACTCATGATCACATTCACATATTAGTTACTCACTGGAAGATATGAAAAAGTACAACGGATCAGAATATGTCCTAATGAGTACATCATCAGAATTCACTTTCTGACGGAGAGCTACGTAATGGCACTTTTATATTTACCCTGAAGAAGTGAGTTACGTGAGGTCACGAAACATCAGTAGTACAATCCTCCTACTCATTGAGATATAACAAGTACCGGCTGTTTACCCAATGCTAAATTTATTTGAAAACATCAAGTCCAGCCTTGCTTTTGGTACGTAATAATGTACACAGGTTCCATTTTTCCATTTTGTTGCTTATTCCTCACACAAATGAATAACATAAACCATTCAAAAATCCTTATGATTATTACAAGTTCAGCTAATGATTGTAATGTAATTTCGTAACTAGTAATGATCACTTTTATCCAATACATACTAAAGTGATCTCGAATTCACCACCAATCTCTTAAATAAACAACAATACCGTGCACATATACGAATGTATAATATTGAATTTGGAATCATGGATGCATTCGTGGAGACATCACTTATCAGTATGTACAGAAATCAGAAACTATCACTACAACAATAAATCAAACTGATTTACCAATATAAGTCTTACTGTTCTTTCTCATAATTGAAGACATCAACTTGCAGGCTGGCATCAGTTCTAAATTTTTTATTTTGCTCTCATGTTATTCATTCAGTGACTTCCATAAGTTAAAGTGTGAACTATGCTTAAGGTGACTATCATTATGACATACTGAGGCAAGATATTGTGTCTAATTATCTGATGTCTTCCAACATATTTTGTGAGCGAATCTACCAATACGAATTAAAGAAGCTCATAATGAGTTCCTCAAGTATTTCAACGAAAAAGTCACACCAATCTGTAGAAACTAAACTGTACAGATTTTATTACTGATTCTCTGAATAAACCGAACTGACTGGCGATAACCACACAAATAGATAGACATCGGATGGGAAGTCTATAATGAATGTTCGCCTTAGACTAGTCTGTTATTTAAAGTACGAGAATAAAACGATTGCTGTCATTAATATACTTTGATTGCTACAAAAGTTAATATTACCTTTTAACCAAAACTGATCATTTATCTATATATGTGTGTGTACCTGGTAACAGAATAATGGTTTTACTAAATTGCTCTTGGTAAAATTTCGTAATTTTGTAGCGAATTATTGTCTCAAACATCCGGTGTGTGTAAACCGTTGAACGTGTTATTCAACTCGAAAAGTCATTATGAAACTTATCACATTCGTGGTATAATGATTGGATGAAACTCACAATCTGGTTGTGAAATAAAAGTATAGAAGCATGCTCGTAGGTGATGGGTTGAAGAGAGAATATACTCTAGCATAAGCGTAAGTTATTCAGATGTAAATGGTTTAATCACAGTTTATTTAAAATTTTGAAAGAAACCTCTGAATCACGAACTCAATCTGATGTATTATTAGACAGTGATATAAAAAGTTATTTATAACAAAAAATTGTGTAAGTGTGGTCAGTCCTCATAATTCTCGATCATTTCTTCATCCAATTTATTATATTCATCCTTGCTCAAATGCGGTCTTCAAGGCTGCTAGATGTCATTGGTTGTAGTCACGATCGTATGAGTCAGTTTAAACAATGGAGCAACTTCCACGAACTACAATATAAATTATGTGGTCACATACTATCGTGTTACATATAACGAACAAGACCTTAGTTCTTCAGATTTATCGAGATACTAATCATTAACGTAACGACATTTGGTAGTGAGTTTGGTTTCTACCATTTCATTGATGCATTCTGTACCATGCAGTCTAAGTAAAATCTGGCGATGCAAATGTCGTTGAGTGAATTTCTTCATGGTTGGCAAGTCTTTCCAGCACACAATAAATGATGAAATTATCATTTTTATGTGAAATTGGATTCCAGTGTTTATTAAACTTGTATAAATACACTCCAGTTGATGTGGATCGATTCGACATAAAATTGATCTAATTGGGTAGTTTGGTTACCGTTGTAATTAAATTTTTCTAGATGATTCTGTACTTCTTAATGAGATTGGGGAAAAGTTGAATGTGCGTAATGTATTCATGTAAGCCGAAAGGTTTATCGCTGAACGAGTTATAGTGTACAAACAGCACTGAGGAATAAACAAACATTATATTACTCACAATTCATTGGCCAGTCAATGTAAATAACACAGTGTGTTTGGGAAACTCGATAATTCCCAAGTAGATTAGTGACGATAGAATCAATTGCGATTCTAGAATTATACAGCGACCTGAGCATTAGAGAAAGGAAGCAAAGTACTTAAGAAACACTTCACTCCAAAGGTTCACTAATATATGGTAAATATGAGATTTTTATAATAATTTAGATGATCTTGGGTTTTCCTGAAAATTTCAGCATGCTACTAAATATAGTAACAGTGTAGTAATCATACAATCAGAAACTCGAAATGTGACTTTCCGAATTCCAGATGTTTCTATCATAAACGACCGTTCAATCATGTACTGAAAAATTTAGGAGAGCCCATTATCGATCCCACACGTATGATTCAGACTTAGGAACTCCGTTGGCGCTCAAAAGCATGAAGTCCATACCCCCGATCAAGTTCTCAACAGTGTCAGTGTTTAAATTCAACCAATCTCTATTTCTCAAATATATTCAATGCTAAGTGATTCAGTCATAATATATTCAACTTCACTGATCCAAAAACCACTGTATTTGAAAATGGGAGTAAGGTGTTAGATTCACATTTAATTGGAGGGTGATCCAAAGCTGAACAGCTACATTTTATTTATACAAAATTTAATTAACACCATGTTTAGAAATATCAATCAGCAATATTCTTATATCTAACCAATCCACGAACTTGATATCGGGAGACAACTGAATGTGTAAAAGACGTCCTGTGCAAAATGCAGACTATATTGATACTACAAGTGCTATCATTTAAGGTGTCGATATGTGTCAACAATATTCTTCTATCCACTCAATCCACGACCAAATGAACCAAGTTTTGTTGGTGTCTTAAACGACCTGAATGTTCCAGATTTGTCAGAATACACAGCTTTTTCAATTGATCTATACAGATACGATGTACAGATATATTCACTTGTCGATCATGTGAGACCATTTTCGACGTAATGTGATACACAGTTGTATATAACATTTAAATGTGGTTTCACCAACTTTTTTTAGACATCCAGAAAAAGACAACAAATAATAGTGTCATGCAGTACATCTAAAACGTACTTTCGTGGAAGACGGAAATCTGATTCAACATTCCCAGATTTATATCAAATATCTCGTTTCGGTTCACAAGCATACAATCATACCTATTGGATGAATAATAGAATAATCCAGAATTTTTAGAAATATCCTCCGTCGGCGAAAAGAAACTCAAACCAACAGTCAATCATTAGGTATGTAGAACTGAAACTATATTTGTAAAGACAGTCGATGATGAATGTATAAAGTTTTTGAGTTTGAATGAGAAATTCCGTCAAATGATCACTGTAATTCAATCATCATTTGTAATGTTGTTATGTAATTTTCTATTTGTGTTATCTGAGGTCCAAGAAAAGCAGTGGTAAGTGAGATGTGAAGCGATTTGGTTCACTGAGTTTATCAATTAGCAAGAGATCACCTAAGGATCAAGTCGAAGAGTTTTCGAACACTTGAAATTTTAAAGATGTCACAAAAGTTTGGGGTTTGATTACACCTTGACCAGTAACAACTTCGATAATCGAAACTTCCCAGCCAGTGAAATCATAATTCAGTAGTGAATAGTTTTGATGTTATGAATTCGATAGGCTATAGACATATCGATGAATGACTGATCTAAGATGCCTGGCGGTTGTAGATGTTCAGCACAGAGTACCCAATCGTGATCTAGTGCGGATGCGTGAATGAGTGCCCTCAGCTAATGTGGTCAGCGCCAAATAACGAAGACGTACAGATTTCCTGATTTTGTGGACCTATTCACAGCTATAATATGCTCGACTACAGAAACCAAATTAGTGATTAGGCAATATCAAATGACAATGGCAATGAAAACTGCCTAATATCACATAGGCCATCGTCTTGATTATATACAGGGATCTTTCAGCTAAGCTGACTAAATTGTTGGACTATCATAAATACTTTCACTGTCACCAGTGCACACCTATAACTTAGCACTGACTCCAACTTCCATCAAGTCTGAACATGTCATGGCAATCAATCTAGATTAGTTAATTTCAGACGGTCACCAAGAATACACTATGAAAACCAATAGAAGTTACATATGCTAATGACGTTTTCACAATTGAAACCATGAATGGATATTAGCTGGACCATCGTTAAATATCTTGAAGCATTCCAAAGCTGTTTTATCCATGTACAGAACTCCTGATCTTCATAAATTCACGGCTGCAGATCCAAGAAACTTTACTAATGAGAACTTAATTCTCACTGGTACCTATCTCCAATATGTAATATTCGTAGTTGTGGTGAGAAACCGTGACACATGGAGTGCAATCACGTGAGATGTGAGACAGTTAACCACCTGAAGAAACGAATGAAGTTTATGCAATATTGTTGAGCTGACCAAATTTAGACATTGTTCATATACTATTTAATATTAATTGTGATCCGAGGTAATTTCCCATATTTCCCACTGAGTAAGTAATATGGAAACGTGATGATGACTAAGATTATTGGAATCGGGCATGTGGTGATTTTCTTATAATGGTTTTTGTTTAATTGAATTATTGATCTACACATTGAGTAGACATATTGTTGTTGATTCTATCCGTTTTCATTTCGAACAACAACAACAACAACAAAAGTTTTCAAACAACACATAGATATAACTACATGAAGTCGAATAGTTAAATATAGAAACAAACACGACTTCAGAAGTGTCACAGTAGCGTGTATTCGCTACACTGTCATTGCTTACATTGTTGAAGCCCGCAGTGAACTACTACAGACCAGTTTATTGCTTTGCACACTTCAGACGTGTTTCATATGTTTTGATTTTACATATTAATACGTTGAAACAAATCCACACTTTTGATTGTTTCACTAACAAATGACGAGGTGATAGCTGTCACTGGATATTTGGTCATTATTGCGAGATAGTTTGTGCATGGCATTACTCTTGTCAACATTGTGAACTGTAGTTTACGTGATTATCTTCAACGCTGATTATTAATTATGAGACAAGAATCACTGCATTTCTCAAAGTTCACAATCAGACTGTAGTTATTGATTCACTAAGTATAATAATTTTGATCAAATCTACAATTATGTCTTGCATACAAAGTGTCTCCTTGACTTTTTGACTTAACTTAAATCCGATCATTAGTTCAAGCTCACTATCAATAACACCACATGAAATGAGTTCGTGCGATCTCATTCTCAGATGATTAGCTAAAGGTCATTCAATAAGCTTATTCATATGTTGCGATCCATTTAACATGTTGACGTATGATATCAAACACGCACTAGCTCAGTGATTCACTTTGAAATCTATAATGGACTTGTGTATATTTACACGACAAAAATCTCCTTCATTGTTATCATTTGAATAAAACTTTCTCGAAGAATGTGAGATGTAAATGTTGAGATTAACTGGATAGATTACTGGTTGTGTGGAACAAGTCAGAAACAGTTTTATTGAGACCTGATAATCGAAACACACTTTTGATATCTTCTGGAGTTGCGAAATACCATAAACAATACTGACTGTTATAGATATATCAAAATAATTCAAAGCTCAATACTTATGGGAATCGAAAGCGGCAAGAACAGCTTTATATTCCTATTCTCAAGTATCATTGGAATCGTTCGGACACCCACGTCTATTCATTCTACTTTAGTCGCATTCTAACCATGTTGATTGTTCCCTTATCAATCTTCACTGTTTTATATGAGCTCATATATGTGTGTACATTTCTTATCGCATCACTCACCATATGTCTGTAACTTATTTTTGTGTGACTATAAATATTGATTAACACTTGACTAAAGGGGAGTTGACTTACCCGCCATCCTCACTAAGTGTCGTTTTGCTTTACTTTATTCCATTAGCTTCATTTCTTAAATATATGTATTCCAAAATTCATTCTCGTTATTTGACTTATCTTATTCCTTCATTAAGTAATGCGGTTTAATTCGATGATAATATACAAGGACAGACAATCTATATATTTCAACAACATACATTTTTGTGATATTCTTGGTGTCAGATCTCGAGCCACTGAAGTGAAGAGCCCGTCACCAAACATCATCCAATCTAGACGACGGCAAAATCAAGGTCCTACAGTTCTACCAATTACATACAAATCAATTGATCCTACAGATACCCAGTTATTTAGGATATGCAGAATACCGAAGGTACAAAAACCGCATATCCCGTTGCAACCGATGGCTGAAATGCAAGATTATTCTTATCATACCGCAGCAAAGTGGTTAGTACCCATTTTGAAAACACCCAACAAACACGTAGTGAAGCATGGTCGTCGACAAGATCGAAATTGTTAACAACAAATCTCAAGACATGATGTCCGCAGACGTAACGTCATCACTCACAAATGTCCCACTCAAAGAGACTTCAGAATATAGTTGTGAACAACTCAGAGAAAAAGAAAAACAGGCTTCAATCTTTGTGGACGCCATCAAAGAATTATTAATAAAATATACTATGAATGCACATTTCAAATTCAATGATGAGATGTTAAGACGAACAAGGAGTTTCGCGATGTATTCACACTACGGTGCCACATCGGCTTAAATTTTTCTCTCTAGACTAGACGATGGTGCACGGGCACAATACATTCACAAGTTTTCATTTTACTGCCGATATTTGGACAATCCGTTTTTGCTTTTTAATGACCATAAGTACTTGAAAGCCACATTAAGCAATTCACTAAATTTCATCCATCAATAAAAATTTTACATAATTTCTCATTTCTTATCACATTATTACTTCTCTATCTCTCTCACGCCATGTTGACCATGTTTATTACGATCATTATTTATCACACGTCTTCATTTCACCTATATACTTAATTGTTGAAACCAAACTTGAAATTAAAAGAATCACGTAAATCGTATCGGATGTGTATGACCAATTAGGTCTGACGTTATTTTGCCCGCATCATTTCATATTGAATGAGATAATATTATAATTAAAAACAAGAAACCGTGTGACTTATAGAATGTTATTGATTCGGTTGGAAGTAGTAGTCATCTTTGGATGGTGCGTTAATTTCTCAAAAGTGAGTTGTCAGGTGTTAGAATACTCGTGATTCGAATAGCATTTGCTTCAGATATGTGCATTCTGTAAGAATCAAGTAGATTGCTGATAACACAATGTATTATTGTGAAACATCACTCTGTGTTGGCTGTCTCATTTGGAATAAATGAGCAAAAATGTGGGTCGTCGACAAGTTCGAAATTGTTAACAACAAATCTCAATACGTGATGTCCGTAGTAGTTGGTTACACAAAAAAACTGTGATATTTACATTGATTGTTCATCGAGCAGGGAGAAATTTCATGCTTGATTATCCTTCAATACTGATTACACACTACAAATCATCCAGTGGTAAGCCTGTCGACTGACCTGAGTACATTGAACACACTCAACATTTCTCCAATCCCATTAAGAACTATAGGATCATCTCGTAAACTATGATAAAAAACGTAACCAGACTATACAATCACATCAAATTTCATAAGCACTGGAATCCAATTTCATAATAAAATAATATTCTCATCATTTATATCAATAAATCTGACGAATTAAGGTCTGGTTCGTTATATGTACCACGATAGTATTAAACCTAATCCGAATATTGTCCATTTGTCATGATATGACCACATAATTTATATTGTAGTTCGTGGAAGTTGCTCCATTGTTTAAACTGACTCATACGATCGTGACTACAACCAATGACATCTAGCAGTCTTTAAGACCGCAATTGAGCAAGGATGAATACAGTGAATTGGATGAAGAAATGATCGAAAATTATGAGGACTGACCACACTTACACAATTTCTCGTTATAAATAACTGTTTATATCACTGTCTAATGATACATCAGATTGAGTTCGTGATTCAGAGGTTTCTTTCAAAATTTTAAATAAACTGTGATTAAACCACTTACATCTGAATAACTTACGCTTAGGCTAGAGTACCTCCTTTCTTCAAACGATCACATAACCACTTGATTTTATAACTTTATAAAATAACTTTTATAGATAACTGTCTCCATTACTGGTTATTAATATATCAGATTGAGCTCATGGTTAAAAGTGTAATTTCAAAAATCTAATGTATAACTTGGATAACTTACCTTTATTTTGCAGTATCTTGTCACTTCAGCTGATCACATAACCACTTACTTTTATACTTTTATTTCACAACCAGATTGTGAGTTTCAACCAATCAGGTTACCATAAATACGATCAGACTCCTAATGGCTATTGAGAGTGTAATAAAAATATCAGCTGATTACATACAGTGGACGTGTGAGACATTAATGCATAACTAATTCAAAAATTTTTACTAAGAGCGATTTAGGGAAACCAACATTAGGTTAAACGAACACATGCACACAAGTAGATGAATGACTTGTTTTCAAATAAAGAGTAATATCAAGTTGTGGCATAAATAAAAGAATATTGTGGTCATCACTCGGTACATTCTTATTCAATACATTACAAACTTATCTCAGTTAAACATCTGCTCAAAACCTTTAAGTGTTGGACTACAATTTTGTCTAATTCTAGAACTCCTCTGATGTGTGCATCAAAGATCTCACCGATGGTTAGATTTTTGACTGTCAGATTTAGTCGAAAACGCCTAACGTCTATATTTTTGATCCGATATCCTGCAGTTCGCATGGTTAACTGCAATCAGTTACTAATATTTGGACAATCCTTTATAAGATTTAGAAATGAGATTGCTATGTTGGGTTTAGTTCGTACAGATTGGTGTGACTGTTTCGTCAAATACATGGGTAGTTTATCATGAGCGTTTTCAGTATGTATATGTGAGGAAGAGCATCAAGGTACAATAGGTTTTCTAGATGTTATACTTGTGGGGAGAAACAGTGGGTCAATAAGGAGAAACGTAAACCAGAACAATATTTAAAAGGGCGGATTTATAAATATTCCTAATTTTGGTCATCTCTAATACAAAAGGGAACTGATTAAAACACTTTACCATGAAATAAAGAACATGTGTTTTCTGGATGCGGTTGAAGATAAATAAAGGCATTGCACAAGACATTGAAAGAAAACAAATAAACATGGAAATTTGTGAATAAACATATAATCAGTAAAATGAAGCATAAGGAATGACTAATCATGAGCGAAACTCAGCCGAATTTATACGCTTAAAATTCAGATGCGACGCCCCTAGTGAAATGTTAAAACTAAACTTACGAAGACCGATCCAATGAAGTGTGAACAAAGGCCAACCTCAATCAATGCTTAGTATTAGTTCAATGATCACAGCGAGGTTGTTAGATAAGTTGCGAAGACTAACCGCTTCTTATGGCGTCTATCAATTAAACTGGTACTACGGAGCACGTTGCGGTGGTATAAATGTTTTTGGAATTTGTATATACGTGCTCGTGAGCGCTTCCATGTGTGGCTAATCAAGGATGTAGTTAAAACTTCTGAAACCCACGTTTTCGCTCATTTATTCCAAATGAGAGAGCCAACACAGAGTGATGTTTCACAATAATACATTGTGTTATCAGCAATCTACTTGATTCTTACAGAATGCACATATCTGAAGCAAATGCTATTCGAATCACGAGTATTCTAACACCTGACAACTCACTTTTGAGAAATTAACGCACCATCCAAAGATGACTACTACTTCCAACCGAATCAATAACATTCTATAAGTCACACGGTTTCTTGTTTTTAATTATAATATTATCTCATTCAATATGAAATGATGCGGGCAAAATAACGTCAGACCTAATTGGTCATACACATCCGATACGATTTACGTGATTCTTTTAATTTCAAGTTTGGTTTCAACAATTAAGTATATAGGTGAAATGAAGACGTGTGATAAATAATGATCGTAATAAACATGGTCAACATGGCGTGAGAGAGATAGAGAAGTAATAATGTGATAAGAAATGAGAAATTATGTAAAATTTTTATTGATGGATGAAATTTAGTGAATTGCTTAATGTGGCTTTCAAGTACTTATGGTCATTAAAAAGCAAAAACGGATTGTCCAAATATCGGCAGTAAAATGAAAACTTGTGAATGTATTGTGCCCGTGCACCATCGTCTAGTCTAGAGAGAAAAATTTAAGCCGATGTGGCACCGTAGTGTGAATACATCGCGAAACTCCTTGTTCGTCTTAACATCTCATCATTGAATTTGAAATGTGCATTCATAGTATATTTTATTAATAATTCTTTGATGGCGTCCACAAAGATTGAAGCCTGTTTTTCTTTTTCTCTGAGTTGTTCACAACTATATTCTGAAGTCTCTTTGAGTGGGACATTTGTGAGTGATGACGTTACGTCTGCGGACATCATGTCTTGAGATTTGTTGTTAACAATTTCGATCTTGTCGACGACCATGCTTCACTACGTGTTTGTTGGGTGTTTTCAAAATGGGTACTAACCACTTTGCTGCGGTATGATAAGAATAATCTTGCATTTCAGCCATCGGTTTGCAACGGGATATGCGGTTTTTGTACCTTCGGTATTCTGCATATCCTAAATAACTGGGTATCTGTAGGATCAATTGATTTGTATGTAATTGGTAGAACTGTAGGACCTTGATTTTGCCGTCGTCTAGATTGGATGATGTTTGGTGACGGGCTCTTCACTTCAGTGGCTCGAGATCTGACACCAAGAATATCACAAAAATGTATGTTGTTGAAATATATAGATTGTCTGTCCTTGTATATTATCATCGAATTAAACCGCATTACTTAATGAAGGAATAAGATAAGTCAAATAACGAGAATGAATTTTGGAATACATATATTTAAGAAATGAAGCTAATGGAATAAAGTAAAGCAAAACGACACTTAGTGAGGATGGCGGGTAAGTCAACTCCCCTTTAGTCAAGTGTTAATCAATATTTATAGTCACACAAAAATAAGTTACAGACATATGGTGAGTGATGCGATAAGAAATGTACACACATATATGAGCTCATATAAAACAGTGAAGATTGATAAGGGAACAATCAACATGGTTAGAATGCGACTAAAGTAGAATGAATAGACGTGGGTGTCCGAACGATTCCAATGATACTTGAGAATAGGAATATAAAGCTGTTCTTGCCGCTTTCGATTCCCATAAGTATTGAGCTTTGAATTATTTTGATATATCTATAACAGTCAGTATTGTTTATGGTATTTCGCAACTCCAGAAGATATCAAAAGTGTGTTTCGATTATCAGGTCTCAATAAAACTGTTTCTGACTTGTTCCACACAACCAGTAATCTATCCAGTTAATCTCAACATTTACATCTCACATTCTTCGAGAAAGTTTTATTCAAATGATAACAATGAAGGAGATTTTTGTCGTGTAAATATACACAAGTCCATTATAGATTTCAAAGTGAATCACTGAGCTAGTGCGTGTTTGATATCATACGTCAACATGTTAAATGGATCGCAACATATGAATAAGCTTATTGAATGGACCTTTAGCTAATCATCTGAGAATGAGATCGCACGAACTCATTTCATGTGGTGTTATTGATAGTGAGCTTGAACTAATGATCGGATTTAAGTTAAGTCAAAAAGTCAAGGAGACACTTTGTATGCAAGACATAATTGTAGATTTGATCAAAATTATTATACTTAGTGAATCAATAACTACAGTCTGATTGTGAACTTTGAGAAATGCAGTGATTCTTGTCTCATAATTAATAATCAGCGTTGAAGATAATCACGTAAACTACAGTTCACAATGTTGACAAGAGTAATGCCATGCACAAACTATCTCGCAATAATGACCAAATATCCAGTGACAGCTATCACCTCGTCATTTGTTAGTGAAACAATCAAAAGTGTGGATTTGTTTCAACGCATTAATATGTAAAATCAAAACATATGAAACACGTCTGAAGTGTGCAAAGCAATAAACTGGTCTGTAGTAGTTCACTGCGGGCTTCAACAATGTAAGCAATGACAGTGTAGCGAATACACGCTACTGTGACACTTCTGAAGTCGTGTTTGTTTCTATATTTAACTATTCGACTTCATGTAGTTATATCTATGTGTTGTTTGAAAACTTTTGTTGTTGTTGTTGTTGTTCGAAATGAAAACGGATAGAATCAACAACAATATGTCTACTCAATGTGTAGATCAATAATTCAATTAAAACAAAAACCATTATAAGAAAATCACCACATGCCCGATTCCAATAATCTTAGTCATCATCACGTTTCCATATTACTTACTCAGTGGGAAATATGGGAAATTACCTCGGATCACAATTAATATTAAATAGTATATGAACAATGTCTAAATTTGGTCAGCTCAACAATATTGCATAAACTTCATTCGTTTCTTCAGGTGGTTAACTGTCTCACATCTCACGTGATTGCACTCCATGTGTCACGGTTTCTCACCACAACTACGAATATTACATATTGGAGATAGGTACCAGTGAGAATTAAGTTCTCATTAGTAAAGTTTCTTGGATCTGCAGCCGTGAATTTATGAAGATCAGGAGTTCTGTACATGGATAAAACAGCTTTGGAATGCTTCAAGATATTTAACGATGGTCCAGCTAATATCCATTCATGGTTTCAATTGTGAAAACGTCATTAGCATATGTAACTTCTATTGGTTTTCATAGTGTATTCTTGGTGACCGTCTGAAATTAACTAATCTAGATTGATTGCCATGACATGTTCAGACTTGATGGAAGTTGGAGTCAGTGCTAAGTTATAGGTGTGCACTGGTGACAGTGAAAGTATTTATGATAGTCCAACAATTTAGTCAGCTTAGCTGAAAGATCCCTGTATATAATCAAGACGATGGCCTATGTGATATTAGGCAGTTTTCATTGCCATTGTCATTTGATATTGCCTAATCACTAATTTGGTTTCTGTAGTCGAGCATATTATAGCTGTGAATAGGTCCACAAAATCAGGAAATCTGTACGTCTTCGTTATTTGGCGCTGACCACATTAGCTGAGGGCACTCATTCACGCATCCGCACTAGATCACGATTGGGTACTCTGTGCTGAACATCTACAACCGCCAGGCATCTTAGATCAGTCATTCATCGATATGTCTATAGCCTATCGAATTCATAACATCAAAACTATTCACTACTGAATTATGATTTCACTGGCTGGGAAGTTTCGATTATCGAAGTTGTTACTGGTCAAGGTGTAATCAAACCCCAAACTTTTGTGACATCTTTAAAATTTCAAGTGTTCGAAAACTCTTCGACTTGATCCTTAGGTGATCTCTTGCTAATTGATAAACTCAGTGAACCAAATCGCTTCACATCTCACTTACCACTGCTTTTCTTGGACCTCAGATAACACAAATAGAAAATTACATAACAACATTACAAATGATGATTGAATTACAGTGATCATTTGACGGAATTTCTCATTCAAACTCAAAAACTTTATACATTCATCATCGACTGTCTTTACAAATATAGTTTCAGTTCTACATACCTAATGATTGACTGTTGGTTTGAGTTTCTTTTCGCCGACGGAGGATATTTCTAAAAATTCTGGATTATTCTATTATTCATCCAATAGGTATGATTGTATGCTTGTGAACCGAAACGAGATATTTGATATAAATCTGGGAATGTTGAATCAGATTTCCGTCTTCCACGAAAGTACGTTTTAGATGTACTGCATGACACTATTATTTGTTGTCTTTTTCTGGATGTCTAAAAAAGTTGGTGAAACCACATTTAAATGTTATATACAACTGTGTATCACATTACGTCGAAAATGGTCTCACATGATCGACAAGTGAATATATCTGTACATCGTATCTGTATAGATCAATTGAAAAAGCTGTGTATTCTGACAAATCTGGAACATTCAGGTCGTTTAAGACACCAACAAAACTTGGTTCATTTGGTCGTGGATTGAGTGGATAGAAGAATATTGTTGACACATATCGACACCTTAAATGATAGCACTTGTAGTATCAATATAGTCTGCATTTTGCACAGGACGTCTTTTACACATTCAGTTGTCTCCCGATATCAAGTTCGTGGATTGGTTAGATATAAGAATATTGCTGATTGATATTTCTAAACATGGTGTTAATTAAATTTTGTATAAATAAAATGTAGCTGTTCAGCTTTGGATCACCCTCCAATTAAATGTGAATCTAACACCTTACTCCCATTTTCAAATACAGTGGTTTTTGGATCAGTGAAGTTGAATATATTATGACTGAATCACTTAGCATTGAATATATTTGAGAAATAGAGATTGGTTGAATTTAAACACTGACACTGTTGAGAACTTGATCGGGGGTATGGACTTCATGCTGAATCATACGTGTGGGATCGATAATGGGCTCTCCTAAATTTTTCAGTACATGATTGAACGGTCGTTTATGATAGAAACATCTGGAATTCGGAAAGTCACATTTCGAGTTTCTGATTGTATGATTACTACACTGTGACTATATTTAGTAGCATGCTGAAATTTTCAGGAAAACCCAAGATCATCTAAATTATTATAAAAATCTCATATTTTCCATATATTAGTGAACCTTTGGAGTGAAGTGTTTCTTAAGTACTTTGCTTCCTTTCTCTAATGCTCAGGTCGCTGTATAATTCTAGAATCGCAATTGATTCTATCGTCACTAATCTACTTGGGAATTATCGAGTTTCCCAAACACACTGTGTTATTTACATTGACTGGCCAATGAATTGTGAGTAATATAATGTTTGTTTATTCCTCAGTGCTGTTTGTACACTATAACTCGTTCAGCGATAAACCTTTCGGCTTACATGAATACATTACGCACATTCAACTTTTCCCCAATCTCATTAAGAAGTACAGAATCATCTAGAAAAATTTAATTACAACGGTAACCAAACTACCCAATTAGATCAATTTTATGTCGAATCGATCCACATCAACTGGAGTGTATTTATACAAGTTTAATAAACACTGGAATCCAATTTCACATAAAAATGATAATTTCATCATTTATTGTGTGCTGGAAAGACTTGCCAACCATGAAGAAATTCACTCAACGACATTTGCATCGCCAGATTTTACTTAGACTGCATGGTACAGAATGCATCAATGAAATGGTAGAAACCAAACTCACTACCAAATGTCGTTACGTTAATGATTAGTATCTCGATAAATCTGAAGAACTAAGGTCTTGTTCGTTATATGTAACACGATAGTATGTGACCACATAATTTATATTGTAGTTCGTGGAAGTTGCTCCATTGTTTAAACTGACTCATACGATCGTGACTACAACCAATGACATCTAGCAGCCTTGAAGACCGCATTTGAGCAAGGATGAATATAATAAATTGGATGAAGAAATGATCGAGAATTATGAGGACTGGCCACACTTACACAATTTTTTGTTATAAATAACTTTTTATATCACTGTCTAATAATACATCAGATTGAGTTCGTGATTCAGAGGTTTCTTTCAAAATTTTAAATAAACTGTGATTAAACCATTTACATCTGAATAACTTACGCTTATGCTAGAGTATATTCTCTCTTCAACCCATCACCTACGAGCTTGCTTTTATACTTTTCTTTCACAACCAGATTGTGAGTTTCATCCAATCAACATACCACTAATGTGATTATATTCACAATGACTTTCGAAGTTGAATATTACGTTCAACGGTTTACACACACTGGACGTTTGAGACAATAATGCACTAAAAAATTGCGAAGTTATACCATGGGCAATTTAGTAAAACCAACATAAGGTACCATTTACACTCACATATATAGATAAATGATCAGTTTTCGGATGAAAGGTAATATTAACGTGTGATGAAATCAAAGTATATTAATGGCAGCAATAATTATTTTCTCCTACTTCAAATTACAGACTAGTCTAAGGCAAACATTCATTATAGACTTCCCATCCGATGTCCATTAATTTGTATGGATATCGTCAGTCCGTTCGCGATATTCAGAGAATCACTATTAAAATCTGTAAATGAGGATGCACTGTACAGTTTAGTTTCTACAGATTGATGTGACTATTTCGTAGAATTACTTAAGGAATTCATTATGAGCATCTCTAATTCGTATTGGTAGTTTCGCTTACAAAATTTGTTGGAAGACATCAGAAAATTAGACATGATATCTTCTTTCAGTGTGTCATAATGATAGTCACCTTAAGCGAGGTTCAGACTTAACTTATGGAGGTCACTGAATGAATAATATGAGAGCAGATTAAAAAATTTAGAACTGAAGCCAGTCTGCAAGCTGATGTCTTCTATTATGAGAAAGAACAGTAAGACTTATATTGGTAAATCAGATTGATTTATTGTTGCAGTGATAGTTTCTAATTTCTGTACATACTGATAAGTGATGTCTCCACGAATGCATCCATGATTCCAAATTCAATATTATACATTCGTATATGTGCACGGTATTGTTGTTTATTTAAGAGATTGGTGGTGAATTCGAGATCACTTTAGTATGTATTGGATAAAAGTGATCATAACTAGTTGCGAAATTACATTACAATCATTAGCTGAACTTGTAATAATCATAAGGATTTTCCAATAGTTTATGTTATTCATTTGTGTAAGGAATAAACAACAAAATGGAAAAATGGAACCTGTGTACATTATTACGTACCAATAGCAAGGCTGGACTTGATGTTTTCAAATAAATTTCGCATTGGGTAAACAGCCGGTACTTGTTATATCTCAATTATTGGGAGGATTGTATTTCTGATGTTTCGTGACCTCACGTAACTCACGTCTTCAGGGTGAATATACAAGTGACATTAGGTAACACAAGTGCAGAATTTTACCTAGCTCTTCATCAAAAAGTGAATTCTGATGATGTACTCATTAGGATTTATTCTGATACGTTGTACTTTTTCATATCTTCCAGTGAGTAACTAATATGTGAATGTGATCATGAGTAAAGTTATTTGAATTGGCCATTTTGTGATTTTCTTATAATGGTTTTCGTTTATATGGATCACTTATAATAATAATAATAATAATTTATATTCTGAAAAAATGATAATTACAGAATTCACGCCAGTTTACAGGCATGATCAATTTGATATAAACAATATCATTATATGTACAGAACAAACATGTGTTATGAGTTTTAAGTTTACTAGTTCAGTAATTCTTTGGGTATTACAACGATCCAATGTATCAGCCGGGTACATGTAATATTTCTTAACTGGACTGTCTGTTGATTTATAAACGATGTAATTAAGGTCATTTCGTGTGCCAGATCGATTTAATGATAAATATCTACAACTAGAGAAATTAAAACGAAAACAGAGAGCACGGAACAACAAAGCAGTAATTACCGAAATATGTCAAACAGATCTATCAAAATGCGTATGTCATGTGACACAGTGATATACTGTTGATGATATTCAAATTAGTTAAACTAGCTGGGGACGGTATTAACATAAACTGACAGCGAGTAGGTGGTTTTATCCAGAGAATGCACTGATAAAAATGCCTAAACATTTAAAGTTCCTATAATAACACTTGTGGAGTGAGATACACTTGCAGGTGCTAGAGCATTCAATGCATTTTCAGAGGAGCAGTATGCATCAATGCAACGTACAAATAATGGGAGTGATTTTATCGTACGGATATGTTCTGGTAGGTTATTCCAGAGTCTAGAAAATTTACAGGCAAAGTAATTCATATAAAGAGATGATTTAGAATAAGTTTGTTTCACATGTGCCAAGGAATTACGGGTTTCATAATGAGGACTTTCTGCATATTGAATTACATGATTGGATGTAAAGGATAATTTATTAAGTAGTTTGAAGAAAAAAATAAGATTTAGTTTGAGTCTCCTCTTCCATAAACAGTCTAGCTCTAGTTTTTTACATCTAGAATTATAAATTAAGGTACAATCAGCTCCAAGAATACGAAGTGTAAATCGTCTCTGTACTGATTCCAGCCTTAATTTATCCTTTATGCGCGCACTGCTAAGAATAAACGTGCAATATTCTAGAAGAGGTCGAACACAAACTTTGTACATTAAAATACGTGATTCATTGTTATGAAGGTTTCGAATTATGTAACCTATTAGTCGTTGTGACTTGGGGGACTGTTTGGATATCTGTTCTGTAAGCGATAAGTCTTGGGAGTATCTAAGTCCTAAGTCTACTACTGTATGTAACCTATATAACATTTCTCCATTTATGGTAAGGTATAGGTTAAGTGATGTATCGCCGAAGCATATCCATCCACATTTAGCCGTATTAAGTTCCAGTTGCCATTTTAAGCACCACTGTGCTACCTTGTTAAGCTCCAAGTTAATGCAAGTTTGCACATTTTCCAGCTCATGTGGAGAAAATGAACATACTAGTTTAAGATCATCTGCATATTGAAGGGGCTTACCTACACAAAAATTTTCGCAAATGTCATTGATAAACACTAAAAAGAGCAAAGGGCCTAAGACACTACCTTGTATTACACCACTTCTAACGGGGACAGCGTTAGACAATGAAGAGTTAATTTTAACTATTTGATGTCGATTGCTGAGAAATGAATCAATCCAATCTAGCAAAGGATTTTGAACCCCATAAGATGCAAGTTTGCCTATAAGAAGTTGGTGGTTAACCATGTCAAAAGCCTTAGAAATGTCCAGATATAGCACTAAGACTAGATATCCTTGGCTACGTAGAGAGTAGACTAAATTAAAGAAGTCGAAATGACATGTCATGCAAGATCTATTGTTGAGAAATCCATGTTGAGTATCATTGATAAAGTTTCCAGCGAGTAAATAGTTGGAAAGTTCATCACTTACAATTTTCTCCATAATCCTAGAGATCACTGGAGTAATATTTATTGGCCGATAATTGTTCATGTCAGTCTTATCTCCAGATTTATAACGTGGTATGATGTACGCGGTTTTCCAACAGTAAGGGTAAGAACCAGTTTCCATAGAGAGAGTAAACAGCTTTAGAAGAAGAAGTGGAATATCTGGACCACCGTATTTGTAGAGAAAGGATGGAATCCCGTCTGCTCCATGACCGCGCGAAAGCTTAAGGGCATTTATAGCCATATTAATTTTCTTACATGTGAAGGAGACAGATTTTATGTAGTTGCTGGTCACGCACGTAACTCTTGAAGCCGAGCCACTTGTGGTTCCTACATCATTCTCAAAAGTACCACTGAAAAGGTCTGCCATAGTTTTTGAGTCGTATATAAAAGTGTTATTATGCTGGATGCATGGTATATCAACATTTTGAGTTACTTTAGCGCGTTTATTGAGAAGTAGAGTTAAGTTTTGTATTTTTGAGTTACTATTAAGTGCTAGTATCTCCTCATTAATGGCTTTTAACCTATGTGTCTCTTTAATTTGATTAAAAATTATTGTTGTTTGCGCAGCTGCCGTGAAGTCGTTTGACTTGAAATAACGATTCTGTAGGCGTCTTAGTTTATTACGATATTTAGCTGGTATATATAATTCGTAAGGTTTAATAAATCTGTACGTTTTAAGAGGTACAGAAGAATCTAAACAAGAGTTAACGATCAAATAAAATTCGTCGATAGTATCTATGAGATTAGTACATGAAAAAAAGTTATCCCAGTCTGAAAGTTTAATCAGTGAATGCAGGAGGTCCCAGTCGGCATGCTTAAAGTCTCTATATTGACAGGATTTTTGACTGGGTCGGTTAGAAGAGGGAAATATAAGGTGAGAGCATAATACTGTCTTATGGTCACTGCTTTCAAATTCATCATACACCTTTACAGACAGTGGGATAATATCTCTACTAAATATTAGATCGAGTATACTATCACCTCTAGTTGGGGTACGAACCCACTGTGACCAACAGTGCATGTTAAAGGTTGCCAAGAACTCCTCATTACATGACTGACAGCTACCGGTACTCCAGTTAATCCCAGGATAATTGAAATCACCAATGATAACCTTAGCATTGAAGTTTAGAGCAGATGCATGTATGAATGCATTGATAATAAGATTATTCCCATTATTTGAGCTCTCAGGAGCTCTGTATATACATCCAAGGAGTAGACTATGATTCAGGGTGTTGACAGATATCCAGACTGATTCTGGTAAACTATTCAGGAAACTATCTTCAACTCTATTAGTTGTTAGGGTATCCAAAGCATATATAATACAACCACCTCCTCGCTTAGTTTCTCTGTCACAGCGATAGAGTCTATAGTTTTGGATATTTACTTCTGAGTCAGATACTGCATGAGAGCACCATGTTTCAGTGATTAGTATGAAAGAAGGCTTGGATAGAAAGGCTAATGTTCTCAAGGCTGAAATTTTGTTCAGAAGTGAACGTGCATTGATAAGTAATAGATTTAGAAAGTGCGTATGGAGTGTAAAAAAACAGAGAGCTTCCCTATTGATGTCGTGTATTTTGGATTTGCATAGACTGTGGTTTATTATGTTTGGCTGATCACATGGGCGATCGCTTGAGCAAACTGTAGAGCTAGTGGGACCAGGGATTTCTGAAGGCCAAAAAAATCATTATTTTGATAAAGCGGATTAATTTGTTGAACTTGACTAGGCGGACAGTTAAGACAAGGTTGGGTTGATGGTGAGTAACCCAGTAATCCATCTTGCCCAATCGGAAAGTGTTGAGAAAAGTTATGTGTTACTGGTATATTATTTGAAAAGTTTGATGTTGGGTAACCTAGTAATCCATCTTGCCTAATGGGAAAGTGTTGAGAGAGGTTACGTCTTACAGGCTTATCATTTAAAACGTTTGAGGGTACTCGTTAGGCTCGTTGGTTTACTGTGGTCTGTCCAGTATCAGGCCTACTTACATAATGATTGAAGTGGCCGTCTTGTGAGATATTTGAACCAGGTCTGCCCTTATATCCTCCCCTACGATGCGTTGGGTAAAGCATGGTGTCGGGAAGTATAGTCTTATTTGTATTTAGTAGGGCCGTCGTAATACTTTTATTATTGGGTCTAGAACCAGAAGGTTCTGTACAAACATTCTTCTTACGTGACATAGACTTTTTAATCTTGACAGTGTTTTTAAGAGCTGTCGCATTAGGACTAGGTATTTGCTTATGGGCTTCCAATGGTAAATTGGATACTATCGGATTAGTGTAATCAGTAGATGTACATTGGTTATCAGATGTCACTACAGGCATAATAGGTAAGTTAGCACTCTTCGTTGGCAGATCAGAGTACTGGAGAACAAGAGATAGGGTACCAGTATCGGTGGATCCAGCAGCTGATGCATCGTGATTTTTTATGATCTGAACATCTTTATTTTCGTTCACGGTACGCTTTTGCGTAAGTCTTTGATTGGTGGTCTTATCTGAGACTATGCGAGCGTTTCTAAACTTCGTAAGCGCGCATATAAGCCGCTCAGATTCTTTTAACTGTTCAGCTAATATATGAGAATCAAACCTGAACAAGACCGGGCACGAGTATTTCTGGTGCTTCTTAGTAAGTCAGATGCATTGGCATGGACTGTCTTGAAGGTTAGATGCTCTTAATATCGAATTCCTTACAGTTTTAATGGGGACTTTGTCAGGTATATTATAGACAATCACGTTATTACGAGAGACTATTCGCTTGGTAACTTCACTAGCGATAAAATCGATAACAGATTCTGCTTTTATAATGTCATCAAGTTCCGCAGGAACGATGTCTTTTGATAAAAGCAGTTTTAAAGGTGATAGTGTCTTTAGTTCTTGCTTAAGATCATCATGCTTTGATAAATAGCTAGAAAGTGACTCGACTTTAGAACGCATGTCGCTTAGTAGCTTAAACAGACTGTTTAATTCACTCTTCATATCATCGATACTTTTTGATCTTGAGGTGGAACCCATCACTAAATTAGAAACAGAGTCGTCCAGCAGCACATGTGGTGAAAGACCAGTCCCAACATTATCAGATACAAAAGGAGTAGCGAAGCAAGAAGAATAGGTAATAACAGAATTGGTAATATCTGAAGAGTTAGGACTTTTCCGTGCTCGTTTTTTTGACAGTCGACCCATATTGCTTAAATTATGAATTCTAAAGCTATGTATGAGTTAATAACTAGGACTCAACGATATACAATCAATATATATTAGATAGTGTTATCGTAACGCAAACTTCAAACGTACCGCATAATAAATGGTGAACTCGTTGATGAAAAATGTGATGGCTGAGTCTATCGACGTTTATTCCAAGCAACAACAATTTTCAAACAAAAATAACGAATGAACAATGTATTCGTTACTATCATTGCTTATTGTGTCGAAGAGCGTAATCAACTACTACAGACTAGTTTATTGCATTGTACACATTTAACGTGTTTCATAGCATCTGATTTTATATATAAATAGGTAAAATGTAATCCATATTCTCCATTGATTCAATAACAAATCGTAAATTGATATCTGTCAGTGGATATTTCGTAAATATGACGTAATATTCTGTTCATCACATTACATATGTTGACTTTGTGAACTGTAGTTTACGTGATAATCCTCAATGTGGAAAACTAATGATGAGACACGAATAATTGCATTTATTGATTTACCAAGTATAATAATTTCATCTAATTCTAAATCATATGTTGCATACAAAATATCCCTTTGATATTGTGTTGTATTGTAGCCCAACATGGATATTTAGAGTTGATAGAGCGTATGGATTTATACAGCTTGTATTTTCACAGTTCAACATTGTGAGATTGTGTGTGAACATATATCTGATCATCAGTTCAAGTTGATCAACAATCACGTCAAATGAGTTCGTTGATAAGCTAAAGGTTATTCAATCAGCTTATTCATATGTTGAGATCAATTTAACATGTTGACGCATGATATCATACACCTACTGGCGCAGTGACTCACTTTGAAATCGATGATGAACTTGTGTATATTTACACGACAAAAATCTCCTTGATTGTAATCATCTGAATAAAACTTTTTCGAAGAATGTAAATTTAAATGTTGAGGTTCACTGAATAAATTACTGGTTGTGTGAAACAAGTCAGAAACAAGTCGAAACACATTTTTGATCTCTTCTAGAGTTTTGAATTATCAAAAATATTTTATACTGCTATGGATATATCAGAATAATTCTAAACTCAATGCATATGGGAAACGAAAGCGGCAAGAACAGCGTTATAATCATATTCTCAAGTATCATTGGAATCATTCGGACACCAACGTCTATACTAAGACAGAATCAGATGCTGACCAGATATACTCTATGGATTGGTCAAATATTCAATACGTAAGAAATACTGAAATGAACTTGATATTGGGAGACAACTGAATGTGTAAAAGACGTCCTGTGCAAAATGCAGACTATATTGATACTACAAGTGCTATCATTTAAGGTGTCGATATGTGTCAACAATATTCTTCTATCCACTCAATCCACGACCAAATGAACCAAGTTTTGTTGGTGTCTTAAACGACCTGAATGTTCCAGATTTGTCAGAATACACAGCTTTTTCAATTGATCTATACAGATACGATGTACAGATATATTCACTTGTCGATCATGTGAGACCATTTTTGACGTAATGTGATACACAGTTTTATATAATTCAGTAATCAATAGTTTTGATGTTATGAATCCGATAGGCTATAGACATATCGATGAATGACTGATCTAAGATGCCTGGCGGTTGTAGATGTTCAGCACAGAGTACCCAATCGTGATCTAGTGCGGATGCGTGAATGAGTGCCCTCAGCTAATGTGGTCAGCGCCAAATAACGAAGACGTACAGATTTCCTGATTTTGTGGACCTATTCACAGCTATAATATGCTCGACTACAGAAACCAAATTAGTGATTAGGCAATATCAAATGACAATGGCAATGAAAACTGCCTAATATCACATAGGCCATCGTCTTGATTATATACAGGGATCTTTCAGCTAAGCTGACTAAATTGTTGGACTATCATAAATACTTTCACTGTCACCAGTGCACACCTATAACTTAGCACTGACTCCAACTTCCATCAAGTCTGAACATGTCATGGCAATCAATCTAGATTAGTTAATTTCAGACGGTCACCAAGAATACACTATGAAAACCAATAGAAGTTACATATGCTAATGACGTTTTCACAATTGAAACCATGAATGGATATTAGCTGGACCATCGTTAAATATCTTGAAGCATTCCAAAGCTGTTTTATCCATGTACAGAACTCCTGATCTTCATAAATTCACGGCTGCAGATCCAAGAAACTTTACTAATGAGAACTTAATTCTCACTGGTACCTATCTCCAATATGTAATATTCGTAGTTGTGGTGAGAAACCGTGACACATGGAGTGCAATCACGTGAGATGTGAGACAGTTAACCACCTGAAGAAACGAATGAAGTTTATGCAATATTGTTGAGCTGACCAAATGTAAACTTTGATACGTTTGGATGCCTCCTTGAATGTATGTATGTAATGCCTACTTTTTGAGAGCGGATTTTTTCTTCTTGTGTATGATAATGGATGCAGAACGATGTGTTATCTCTTTATAAACCTCATCCTAGTGCTCCAGTGTATTTAATGGTGTCTTGCTTTCGATTAGTTACTTAATTACTCACTTACTCCTGTTACTACCAATGCAGCATAGGCCGACCACCAGCATTTTACAATCCACTCTGTAATGTACCTTCTTTTCTAGTTCCATCCAGTTCTTGTTCTTTTTTTTCACGTCTGTCTCCATTTATCGGCGTGATTTGTTCTATAGTCTTCTTCTCCTCCTTCGACCTTGAGGATTACACGTGAGGGCTTGTCTTGTGCTAATTCAGATCGGTACTTTCCTCAATGTGTGTCCTATCTACTTCAAGCGCTTCTTCTTGATAACTTTCTCAACTGGGATCTGATTTGTTTTTTCCCACAGTAGATTGTTGCTGATAGTGTCTGGTCAACAGACATTGAGTATTTTGCGTAGACAACTGTTTACCAACACCTATATCTTCTGGATAATGACTTTTCTGGTTTTCTAGGTTTCCTTACAGTAGAGCTGTCTTCACATTTGTATGGAAAATTCTGACTTTGTTGTTGTTTGCCGATTGTTTTGAGTTCCAGGTGTTCTTAATTTGTAGATGCTCTGCTCTTGCTTTTCCCATCCGCGCCTTCACATCTGCATCAGATCAACTCTGTTCATCGATGATGCTGCTCAAATATGCAAAGGTTTTTACATTTTCCAAGTCTTCTCAGTCAGTTGCGATTGGATTGTTGCATGCTGTGTTGTGTCGGAGAACCTTGCTTTTCTTTTGGTGCTGAGGCTGTTACTACACTGATCGTCTTCATTTGCATTTTTTTGTTGCCTGTGCGATAGAAGAGCCAGATCATCTGCGAAGTCTAGATCATCCAATTGCATCCTAGCTATCCACTAAATCCCGTGCTTCCCTTCAGATGTTGATGTCTTCATGATCCAGTCGATCACCAGGAGAAAGAGAAAATGTGAGAGTAAGCAATCTTGCCTGGCACCGGTCTTTATTTCGAACGACTTTGTCAACTGTCCTCCATGAACGATTTGCAGTTTAATCCATCATGGAAACTCCGTACGATATTGACTATTTTCTTAGGCAAGTCGTAGTGTTGAAGAAGCTCCCATAGGGTTGTTCTGTCCACGCTATCAAATGCGTTTTCGTAGTCGATGAAGTTGATATAGAGTGATGAAGTCTATTCAATTGATTGTTACACAATGATCCGTAGAGTTGCGATTTAATCTGTGCACGATCTATCCTTACGGAATCCTGCCTGTTGGTCGCGAAGTTGTGCGTCTACGGATTCCTTCATCCTGTTTAACAATACCCTGTTGAGGACATTTCCTGGTATTGAGTGAAGAGTGATTCTCCTGTAGTTGTCACAGTTGCTGAGATCGCCTTTCTTTGGTATTTTGAAAAGAAGTCCTTCTTTTCAGTCTTTTGGTAACTGTTCCTCATTTCAAATCATTTTGAAAATAATGTGGAGTATCCTTGCAGTTACCGCTATATCTGTTTTAGTGCCTCTGCTGGAATGCTCTCTGATCTTGCTGCTTTGCCACACTTGATAGCCATGCTGATCTCTTCAATTGTTGGTTGGCCAATATCGATTGGAAGGTCCGTTAATGTTGCTCCAATGTTGGGTGGGTTCAGTGAAGCTCGTCAATTCAAGAGTTCTTTGAAGTATTCAACCCACTTGCTTCGTTGCTCGTCAATGTTGGTGATTATCTTGCCTTCTTTGCTTTTCACTGGTCGTTCTGGTTTACGGTGATTTCCAGAGAGTTTCTTTGTTGTCTCATACAGTTGTCTCATGTTTCCTTCTCGGGCGGCTTTTTCCGCCGTCATTGCTAAATCTTGCACATATTTACGTTTGTTAGTTCTGATGCTCCTCTTCACTTGCTTGTTTACTTCTGTATATTCAGCCTGTGCCTTGGCATTTTTTGCTCTTGTTCGACTGGTATTGATTGCTGCCTTCTTGTTACTCCTTTCTTGAATCTTATCTAGTGAATCGATCGTGATCCAATCCTTGTGATGGTGCTTCTTTTGGCCCTGAACCTCATATCCGGTGTTGTCATATCCAACCTTGGCATTTAGGTCTGCCATCAGAATAGTCAGATCCTTTGTGGGGCACTTCTCGACGATTGACTGTAGCCTATCGTAGAATTGATCTTTAGCTTCTTATTGAATCGCTGGTAGGCGCGTAGCACTGGATGACGTTCATTCAAATGCCCTCTTGTTTCGAAGGAGGCTTTGATAATCCTTGCTCCATGAGGTTCCGATCCTATAAGTGCATTTTTTGCTCGTTTGGACAGCATCAATGCAACACCTTGTGTATGTGGGGCACTTTCTTCATCGTGGCCGGAATATAACAACAGCTCCTCTGAAGCTAGTCGTTGTTGTCCAACTTGTATTCAATGTGTTTCACCGATAGCAATCACCTTCAAATTGTATCTCCTCATTTCTTCATCAATCAGAAAAACTCTCTAAGTCTCCTGCATTTTATGAGCATTCCATGTACTTAAAAAAATGGTTGCTCTGGTTGTTAGAAGAGGCATCGGCCTCGTGACTTCCCAAGGAACTCAGCCTTCACCATGATGCGTCATAAGTCTTCTAAACGAAAACCTTCTGACTCCCTGAGCAGAGTTTAAATGGTTTGGATAATATTCTCTGGTTAGCGTTTTTTAAGCGAGCAAGTTTTCTACGGAACGGGGTCGCTAACTCCATGCCTGACACTTTAGACTAGTTAGTGATCTAAATATCTAGTTCGAGAAACGTTTGGGATATTCACACTGGTTAACCTTGAGTAGGAACAAATTTTACGCTTGTTCACTTCTGAATGCTGATGGAATTTTACCACTGCGATCACTTGAAACTCGATGAACAATGAGAAGACTAGAAAAGCGTGATTTTGATCACTATTCATTGGTCAAATAGTGAAGGCTACCTCATACTGGAAATTATGATGCACCCTTATCAGTATAGTTGTATCCGTTACATGTTATTAACGGTATCTAACATGCAACTACCGAAACAGAGTGCAATTTTGATTACCACTGCGACGTCTTTAACATTTTTGTATTCGTTTAAGGGTTATGGAAATTGTTAAGTTTTGGATTAAAATCACGAACTGATTAACGTTAGACCACCATTGAAAACCTGGAGGATCTGGATTTGCATTAGTTTGGTCATTATGTCTCATTAAAACTCTAGTAAACTCCCACAGCGATAACATGTGTTTGGATAGATCAACTATAGGAATAGCGAGAAATTGTCTGACATATGCTACATAGAGTCGATGGCCCGATATGTGTTAGTTTATTTGACTGGTTTCTATTCAAAATCTAATGAGCCAATGCCGATCCAATTGCTTTATCCTTATATGTTAGCTCAGAATATCACTGTAGTTTACAGTTACTTTCAATGTAACTTTTCAACTATTCCATAAATATTTGATATTCCATATTTGGTCCATACCTTCACACTCTACAACTCTAATATCCATGTACTAGTTAACTAAACTACTTCACTTTATTATAGCTCAATTCAAATAATATATTCTACTTACATTCAAGATTCCATATATATGAGGTGATAGGATCAAAGTTGATATCATCATATAAATGCTCTTAACAAGCATATGTGTGATCACATTGTTCGAAAGTATATCACATAATTCAGATAAACTTCGTCCTCTCATTGCATTATCGAAATTTATCAAAGGGACTAACTGTTTTAGATATCATTTGTGTCATTTATCTGTTTTGTTGACCACTTTAAGTTGGTTGAATATTTGAAGTTTCTATGTTGTGAGGTGAATGCTGACTCAATTTTGTGTAACACCTCGAGTGAAAAGTTGAGAATCACGTTGACAAATTATCAACACGAACATTGAAGATCATCCATTACCTATAGAATATTTATTAGATCTATTAAAAGATTGTTCAACGCATAACTTCTCATCAAAGACTGACTTCAATTGAACAACTGTGGAAAATTCAAAATCAGTGGATATTACTTATAGTCCTAGTATGAATCTCCAGAGTAGTGTCCAACCGTGATCGCGTATAATATCATGTCGAGTACTTAACACTCAGATCACCTGGTTAACCACAGTTCACATTTCTTACTTCGGTTGATTCCGAATATTTCACTACCATCATCCACTCCAAGTGATGAACTCCTCTAAATATTGATGACCACAAAGATTTGTTATAGTTAATGGGTTCTAATACTGACAAATTACACGTCAGTGTGAACCCATGGGTAAGATGTAAACTTCAAAAGTCTAACACTAACCCAATGATGAACATTTGAATGAATTACCTTCAGAATACAGTATCTAGTCTTTACAACCGATTAAATGCCCGATTGCTATCATACTTTTCTTTAACAAGGATATTATGAGTTTCATTCAATCAACATATCATGGATGCGATCAGATTCACAATGTCTGTTGAGAGTGTAATACCATGATCACCTTACATCACTTGTAAATAAACTGGTCAATTGATGATACCCATGTTTCTGTAATTAAAATTCTGCTGATTTCTAGGTCCTAGTAGTTTAATGTTTACTTTGGATACTGAGCTATGTATTTCCGTAGATTATAAGTGTTAGATTTGCAATTCTACAAAGTTATGTAATAATGACTGCTCCATGTTACACTAACTGATGACATTTTCTCTTGAAATAAATTCTTTAGACATGCCTAATGCCTGCCAATTCACAAATGTCATATAGTAGCGAAAGTGTACTCTAAATGCGTTCCTAGTGTTGTGAAAGAGAACACACATGAGGACAAGTGATTATATTACAGAGTTTCTTTATAAAATAGAAGTATCATACTCAAATAAACCGCTTGCGAAATATTCAGTAATTGTCCAATTCATTGTTCCTGAATTTGTATTCAAATTTCGTTTCCGTCTCATTCTTTCCTCCTCGATCTTCTCGACCTACCACTACCAGACATTCTATTCCTGATCGTCGTTATATACTACTTTGTCGACATTTGTAGCACTAACATAATAGAACAATTAATTTCAAACGAAATTCTCTGCTACATTATAATTAGGTATATAAAAAGGCTCTAACTTGCAACCGTGAAAGCGTAAATTCAACGAATATGCTCAATTGTCTCACAGTTTTCCAATTGAACTAACTTATAGAAGTCTGTTTTACGTTCCCTGTCGTAGATCACTTCCCTTCGACTCTTTTGTTGATTGTTTTATACTACTTATCATTATTCAGTAGACAAAGTATTCATAGTAAATTCTACGCACATGTTCAAACGCACGTTCGGTATGTAATATTTTGGGATATTTACATATATTTATAACATTCACGGTTTCAATTATCATAACTACACCAACGCAATCAAAGTTTCAGTTATTCGCAATTCACTGTAATCGTTCAACCCTTATTTAAACACAACAATTTCTATATTGTTTACTCTTAGTTCAATTATTGCTTGTTAATAAACATCTCATGAATAGACACAGCAAACGGCTGACAGTTCTCACTATCAAAGCCTTTTGTTTCAGACAGAATGACCCGATAAATTCAACTATTCGAAAAATGTTTGGCAGTTCTGAGAATTCTAATCTCCAACTGGAGACGTTAACATCAGTACAGCTGTCCTTGATAGTTACGCAATTTTGAAATAGATTAATGGCTCATTATTTGCTACTCTGAAGTATTGTGACTAAAATAAACAAAATGGCTATTAATGAACTTGTTTGATAAAAGTACACGAACTGTTCGTCTTAACACAAATGATTACACTAACAAAATGATATACATCGTGAGTGATCACCAAAACGTTTTGAAGCATAATAATAATAATTCGGACAATGAACTGATCAGATGCGAGGAGATGCTCAGATTTCAAATGGTGATGCCAGTTAACCAGGTCATACGGATGGTGGAGGGCACACACAGGTTATCTCAATGAGGTCGATTTCGCTAGTAAAGTAGCCTTTTGAGATGTTCTGGTTATAAGTAGAACAAACGAGTCTTTATGAAGAAATATAAACAAGAAAACTACTTGGACGCGTGCTTCAGTTTGTGAGGTGTCTGTTGGTCAATCAAGATGTTACTCATCATGTCAGTCTATTCATTTCTGTTAAAAGGAACAGTTCTGAATCTCTATTTAATGAACTGATGAACAATTATCGTCTTTATTGAGTCCACTGATATCGTCCTGGTGTTTTTCTATAATTTATCAGTTAGTTTGAAGCCTGATAGTAAACGTTATTCGATGTGTTTTAAACGAACGTCATTCAATCTAGAATTAAGCACTAAATATTCTCAACTATTTGGATAAGTTTTCAATCAAACATTTTAATTTCATCACAGTCTGCCCACAATGTCCATGTAAAGAAATATTTGTATCTCGCAGGTAGATGCTTGATATATATAGATAAATCTACCTGATACAAGCTTAAACAAATCATAGTATCAATAAGCAGTACATATCAGTTGGTCAAACATACATATAAACTCGTTTCCTACGAACTGGCATTCAAACGTCCTCATATATTGCAATAGAGAATAATTCGATGGAACCTGTAACAAATTGTTTTCTCGATGCATTGCTTTCTCCGTGTACTTTTAAACCGATGTGTGATATTTGAAATAAAGCTTGATGATTTCAAAAAGATTGCGGTATTCCATGAAGACATGATGCAAATGTATTGGATGGAATTTTCACTTTTTCTCTTCTACCAGATGTCTATAAACATTTCATAGAAAACACATTGCATTATTCTTCACGATTGAATATCACATTACCTTGAAATGAAACTCATGTGATTCACAATTGCCTGCATTCGAACAGTTTCCATTGAAAAGCAATTTGAAATTTGAATTCGGACCATGGCTGTGAAGATCAATTATTACTCCGTCATATGCTGGCAAAACCTCACTATAATGTATCCGTTTGACACCAGCGAAACTTGATCCATTTGGTGGAGGACCAAGTAAATAGAATAATATCGCTGATTGGTAATTCTAAACATGGTGTTAGTTAAATTGTATCTACAAATAAAATTTACTCGTCCACGAAATGGTACAAGTGTGGCTTTTGATGGCCCTCCAAATAGAACTGAATCTGATACTTCAATCCAATTTTGAAACACTGCTTCGTTCTCAGGATCTGTGAAGTTGAGTAGTGTTAATATTTTTTCTGTAATTATTATTTTTTCAGAATATAAAATATTTGATGACCTTTCTTCCTTAGTGTTGTAAATGTTGAGTAACAAAGTTGTAAACATCAAGAAGACAACGCAGATATTTCTCATTATCATCTCGACGTGAAACTGTTTAGAATGTGGTTGAACTATTTCTCTGTAAGGTAAAATAAAAGAAAATTTCAAGTTTATTGTGAAATGCGTTATCAGAACAGGGTTTGATGGTCGCCAATATCGCGGGTGGTTTGATGTTATACGTTGACATAGTTGGTTATCAAACCAGTAATCTATGGGTCAAGCTTTGGTGAAACATCCTGGTTCGTATGTTTGATTCCAATGTATGGCATCGTTGATGGACACAATACGTTCAGCAGTTGATGATGAATCTGTCTCTGCAATAAATTGTTTTTCACAATCTGCAGTTCAATTAAAGTGCATTGTTTTATCGGTACAATCACACAACAATAACATGTGTTCCGATGGCGCAACTATCAGAATAACATCATATCGTCCGAGATATGTCAATGAAAGTCGATGGATTAAAATATGGTTTGTTATTTGACTAATTTCTAATAAAAATTCATGTGTATATATTAGCTCAGAATATCATTGTGTTCCACAGAGCTCTTGCTTCCCATGTTACATTTTTACCATTATATAGACCGTTGTTATCTTATGTTATGTCCTTGTTTTTGCACAGTTCAACTCTTACATCTATGTATCAGTTATTCATCTCGTAAACCTTCATAAAAACGATAGTCAAACTATCCGATGTGATCACTTTTATGTTGACTTGAGCGCATCATCTGAAGTGTATTTTTATCAACTTTAAAAACCTAAATGACTTTATTTGATAAATTCTTTGAGAGAAATCATATAGTTTTATGTTAGCGAGCACTATGTAGTTATGAAAGGTAATCACATTTGCAAAATCTTCGGTTATAAATAACTGTTTCTATTACTGAGAAATTATGCATCAGTATGAATCCAGGTTTAGACGTGAATTTCAAAAAGCTAATGAAACACTAATCGAATTCTTAACATTCGAATAACGTACACTTACTAAAAGATATCTCTTCACTTCAACCGATTACATATCCTTTTACTTTTATAATTTTCTTTCACAACGAGTTTGTGATTTTCAATCAATCAGGTTATCAGAAATACGAACAGTTTCATAAGGAGTATTATTAACCTGCAATCATAATAAAAATATTGAGCACAGCAATAATTATCTATTCATGCTTTACATTATAGATTGTTTTGAGTTACACGTTCGTTCAAAACTAGAAAGAGTTGAACTTTTGCTTTGCTCAATGCTAGGACGCCTCAGTGGCGTGCATTCAAGGTCTCACTGATGTTTACACTTTTGACTGTCAGATATTCAGCTGATCGTCTGACCTCAAGAGTTCTAAATCGACATGCAACAGTTTGCGCGGTTAATGCCAGTCGATTTGCGATATTCAGTTTACAATCAGTAATAAAATTTATAAATGTGAAAGAACTGTGCAGTTCCGTTCATACAGATTGCTGTGACCATTTTCTTGAAACGCGTGTAGAATTTATCATGAGATTCTCTAATTTGTATTGAAAGTTTCGTTTACTAAGTTTGTTTAGAGACATCACAGAGCTTGATGAATAATGTTTCCTTTCAGTGTATCATAGTAGAGATCACTTTGAGCGAAATTCACAGTTTAACTGACGGAAATTACCAAATAAATAAAATGTTGGCGAATGGAGTAATTTGGAACTGCAGTCAGTCTTCAAGGTGATTGTCTTACATTGTGGTAAAGAACAGTAAGATTTATAGAGATAAGTCACATGGATTCATAGTTCCAGTGATAGTCTCTTATCTCGGTAGAGACTGATGGGTGGTGTTCACATGAGTGCTTGGTATTCGGTATTATTGCTTATTTGAGTAAGTGTTGGTCATTCCATGATCAATAAAATACATGATGGATAGATGAGAGAATGAATAATTGCTGCATTACATTACAGTGACCTGCTCTATTTCCATTATTTCAATTGTTCATGTTATCGAAATATATAAGAGGAAGGCAATATAATTGTGATATGGAACTTCAGTGGTTATTATGTATCAATACGAAGGTTTTATTTGATATATTCAATTAAACTGACCTCTGTGTAGTGAATTGGTAATGAACATACGATTTGTTATATGTCGATGAGTTGGAGAATTGTAGTTCTCACGGTTCATGACTTAATGTAGTAAAATTCTTTAGAGTAAACAAACTACCGATATTGGGTTAACAAATGTTTTTATCGTATGTAACACATCATCAGTTGATTCATCGTTATGATGTAGTCATTACCAACCATAGTGATCCGTTGTTATCTTATAACGTACCTAAACATAATAAAGTAGCCCGTCAGCATAAATATTTCATCTAGACGCCTGCGACTGGATTTCAATGTAGATGAATTGGAGATATATGAAACTAGTGAAGCATTGGAATATATAAATGCTGAGAGTCATTTTTCACGAAACCAATATGCTACGAACGATGACGCTATAATGCTGTTCGTTTTTTGAAGCTGCGCAATATAGGAATCATCCATTATTATCAAATCAGCTCTAAAGGTGGTGGACATATTCAAAGATTTTATAATAGTTATAACTCTGATAATATGTCTGGCGAACCACTAAGGAAGATAAACTAGTGAAGAACACCCAACTTCATTTATATAAAAAAATAACCATTTGACACATATAAATCCTAAAGAAGAACTGTTCACTAGTCTTCTGTCATCTCATTGCGAATAGGAAGGGTTTGAGCGTTGCATTGCCAAATCCATACGCGGTATATCAAGAATGTAAACGTCAATTTGTAACAAAAATATTTAATTCATTCATTCTAGATGATTGAAAGTGTCACTTTAACATGGTGTGTATTCTCATCTTGACCTGTTAGATGATAATTTAAGTTTTTTCAAATGTGCAGAACTGTCATGATGTATTTGAACTATTTTATTTGAATAGATCTAACTTACTGCGCTTAGTCTTTATAGTGAATACTCAAATAAATATACGATTAGGTAATTCATTTCAAATGACTTCAATTTCACACACATACAAACAGCGTAATATGTGGTACATAACAACCAATAGTAAAACATGATATCTCAAATCTCTCAGCGACTAACTGATATGTAAATGTGATGGTGAAAGAATTTGTAGAGATTAGCCATGTTGCGATGATACTGTACTTATTGATTAACTAAGGATTAAAATTTTGACGAAATGTACAATCATATCTTGCATACCGCATATCCTTTTGATAATCTGTTGATTGTATGGTTTACATTAATACAGAGTATGGAGTAATCGGGTTGTATTTTCGCAGTTTAGGATTGTGATATTTTGACTGGATATCAGCCCACAATCAATCACATTTTTATCACATTTTCAGATGAATGGCTAAAGGTCTTTCAATCGGATTACTCATGTGATGTGATCCATTTAATTTGTTGACGTATTATATCATACACATACTAGTGGGATGACTTAATTTGAAATCCATGATGGTCTTGTGTATAGTTACGTGACGAAAATCTACTTGACTATAATCATCTGAATAAGACTTTCTTGAAGATGTGAGATGTAATTGTTGAGATCAACTGAGTGGCTAACTGCTTATCGGAATAAGTATGAAACATTTCTTTTAGGATTCGGTTATCGGAACACATCTTTGATACCTTCCGAACTTCTAAAATATCAAAAAAATTACTGACTTTCATGGATATATCAGAATGACTTATTGGAACACCTAATACACACACGTCGATACTACTGCCGATTAGCTAGAAAATCACAATTTTGTGTGAGACTGGTATACTTTTTACATTGGTCAATTATCAAATAAGCAAACCTACTGACATGTACTAGATATCGAGAGACAACTGATTCAGAGATAGTAGTTCTATGTATCATAAAGACCTGGTCAAATGTGGAAATTTTAGCAGTTTGAACGTAACGTTTAAGGACATTATAGTTTGAGCTCTAGTGTTTATAATCTAGGTCTTGTCGCGAACTGCAATGCGCCCTTAATACTATGTTTCTTGACGTGTTTGTTGAGTGGTTTTAAAATGGTTACTAAACATTCTGCTACAGAATGATATGTGTAATCTTACATTTCCTTAGATGATCTTAATCCGATATCCAGTTTGTGTATATACGGTGGGCCTCATAATGCACATAACAAGGTACAAACCGCCCTCACTGTTTTGTATATGATTGGTGAAACCACTTGTTGATATGTCAGTCATTTCAATCATTCGGTCAATTCATTATTGCTCTTGTTATTGTCATCGTTTTGTTCATTCAGTATCTGAAAGTTTTGGTGACCATTCAAGATAAAATTCATATTGTCTATGCAGCCATTCATGTTAAGAAAAACAGTTCTTGAACATTTATCAGATTCCGTGTTTATGAAATTCTTATCTTTATTGAGTTAATTGATCATTTCATTGTATATTTTAGTTGAAAAACTTTCGGAGTTATATCCACCATTCACAAACTCATAGCAACATTTTACTCATCTCACTACATTGAGGTCGTGATTAGTGACTGCATTGATAAATTTATTGTTATTATATACCTTATTTAAAATAGAATTGTAATCGTTCACTTGCAACATCTGGATTAATCCTTGTTCACATGTCCTCACGCAACCAGCGCTTTAAGTGCAAAGCTGTTCACATACATATGTACAAAAATACAGCTTGATAACAATTTTGTGTAAAAGAGGTCTGTTTTTTAATATCAATTTGTTTGAAGTATGAAAGTGAATGTTATTAATTGTGTATAAAACGAATGATATTCGACGCAATCAGTAGGCAGCTTAGTACATCTCGTCAATCTCATCTCACCTTCATGAAGCAAATTTTATTATTCTGATAATATTAATGTAGACTTTTTCTATGTAAATATACACAAGACCAATACCGGTTTTCTAATTGAGTCACTGCACAAGTGCGTGTATGGTATAATACAGCAAGAAATCAAGTGGACCACATCATATGAGTAGACTGACAGCGAATCATAAGAAAATGTGATCGTATGACCTTATTTCCTGTGTTTGATGGTGAGCGTGAACTAATGATCGGAATAATGTTCATTCAAAATATCACAATCTTGTACTATGAAAATACAACTTGTTTAACTCCATACGCTGCATCAACGTAAAACATTCAGGTTAAGCTACAACCACGAAAATATCAATGGAGTTATTTTGTATGCGAAATATGATTACACATTTCGTTAAAATTAATGTATTTAGTAAATTAATAAATACGGTGTCACTACGAAATTAGCGAAATGCAATGATTCATGTCTGGTAATTTGTATTCAACGTTGAGTATTACGATTTGAACTCTCAGTATTCGTTTTGAACGCAGGACTGACGAATGAGAATTCATTTTACTAAACCAGAATAAGTCTTCTGTGTAGCGTACACAGCGTTTTCGAGACACTCGTAAAAACTTATATCAAAACAAAAATTCGTGCTCAATTTAAACGGTTCTAATTTAGGAAACAGAAATAATTATATCAAAAATACGAAATACCTTAAACAATACTGCCTGTGCCATACAGTGAAAAGTTTCTTTAACGCAAAGTAGCGCGCTAAACAATAAAAAATACCGATTGTTTCAAATGGTTTGACACCTGAAAATTTTTACCCACAAGATGATTTCAAACATTTATCTGTAAGGATTCCGACAATGCTCCTAAGCAGTCAGTCAAAAAGTTAACAGTCACACACTGAACCACACCGTAATCTTGAGCTTGGTCAAACGCGGCCCTATAATTGATGGTCCAGCAACACGAAAAAGATAATTTTTTAACGAAAATCACATGATGAAGGCTTATACGAACAAGAGTGAAGAAGAGAAGGTGTGGTCAAACGAGATCTGAAGAAGCATTAAAATACATGACAGGCGAAAGAAAAAATAAATGACGGTACTGTCCAACAGAAGAGCTGAGAAGGGATTTTCTTAGTTCTCTTCTCGGTACATTGAAGATAATACTGAAAACCACAGTTCACAATGTCAGCATGAGTAATGTCATACACTATATCTTTTGTAATATTGACCAAATATCCATTGACAGATATCAGTTCACGACTTGTAACTGAAAGAATAATACCTATGGATTTCTTGTCGTGTATCTTCATTTACAAAATCAGAACTTATGAAACACGTCTGATGTGTGGAATGTGATAAAGTAATTTGTAGCAAGCCTTGAAACAATAAGCAATGACAGTATGAAAATACACTTCGCTGCAACGTTTATGAAATCCCACTTTCTACATTCAGTAAAAATATACAAAAT